>OY390726.1:6716323-6856914 GCA_959613375.1 Heteropelma amictum | reverse complement strand
AACGAATGGAAACAAACAAAGAAGAAAACAAACTAAACAGATTAATCAACGAATACAACGCTAAACAGGAGCGAGCATCGAAAGGAAACGAAAATAAGCTATCAAAGCTAATCGACGAATATAATTTAAAACAAATGAAGCAGAATGCAGGTGAAGAAAATAAATTAACAAAACTAATTAACGAATATAATATGAGGGAACAACGGAAACAGGAAAAATCGAACGAGCGAAGCAAAGAAGACGAACACGCATCAAGCGGGAAAGAAATTAACGACGGGAGAAGTGAGCCAAAGGCACACGAGTCGGTCAACAGGCCAAATATGGGAGAGAATACAGCCGAAGCATCGGAGATCAGGCCAACGTCCCAATTACATCCAACAGCGAATGAACAGGGTACCACAAAACATCCTGAAGTGGAACCGAACTTCCGCTCACCGGTGACGTCAGGCGACAAGGCGACCGAACCAAATTTCCGTTCGCCGCCACAACTCGATGACAATCAGACGAGTTATGACTCGACTCGCGAGATATCGGAGGAATCGCGAGAGCAGTCAACAGGCCAGTATCAAACGAACAACGATACGCTGAAACCACCCATTCGCCCACCAGAATCGACCGACGAAGACAGCCCGGTACCAACACAAAAACGACGACCTGGCCGACCGAGGAAAAATGACGTGACAACGGACAAATCCCCTTCAGCGGTAACGAACAATTACGGTAATCTCGCAACCGAAACGCACGAAAACGAATCCGACGGAGATCCACCGTACGAGCCATCACAATACCACAGGAAACGCCCGGCATTACCAAAAGCGGCACTGCAAACAAGACGCACGACTCAGACCGAAGATGCCAAACGTCAGTCGTTCACCGAAGACACAGAAATATCGGACGAAGGTAACGCAACGACCTCGGAATGGGAAGAGCAATCTGAAGATCCGGAAACACCAACGACCGAGATAAACCAGAGACAAATGACATCGAACAGCAACGTCATAATTAGCCGGAAAAGTATTCTCACACAAAAGGATAACATCGCTCACTTTCTCGCAGCGGATTGTATTACGAACACAACTATCGCAAATCCTCGTAGAGAAAAACATAATCAACTACGAAGACCTTCGCAAGGAGAAACCAAGGGCTGGACACATATTTATAACGCGCCGCGGAACCAAACGGATCTTCACCATGATATGCAAAGGGAAATGCACGGATAATACCGACTGGCATATGGTCCAGAAGTGCATCGGGACAGTCATCAAAATCCTGACAAGGGAAAAACTCGAATCATGCACACTGGCCAAAGACCCTGAGATTATCGATCAATTTCTCTGGGACAACATCAAAACCTACATTAAACAAATCACGGTTGAGCCAAAAATACGAATAACGTTGTGCGAACGAATTATCATGGTACCACCGAAGTTACACCGACAACCCATAATGAAAGAACCACACGAATCAACAATCGGAGGACATAAAGGCATCTCGAAAACTCGCAAACGCATATGTGCTCGATACTATTGGAAAAACATGAAAGCAGACGTCACGGAATTCATCAAAACCTGCCAAAAATGCCAAAAGAACAAACTCGTTCGCGTAAAAAACAGAGCACCTATGATAATAACAGACACTCCAACTCAGCCTTTCGAGAAAATCGCAATAGATATCGTCGGACCTCTTCCAAAAACAAAGGACGGTCATGAATACATCCTCACGATCATCGATCTATTCAGCAGATTCAGCGTCATGGTTCCACTTAAACAAACGACAGCTCGCGATGTATCTAAAGCACTAGCAACAAGCTTTATAACGACATTCGGTGCACCTCGTGCGATACTTTCCGACCAGGGTACGAACTTCATGTCAGATCTATTTGCGTCTTTCGCAGAACTGTTCAAAATCAAACAGTACCGAACGACAACTTACCACCCACAGTCCAACGGAGCGTTAGAGCGAAGCGATCACAGTCTTGTCGAATACCTCAAACATTACATCGATATGGACAAAAACTGGCACGAACTAATCCCATTTGCGGCACTTTCTCACAACACGAGTGTCCACGAAAGCACAGGGTACACACCATACGAGTTAGTCTTCGGAAAACCAGCCTCACTACCATCCGAATTCCCACCTCCTGAAAAATTAGCGACATACGACGACTACCTGCTAACAGTGCACAGGAACTTAAAAGAAATCCGACAATTGACACGCGAGAAGCAGTTAGCGGCGAAGGAACGCACAAAACGATATTACGACAGGAAGACAAAAACACAAAATTTCAAAGTCGGACAACAAATATTCCTATTAAAGGAACCTCGAAAAGGAAAATTAGATCCCCATTACACCGACCCATACACTATTGTGGAAATTCTCAACCGTAACAATATCAAGCTCCAAATCGACAACGACAAAACAAAGGTAGTACATGTAGACAAAATCAAAATGGCACATGTTGCAGATACCACACGGCCGCTATGAACAATGGCATCTCAGTGGAAAATTCACCATTCCCACGGAACCCCGGATTATACTCACACTCACTCGGTACACTCAGAACATATCACACAGTCTGGAACCTCATCACATACGCTAACACAGAGGGATTGACAACGCGAAGGGCACAACTCAAGGAAAACCTACACAGTCTCCACGAATATTGCTACACACTAGGATCATCATGCCTCATAAAGGGACAGCTAACGTCAATTAAATCTCGCCTGAACACCATCGAAACATCTCAATCAATACTCGAGGAATTGATCCCGTCAAGAAACACCACACAATTACGGGAGAAACGAGCAGTACTCGGGTTTATAGGGAAGGCGCACAAATTTTTATATGGTACAATGGATAGCGACGACGCCAATAGAATAGCCACACAGATAGAAATGCTCGCGAACAACTCGATAGAACTAGCAGAAATCGAACACAATCAAACACACATAGTAAAAACGGGCTTTGAGATAACACAAAAACAAATTACAACAATGAAACACGAAATCAACAAAGCAATGAACAAATTAAATCTGGCAATAATCGATACCCATGAACAAGTAAACATTCTAAAATATAACCAAGTAGCAATACAGTTTATAACAGGGGTAGAAAAAGACCTCACGGAACTGGAAATGGACGTAGAAACGCTAATAAACGCTATTCTTTTCGCAAAATCGGGACAAATTCACCCACGACTTTTAGCAACTAAAACCTGGCTGCAAAGTGCTGAAGCCATTATAAAAACGTCACCGAACACCGAATTTCCAATTCCGTTAGATCCGAAATACATACCAGAACTGATAGAAATATCCGAACTAATAATCTTCCACAATAACGGAAAACTCGTTTACATAATTAAAATCCCATTGCTAGACTTAATACCGTTCAACCTGTACGAACACATGTCAGTCCCAATGCGCCAGACCTCGTCAGACACACGTTTCGCCTATATCAAACCAGCATCACCTTTCACAGCGATTGCCGAAGATTTCGAAAATTATTTTAGCCCACATAACCTCGCAAATTGCAAATTAATGAACTCTATGTATATATGCAAACAAGTTAACCCAATACAACGAATCGGTAGTGAAGCTGAATGCGAGATACAGCTACTGATTAACCCGCATTTTCAAAACCTCGAAACATGCGATATCCACCTGAAAACATTAAGACAAACCCATTGGGCGAGAATTCATGGCAGTAACGCTTGGCTATATGCGGCTCCCATGGCCGAAACCCTGTATGCCACCTGCGATGACCACTCATCAAAAATCGAAACCATTGAAAATTCAGGGATATTAAAATTAAAACCAACATGTCAAGCAAAAACAAAAACAACAAAATTGATCCCGACAACGGAAATAACGACAGAGATCCAAGTAAACTTTTCACGAACCATAGTATTGAATATTACAGAAATAATAAGAAATTCCATCGAAACAACAGAATCAATAAATATTACGGAAGTATTATTGGAAACAGAGACCTTCACCGATACTTTAGGCTCAAGTAATATAGACAACGATTTAACAAAAAATGAAATAGCATTAAAAACAATAATTGCAAAGGCTCGCGAAATAACAAAAACACATATCATACACAACAGACTGTCAATACTCGAGAAAATACTAAAATTCGGTGGAATCTCGTTGGGATCAGGCTTGATATTGGCCGCGATCGGCTGGAAGTTCTCGTTATTTGGAAAGCTATCCTACATACTCAAATTGATATCGTGCGTCAGTAAACAAAAAAATCGAAACCTAACCATGAAAACCATAGAACAACAAGCACAATACCACAGACAACCGGTAGAAATAATAGAAATCTCGCACGCAAACACACAGCGAGAGATAGAAACAACAGCCGAAGTAATCCCCGAAAGATCAACACGTGCGATAATGTACTATCGAAACATAGTACCGTGATGAGAGTCGCGAGAACAACAACCCACGAACAAATCCCATCCCAAAACCCCACAACCTATCCACGAATGAGTGTGGTATAACGAAAAGGAACACGCGTTCAACAGGCCCACGACACCTCAACCGGTAAAACCGGAGAGCACTCGGATCGAATGCCCGATATGCCGCAAAAAGGGACCCCCGAAGGAGCTGCGGGACCACCTCACCCGGTGCTGCGCAGCAATAATCGGGGGGCTGGCTGCGAGCCCCGACGCCGACCGCAGGTGCGCGATGTGCGGCGGGGCGTTCCCGGCAAGGCGCCTCATCGCCCACATGGACTGCTGCGCAGTATACTGGGTAAGGCAGGGGGTCTTCCCATGGACAACAACGGCAACAACGGCAACAACAACAACAACAACAACAACAACAGCAACAGCAATAACAACAACAACAGCAACAATACTAACGACAGACTCCCTCCGAACACGTGTTAACTCGGAAACCGTAATGACGCCAGCGGGCTGCCGACAACAAACGACAAGACAACAGCACCACCAGACCATACGAGACATTAACAAAGAAATAAAACAGAAACAAACGAAACTGCAGACAATTCCCGAATTCCCAACACCTGACCCAACTGACACAACGAACAACGGAACGAAATACAGACCACGAACCCAAACCCCACACGCCCCAGAGCCAGCACCGCGAGGCCTGGGAGCAATCCCAAATGAATCCAGACCGACACCGACACCACTGAAGCAACAGCACACCGGTACAACAGGAACAGAAACACTTAACGAGACAATGGAACGATTACTTACAATGATGAAAACAGAAACGGACAGAACCCTGACAAACATAAAACAATTAATGACACACGCAATAGATAACGAACTGACGAAACGAAAGCACGAAACACAGAAATAATAGAGTATGAATGCGGGATGAATGTGGGAAAAAAAAAAGGGGAAAGGAAAATGTATGATTAATAATTAAGTCCCTAGGCTAAACACTACACCTAAGCACTGTAACCTTTCTTATACCCCATCATTCTCTACTTTAATTATTCTTCCTATATCTAGTAACTACATAGTTCTATTATTTTCATGACCATTATAAAATTTTATCACTAATATACATATTAAAAACTATATTCACCACATCATACGACATATGAATCAACCAGATACACACAGCCACATCCAACCATATCATAATAACATCCACATTCCACTAACACGAAACTAATCAGAACTTAGACTGTTACAGGAACAATTTAATGAACAATAACAAAATAACAAACTCGGAACGATGACAGCAGCAAACGAGGCAATAAAAACGACGACAGACTATAACAATTACAAACTGATGACACACAGGGAAAAACGGAAAAAGGAGAACAATAAGCAATAATCCAGACAACGCATACACAAATTCGGAACAGGAAAAACGAAGCAACGAGACAATCACTGCTTCAATTTCACTATTACTCACAACCAAACCCATCACGATTAACAAACCTAATCCCCGTTAACACGATAAGTAATGAATAACAGTTAGTTTCAGAATCATCAGAACCAACAAAAACACCCAAACAACGAGACACCAAGAGATAGCATGGAGGCGCCAATAGGAAAACCGGACCAACACCCTCCAACCTCAGTATTCGGACCGAATACACACACCAAAATCAACACCTCAATCAACAGCAGGAGGAAAACAAAGAAAATACACAAAAACAATTCAATAGATTATATCGAGTCATTTAAATCACTGAAATCAATGTAAAAATATTCGTATTATATAGAGTCAATACCAAAAATTTCTTGTTCAAAAAATTGTAAACGATGGAGACCATCGTCCTCAAAGAGGGGGAGTGTAACGGCCCTATCCTATAACCACTTCTTTCCCACACAACACCTTACACCTACAGCAACCCTGTTATCACCTCGTTCCTACACACATCAGCACCTCCAATTTCGCCACACAGCGTCCCTGGGCCACGGTCCCACGGTCCAGAACAATGCAACTCGACCACCCCCTCCACTTCACACTTCCTCCACTTCATTACCGCTAGTCCTAATCCTCAGTTCATCTCCACTCGTTCAACGGCACAGTCAAGTTAATAAACTCTCTCTCTCAAATCGCTTAACCCTTCATTTTCACCCTTTATCACCGCTCTCTCCTTCAACGCATCTCGACCATCACAATTTCATATAAAAATGTATCATCGCGGGGCGCTACTCATTGTTTTCGCGTTCTCCTTCAATACAATCAACGCGTGCTGCCTAGCTTGGGCCCTCACACCCATGCATACACACACGTCCACGTCGCGCGGCGTAGCCCTGCCTCTCGCGGTGCGGCCGGACACACCGTCACACGCACACCACCACGCGCCGCCCAGCCCACACGTATTATTGGCTGTCATTAATTATTAATAACTCATCAGGGGTGCATCGGATCGAAAAACCGCTGAGGACTTTTCGATTCAGAATTTCGAAATTTACCACTCCTTCAGAGATCCTTCGACCCTTTTGGGACAGGCTGTATAGTTACCTTACACCCTGTATAATTATATTGCATTATATTGTGTATATTTTCAAAAACAAATTATAGCTCTTATGTTAACTTCACTCCATCCTTTTTAAATTGATTGGCCTATTATTGAAATATAATGAAGGATGAAATGGAGGAAGAAAAATAGATATAAAATATTAAGTAATATGACTGGTGATGAACTAATCTATTTACCACTTGTGCTAACGGATTTATTGGAGTGCGCACAAGGTGTTTCAATCGGCCAAGATAACTCTCTGCCCAGAATGCGGAAATAGTTGTTAATGGCAATTTAAAATGCTTGACATCTTCAGCTATATGGAGAAGATTGTAGACATTTAACGTTACAGAATCTTCTCCATACAATGAAGGCATAAGTTGAACAAACTTTCTCAATAGACCGTGAGTATAATCCGCATAGATTAAAGCATGTTTGGAACTGCAGAGGAGTCGACATGATACCGAGAGAAGTAAAAAATGTTTGTACCGAATTTCAGACAATACATGTGGGAAAATAACGACGCCGCAGTACAAGAGAACGAATCGATATTGTGTCGCTCTCCATCTGACTATTTCTTGTACATCGAAAACTCTTCGCTGAAATTCTGCTGGAATCATCAGTTCTAGGGAAGCCATCAATTGACCAAAGAGGCGCAGTTTGGTTTTCTTTATGCGATGAGGGCTGCTGCGAGACGTCCATTTGTCGTGCAGTAATTTCATTACGCCTAAAAATAGGAGGTGCATCGAATCCAGCGCAACAGACTTGATTATATCAAATTCCGGTATTTGAAGAAGCGGTGTTGTCTGATTAGGTAGATAATGATTTTTATTTTTTTTTAGGTCGAATGAAGTCTTCGTTTTCTTGGGGCAATCAAGCTCTGCATACACTCGTTTTCGGTTGATAGTGGCACCTTCAACGGTGCAACGTTCACACGCATAGTAGCCGCCCGGACTTTTGATGAACTTGACGAAGGATCGAGCAGGTGAGTCGCAAATTAATGCAATAATCCGAAAATTGAATTTTTTTCCAGCAATATCGACACCAGCTGTGATAAGTGCCTTGGCCTCGAAAACGAAGTCTTTCAAAAACTCAGACGCAGAGTATGGTTTTGAATCGCCGAAATAAATGCCAATCACAAACGGTTGACATTCGAAATTATCATGATGAATTTTCATCAAGATGGGCCAGAACTGTTTGTTCGAACTGCGGTACACTTGGACACCATCGATATTGATAAATACAGAGATTTCGCTATCGGTGTAAATATCAAGTGACATTTTTTTGTTCAATTGGGTCTCTATGCCGATGTACGCATATGTCCCTAGAGTCCCTTTTTTGCTGAGCATTGACTGTGCGTTCTTATACTGATGACAACCCAAAAATGTCTGCGCCGTTTTAGGTAAATTGACATATCCTTCAGAGCGAAGTAATGTTAGAAAATCTGTGAGGATATTATGGTGCAGCGTTTCAGGGTGTTTCAATGCGAGAGCAATAAGCTTTTCCTTCATTGTCGGAACTTCATCAGGAATAGGTTCGGATTCTTTATCAGATGTTTCATTTCCATCGTCCGTTAACAATTCATCGAATCGCTCTAACGATAATCCATCGTATCGCTCCAATAATTCATCCTCGATAAATTGTTCATCGCATCGTTTATCCAATGCGTTGTCCGCCTGCTCATTATTAGGAATTTCCGAGCTTTTCTCCGTGAGGATTTGTTCGTTTTCTTCAATGCACTTGAGCTCTTCTGAAAACGCATGCATCGACTCTTGCTCTGCATCTTCACTTTTGATTTTATTTAATTCGCGACTTTTTTTTACAGTGTAGTATTTTTCGACATGGTTAATAACTTTTTGATACTTTTTTATTATATTATTCACATTTGTACACTGGTCACTGTGAAGTTTTTGAGGTTACAAGAACTGTAGAGTTATTGAAGAGAATGAATTGATTTTAAAGATTTAAAAAATCTTTCCAGTCAAAAATACTAACACCAAAAACTCACAATCTTATTAATCGTATTTGTGTAATGCATCCACCAAAAAAAAAAAATATATATAAAATTGAATATAGCTCACTCGTTTCACTGTTTGCTATATTTTACCGTAATTTTTGGTTATGTTTGTATAATTCCAGTACTCGATGAGCATGGGTTTGACCATAGTAAATACCGTTGGGCCAAGATTAGGATAGGCATTGATCCCCAACGGTCATTTTCCTTGATCCAAGCGTTGGCAACTCGTTGTATGCCAACGCTCAAATTGAGCACGGGCTTCGGAAATACAAGAACATTGGGCCAAGATTGGGATGAACATCGATCCCCAACGGTCGTTTGCCTTTGCCAAGATGACGTTGGCCCAGCGTTGGCAATTAGTTGCTGCCAACGCTCAAACTGAGCACGGACTTAGCAAAGGCAAGTACCATTGGGCCAAGATTGGGACGAACATCGATCCCCGACGGTCGTTCACCATCATCAAAACGATTTCGGCCCAGCGTTGGCAATTCATTGCGTGCCAATGTTCGAATTGAGCATGGGCATACCAATGGCAAATGAAATTGGCCCGGGTTCGGGCCCAACGTTGACCGTTAACGATTGGTCACCCAGTGCCGCGCCATCGCTAGCCATACTGTGAGCGTTGGCATTTTTTTCCTGGGTAGTACAATTCCTCGTGGAACTGTCAAAGGGACTCGTCAATCCGAATATATTATCCCCGCGACATCTCTCCGAATATTTAAACAACGCAGTAACACACCTTCCGAGAGGCCTCATGTTTCCAACAAAAATAAAACGCGAGGAAATGCCATAACTATTGGAGGTAAGCGATGTAGGCTCTTATTGCAGCAACACTGACCTCGTCCTCGTGGTAAAAATACCACTCGTAGAACCCGAGGAATACATAATAAACAAACTATACCCTTCACCAGCTAAAACCGATGCGCGTAACTATCAGTTCGTCGAAATAATAAATACTTTTGTTATAGTCGAAAAAACACGAAAATCATGTCACCTAAATACGCAGCACTCGCAGCAAACACGTGCACAGCCTGCGAAACAGGCATGTATTTAACACATAATTCGAAATATGAAAATTGTAAACGAAGAATTTCCGTAATAAATAACACGCTCGTAATCGCGCTCGAACACCGCGGGAGATGGTTATACGTAGCACCAGAGTCAGAAACATTACTGATACATTCCGGTCAACTACCTGTAGAGTACGTAGCACTTAAGGGTGTAGGGACTCTGGCCTTGGACTTGAAACTCTGGGAGAAACAACCCAAGGAAGTATTTCGAGAATTTATACCTAAGATAAATTTAACATTTTTGGAAGAGGATGCGCCAATATTGAAGCACACCTCATTGTTTTCAGAATTACCACATAAATTAATTTACGATCCAGCAGAAATGAATAAATTAGGAGAAAGACTGGAAACGTTAAAAACAAAAGTAAATAACGCAAAACATGCAGAAATAATTCATCAATTCGCGATTCGTGGTTGTTCATTAGGCGCGCTGGTACCGATAATACTCGGAGCGACCTGTATACAGCCTGTTCCAAAAGGGTCGAAGGATCTCTGAAGGGGTGGTAGATCTCGAAATTCTGAATCGTAAAGTCTTCAGCGGTTTTTCGATCCGATGCACCCCTGATGAGTTATTAATAATTAATGACAGCCAATAATACGCGTGGGCTGGGCAGCGCGTAGTGGTGTGCGTGTGACGGTGTGCCCGGCCGCACCGCGAGAGGCAGGACTACGCCGTGCGACGAGGACGGGTGTATGTGCATGGGTGTGAGGGCTCAAGCTAGGCAGCACGCGTTGATTGTATTGAAGGAGAACGCGAAAACAATAAGGAGCGCCCCGCGATGAAACATTTTTATAAGAAATGGATGATAAATTAATGAAATGAATTCATGTGGAATTGTAAATCCTTAATGGAAAGCGAAATCTCTACTGAAGACGTTAAAATTCCATTAATTTATTTACTTAATCTAAAAATAAACATCAACTTGGCGTTTTCTCATACGATATTTTAACATTATTGATTGGAAACAAAAAAAAATATATACATTAATGGTCGAATTTTACGCATGCTAATTAATTTATTTACATGATTGTCCGACTAAGTTAATTGATGAGTGATATAATCAACTCCATCAATGTCTCTCTCTCTCCTAACTTTTCGAACGAACCGTCGCAAAGTAATTGAATGTAAGGTGTTTCTCAAGAGGGAAATAGCGAATATCCTGAGAGGTAAAGATTTTCAAAACTCTCGACGTTATATATATTGTGACGTTGTGTCACGGAGGGGCTGCCGACGGCACTACCGCGTGTGGGCCCGGCGACGAGGGCGCCACTTTTGGCCCGCACTGTTGTGCGGACTCGTGAAGTCTCCCCTCTAGAGCGATATACGCCTCGGCCCTCGTTGCCGAGGCTCGCCGCGCCGCCGGGCGGGGACTGCAGCAACTTGTGACTATAGTCACGGAGGCCCGCGCGCCAAACTCCCCGTCTGGCGCGCGAAAAAAGACCGGCAACCGCGAACACGCCGACGCCATGTTACATCATTGTATTGCGAACAGCATGGAGAATACATAAAGGAGTCCGAACTCCTATGGGTGGGGGTAGGAAAAAATGGTTACGATTCTTGGACCTCGAATGGGTTCACGATTAGGCCACAAGCGACGCTGACTACACTTCGGGAGCATCTGAAATTGTCTGCGTGTAAGAGAGATGCCATGAGATTAGAAAAGGACAAAGTTAGCACGTGTTGCATGTGACAATCAAAATAAACAGTGTACTGTGCAAGCGATCGTGACATTTTAAAAACATCTTATACGTAATCAAAAAAGCTTCATTTTCAGCAGGTGGTGTAAAGAATTTTTTCTCTCACCGTGAGTAAATGCTTTTTATTTGAAAATTTCAGCTTCATCGAACGAATATTATAATTTGACAATTCGTAAGGTGGTCTCTTTTAAAACTCGGATATTCGGTTTATAATATTCATATCAAAGTAATATAAAATTATACATTGAAAACGTAATTAACAATATTTGTTACAATCTAAAACCGGAAATGAGAAAATAAATGTCCAAATAAGAAATGAGAAAATAAATGTCAAAATGCGAAAATAGTCGCTTATAATAAAATACCCGCTTATTGTCTACGAGTCTTTGATTAGAATAAAAAAAAATGTAACAAAAATACTACTGTTCAGTTCCAATGTCGATTTTTAATGTGTCACCGTACTCAATAAAATTTGCGATATACATGACTGTTAAGAGCTCTTTTGTGTCGTATTGTTCCTCTCTCTTGGCACTGCGTACTATTTTTTTGTTTGCTAGGGTTCGTGTATTTGCTAGAATATCTGTATTAAATATGGGTTAAATCTTCAAGACGGATCGAACGCAAAAATGGAATTACACGAAATAATTGAGCGCTCGTTTATACAATGAACATAAAAATAGCAAAGATCAATGATGAATCTCCTGTCTATGCATTTATATCGACTGTCTCGAAAGCTTGTAACTCCAAAATTCAACAATTAAAAGAAAATATTACATAGTACTACGTGAAAAATAACTGTACAAGACAGGAATGTCCGTCGCGGTGTCTCATGTAGTGTTCGTATTCATTTCATTTTACATCCGTGTATACTATACGGTATAGTACGGATATATTTTACCCGTAAATATTTGTAGATGCAAAAGACTAACAGAATTAGTTCTTCAACCTAAATATGTATTTATTACTTGAAAAAAAAAAAAAAAATTAACAAGCTGGATTTGAACCCACGCCCATGAGGTAAGAGCTAGAGTTCTTACCATGTTGCTAATTTCATCATCACTAATAAAATTCAAAATGTTATATTTGAGTTGCGGCTCCCTGCTTTGAATATGGTTAAGCTTCGTTCGTTTCGTTTTGTGTGATGTACTGTATGAAACTACATTATATCTTACATGGCAAATAAATGATAAGAACGCGAAAACGGTGCAGACTATAAAATAAAATTTTTTTAAAACATCTCCATAATCGAGACATGATGTCATAATAATAATGTATCATATTCAAAATGAATCTCGAACAATCATTTATTCAAAATATTGTATACTAATTGTATACTAAGCCTTCAACTCTAAAATTGGAAATTGTCTAATTATTAATTATCGTGGTTTTTTACATCCGAACAGATGACAGATTGACATGAAATTGCCGGTGATCTATCCCCACCAAAGCTGGTCCGAAGTACAGACAGCACCACGCACGTCTGTTTTACAAAACCAACCAGCGTCCATGTTTTGTAGCCATTTCCCTAATACACAGTTCGAGCTCCTTTATGTATTCTCCATGGCGAACAGGTGTCGAGTACGGAGGTAGAGAAAAACGAGTAGACCGATAATAACAAGCGAAAAGCGAGGAGTTAGTAGGAAAATAGCGAGGACGAGAACAGGGAAAGGCAGAGAATAAAAAGGAAAACGGCGATGCGGCGTAACGAAGGCGAAAAGATCGAGGAGAGGAAAAGCGAGAAGTAGGAAGGAAGCAGAAAGGAAAAGTATCGAAACCGAGGGACGCCGAATGACATGCGTTCCGAGGAGCGAGCGGGCACGCGGTGAGTCCTCGCTTATTTTTTTTCTTCTCTCCTGCCAGTCGGGCCGTGGACATTACCATATTTCTTTTCTTTAACGAGGTATTGCTGCCCGTTTGTAGAATCACGCGGCCGCTTCACGGCGAAAGAAAATCTTGTTACGAGGCCGAATTGGCGTCGTTCGCGTTGGGTTCTTTTTTTTCTGTTGTTATTCTCGCGCGTTGACGAGGTGAGACGGCCGGCTCTCGCGGAAAAGAACAAAGATCCAAAACAATAACAAGTCTCCCGCGTGTGTAACCGGCGCGAGTGTTCGCACCGGCGTAATTGTGTCGAGTCACGAGTTTATAGAGGAATAGTGCGTGTGCAGCGGCGGCCCTTCCCCTGAAATACGCGGTTGATTTGCGGACGCGTAAGCGCCGAGCGTCGGTGTCCCGTCCACAGAGAGGGGAAACTGACAGTTCGCGCGCGATTAATTAGAGGTTAAGCCTTGCGGAAAGCCCCCCCTCCTCCTTATCCGACCCCCCCGCGTTCCTGGGTGTGAGAGAGAGCGTGTGTGCCGTGTTCCATCTGCGTCCACAGGGGATCGTCGTCACAGCTATCATCGAGAGGAGTCAGCGCCTTGACCGGGGCGTCGAGGAGTTGCTCGGCGAGGGCACAGCTCATCGGCGAGTGAGAAACTCTTCTCACTGCGCCTCGACGACACCACTTTCGCAGCGCTTTTGAGATTCAGAGGACGCAGCGACTCGGCGAGTGAGAAACTCTTCTCACTGTGCCTCGACGGCACCACCTTCGCAGCGCTTTTGAGATTCAGAGGACGCAGCGACTCGGCGAGTGAGAAACTCTTCTCACTGCGCCTCGACGACGACATTTCCGCAGCGCTTTTGGGATTCAGAGGACGCAGCGATTCGGCGAGTGAGAATTCCTCTTACTGCGCCCCGACGACACCACTTCCGCAACGTTTCTAGAAGTTTGAAGGCTCAGCGACCGGGTGAATGAGGATTCTCGCTCACTGCGCCCTGACGACACGTCCTCGCGGCAGTCCTCGGCCCCCCGGGGGCGCGCGCCCACGCGACCGAACGACCCGCGGACCACGCAGCGAGGGAGCATCGCCAACCGTCAGAGGAGACTACGGAGGAGAGCGCGTGTGCACGGTGTGAGAGAGTCGCGTTCCATCCTTCCTCGTCCCTGGCGAATTTCGTGTGCCATTTTTCTTTGTTTTTTTTGGGAATTACTTAGCCCTTTTGCGTGCGACTAATGGCACATCTCTTTTGAGTTGTTTTGCGTTCCGCTTGCAAGTACTTCACTTTGCCCCTGCACCCTTCGCCTGCGATTATCTCGAGAGGTTAGCGATTATGCTGAACTGTTTTTTTTTACGTCTCTTTCATAACTATCGCACGTGTCGGTAGCGACTATCTTGCAGCCCTCGCATAACTCTCGCACAGCTTGCTAGCGACGACTTCGCATCTAGTTTGTAAGATTCGTTTGCGATTTCTTTTACGTTCGCTCGCGATTATCTAGCGCATTGTTTGCGATTTCTTTTACGTTCGCTCGCGATTATCTAGCGCATTGTTTGCGATTTCTTTTACGTTTGCTCGCGATTATCTTTTGCGATTTCTTTTACGTTTGCACGCGATTATCTAGCGCATTGTTTGCGATTTTTTTTACGTTTGCCTGCGATTATCTTTTGCGATTTCTTTTACGTTTGCTCGCGATTATTTAGGCCGTCGTTTATGATTTGTTCACATTATCTCGCGGTGATTTAGAATCTCTTGGGCGATTCTTTTACGCTGATCGCGATTATTTAGCGCCTCGTTGGCGAGTCTTTCACGTTTTATTTAGCGTCCCGTTCGCGAATACGTAGCGCTCCTTTCGCGATTATCTCGCGTGTCTTGCGCGATTACCTCGCGTGTCTTTCGCGAGTATTTAGCGTTTCTTTCGCGATTACCTAGCGTTCTGTTGCGATCGTTTAGCGCTCCGTCCGCGATTGTCTATCGTCCCCTCGAGAATTACGCTGATTGGACTTAGTGCTTCTTTCGGAGCTACACGTTTCGGTAGCGACTATCTCGCCTTCCTGCGCCATTGTTTTTCATTCTGTTTGCGACTACCTCGTGCCCCCTTGGCGAGACTTTCGCTCTACTTTTGTAATTATCTCGAATTTATTGTCTCTTAATCGCTTATAATACATACGGGCACTTCGCTTCTCGGCACAGTCGTGTAACTTCCAGGTTTTTTTTGCGCTGCTTGGCGTCCTCCCCCCCCCCCCCGTCCCCGTTCCTCCGCCCTTCACCTGGCTTTGCGCGAGCGGTGCGTTGAGTACTGTGACGGGAGAACCCAGGGTACAGGGTAAGAAGCCGTAGCGTCGGAGAACTACCCCTGGGATAGATCGGAAGGACGAGCCGGGCCCGCCCACACCGATTTCGCTCATCGCGAGCTGGCACCCAACCCACACCAGGAGGGCTGATACGCTCCCCCCACGCGCCGCACCGGGAAACTCTCCCGGGATAATTTTGACGTTCTCCCCGTATTGACGAGGGGGGGGTCATAATATATAACAAAAGGGTTCACTAAGAAATATGGATTCAGATAGACGGAGAATCCGTAATGTCTTTTGTTCGATTAGTTGCGGTCCAACCGGTTTGGATGCCAGCTCAGCAAAATACCTATGTCTCCGAAATTAATTTGAATTTTGAAAAATCCTCTCGTAGACATATTCTTAAATAGTTAAATTTTGAAAATATGAAAAAAAATCGATTTTTTTTTAATTTCTAGACCAGAATACCGCCTTAATTATTGATTAACTCATTAGGGGTGCATCGGATCGAAAAACCGCTGAGGACTTTTCGATTCAGAATTTCGAGATCTACCACCCCTTCAGAGATCCTTCGACCCTTTTGGGACAGGCTGTATACTTGTACATGCGGAAGCAAAGACAGCCACCCGCAATCGCAATATACAGCGAGCCAACGACTGCCAACGATGTGGCTCAGGACAGAGAAGCTGCGTCATCAAAACGCAAACTACCTCTACCAACACTCGAATGAAAAATTATACAAAAGAAACAACGAACGATTTCAACATAAAATACATACGCATATCTAATCGAAATTGTACGAATATAATATACTTCATAATAGGAAACTTTAAGGGAAATAGATTGTAACGGCCCTATCCTATAACCACTTCTTTCCCACAC
Organism: Heteropelma amictum; assembly: GCA_959613375.1. Lineage (NCBI taxonomy): Eukaryota > Metazoa > Arthropoda > Insecta > Hymenoptera > Ichneumonidae > Heteropelma > Heteropelma amictum. Next base: position 6,840,175 of record OY390726.1, on the reverse strand, counting down.
AACACCTTCCACCTGCAGCAACCCTGTTGTCACTCCGTTCCCATATACATTAGCACCTTCAATTTCTCCACTCAGCATCTCTAAGTCATGGTCCCACGGTCCAGAACAATGCAACTCAACCATCCCATTCACTTCACACTTCCTCCACTTCATTAGCGCTAGTCCTAACCCTCAATTCATGTCCAACCTTCCGACCGTACATACAGACCGAATAAACTCTTTCACTTCCATCAATCAGCCTTTCTCACTCAGTCTTTCTCATTCAATCTTTCTCTCTAATTTCATCGGGTAACATCGCAACTGGCGTCAGAAGTGCGATCGACCTGCGCAATTTACTGAAATTGACGAAGCCTTTCGCTCAAAAAAAAAGGAAGAAATTTGTATGAAAAAAAACAGTGTGGTGCAAGTGAGTGAGTGTGGTCCATCGACGCCGAAAGCCGAAAGAAAAGAAGGGAAATCGTAACGGAAAGGAAAGAGCGAGAAAAACAGCACGAGAAAATGGGATTATTTACAATTATCTGGGCGCTCATGTAAGTACCACCCAAATTTTTCTTTAAAACTCGTGCATGCAACGATATTCTTTGTACTTCGTATCGCAAGCGTGCGTCGGTTCTGCAACCATACGTATTCCCCACACACACACACACATAAACGCATTCATGCTTCAATAACCATTGTTCCCTCGAGCGACTCTAATCGTTCCCTCACTCTCGCCCACGCGACAAAAACCACGTTACCCGAATTCCAATCTCGTATTACATTGGCTGGCAACAAAGACGCTGGCGGCACTACAGCGAGCCCCAAAAATAATTTTCATACGTATGTTACGTCCCGAGAGGGAGATATTGGATGAAGACGCGAAGTGATCAGAGATAGGGCGCGAACCTTTGAATATATGTTTCGCACAAATGAGTCTTTGGTAGATCACTCGCGAATTCCTTGCACAATTTATATTTAATGAGGAGAAGTTCGGATATTGATGAGGTGAACGAGGTTCTCTTGGGTGATAGAAATAAAATAAAACTTGGGTTTGTCTATTTAAACAACCGATAACATCAGTTTTATTTGGATTAGTTCACTTGTAGAATATGGATTTCTTTTGTTGGTTCAAACCTTCGTTGGTAGTTTACAGAGTGCGTATTGTTACAGAGTTCGGTTTTTCGCAAGAAGTTCGAGAATTGCGGAGAATTAGTATTTCGAGATTGTGACTCTACGAAGGTTGAACGAGAACTCTCTCGAGTCTTGCAGAGGGTTAACCATCCCGCTTCCGCAAGGCGGAGTTTTCAAACTGTAGTTGATTTTGATTGGTTTTGAGTTTTTGTAAAACGTTTTGTTTTAGTAGAGGGGATTATCTCGATCACGCGAAGGTGACGTGAGATCATCACTTTGCGTGGAGAATGCCTGTAAAAAGGGGGATGGTTTCGAGTTTATATTCGGAGAATAATAATGAGCTTGCTTATAACTAGGGTTATCCGAGCAGGGGTATCGCTTAAGTCTTTTGTTGGAATATGAATAAATGGAATTTGAAAAAATGTTGCCAGACAGGGTATCTATCTGTTTATGCGTAGCTGTAGTTTCAAATTCTGCATCTATATTAGGTTAATTTACCCGATACTCGAGAATATATGGTATTGTAGAGTTACATAAGCGTTTATGATCGATGAGTGATGGTAAGAAGTGTATAGGAAATGTGTTGGTACTTTATCGATTGTTGAGAGTGAGATACCGACCGATCGCGTTATATTGATGCGCATGGGTTTGATTGTACCGGCTAGGACGTAACACGTAGGAGAACCCGGTCCTACAGCTCTCCCCAAAATTAACGCATATACAAGGTGACATGTTAAGGCTGGCCACCCCTTTTTATCCCCCCCCCCCCCATAAAGATAATGGGATGGGTCACAGGTGATTTTTAAAGGAAATTTTCTTTACTTTTCGATAAAAAATACAGCGTTCATCGGAAAATGATAGGTTTTGCAGCACAAAAGTAGCCACTACAAAAATAATGTGCAAACACCTTTTTTTTCTTATAGGAATAAAGTAGACTTTATTCCGAATACGTGACACGCGAAATTTTTTATTTGAGTATCGCATCATTCAGAAAAGTTATGTCAGAAGTTCGTGATATAATACCAATTTAAACTTATCTGAAGGAAACGATGCAATCGAATGAAGAGGGCTGCAGTGTTTTGTCTCGTAATCTGTTTGTCTCTTGCGCTCAAGTTCACTTCCCCAATGTTAATTTTGTATCTGTCAGTGTGAAATGCCAAAAAGGTTATTTAAGAAATGTCAGGTTATTGAAAAATGTCGTCAACAAGCAGACGACGCAGCAAATCACTCCCGTACCGCTCGTTCAATTCCCTTATTACGTTCAGTCAAATTCAAATTTACTCGATAAAACGTATTTTTGATATAACTTTTATCAAGATGCGATATACAACAAAAAAATTTCGCGTGTGTCCCGTATTCGGAATAAAGTCTACTTTATCCCTGTCAGAAAAAAGGTGTTGGCACATTATTTCCGTAGTGGCCACTTTTGTGCTGCAAAATCTATCATTTTCCGATGAATGCCATATTTTTTATCGAAAAGTTAAAAAAATTTCCTTCAAAAATCACCCGTGATCCGTCCGATTATCTTTACGGGGGGCGAAATAAAAAGTGGTGGCCGCCCGAAACATGTCACACGGAATATATATATATACAGGGTGACATGTTAAAGGTGGCCACCCCCTTTTATTTCGCCCCCCGTAAAGATAATCGGATGGGTCGCGGGTGATTTTTGAAGGAAATTTTCTGAATTTTCCGATAAAAAATACGGCGTTCATCAGAAAATGATAGGTTTTGCAGCACAAAAGTGGCCACTACGAAAATAATGTGAAAACACATTTTTTTCTGATAGGAATAAAGTAGACTTTATTCCGAATACGGGACATACGCGAAATTTTTTTTTTGAGTATTGCATCATTGAGAAAAGTTATATCAAAAATGCGCGTTATCGAATAAATTTGAATTTGACTGAACGAAACAACGGAATTGAATGAGCGGTACGAGAGTGATTTGCTGCGTCGTCTGCTCGTTGACGGCATATTTTTCAATAACCTGACATTTCTTAAATAACCTTTTTGGCATTTCACACTGACCGATACAAAATTAACATTGGGAGAGTGAACTTGAGCGCAAAAGACAAACCGACTTTGAGACAAAACACTACAGCCCTGTTCATTCGATTCCATCGTTTCGTTCAGATAAGTTTAAATTGGTATTATAACACCTAATTTTGACATAACTTTTATTAATGATGCGATACTTAAAAAAAAATGTTCGCGTGTGTCGCGTATTCGGAATAAAGTCTACTTTATTCCTATCAGAAAAAAATATGTTTTCACATTATGTTCGTCGTGGCCACTTTTGTCCTGCAAAATCTATCATTTTCCGATGAACGCCGTATTTGTTATCGAAAAGTTCAGAAAATTTCCTTCAAAAATCACCCGCGACCCGTCCGATTATCTTTACGGGAGGCGAAATAAAAGGGGGTGGCCACTCTTAACATGTCACGCTGTATATATCTCGGCTCTCGTGCAAAACTTGCAAAAACGAAATTTTAATGTACTAAATTAATTTATTTGAAAAGATTGTAGCAAAATAATAATAATAGCAATAATAGGGAACGAAACAAATTAATAAAAGAGAAAGAGACATATATACATACACTCGCATACACGCGTGCTGGAAAAAAAAAAAACTGACGAAACAATCTTGCTCGTGACTTCCACCCTTTATTAACGAAACATAATTGTAACAAAATAATAATAATAATAGAAATTATATGAAAAAATAAACAAATAAAAATAATAGAACAAAGAAACCCTTTTGTTTCTCTTGTTTTCTTCTCTTTTTCCGTTTTCGACAAAAACGAAACAACAAAATTACTGAAAAATAAATCATCGAAACAAAAATGGAAATCAACGTTCCGTTTCCGATTATTAAAATTCACGTAGATAAACGTAGACTCAGAATATCCACAATAACCACACCACGGAAAAATAAATAATAATAATAATAAAAAAATTAAAAAATGCTCTCTTCTCTTTTCTCGAGGAAATACAAATGATATTGACACACAATTGGGCCAATGCGTTTACCTAGGCGCCGAATAGGACGCCAAAATACTTCTAATACATTTTATCGGCTCATATTGGCAAACCGCCGATATTTAATAAACGCAATAATATTCAGGTTCACCGGCAGAGCGTATGACCTGACAGAGAGAAAAACATACAGTACATTTAGACGCGCTTCTCGCAGACCTAAAAAAGGCGTATAAAAACCGCTAGAATTGTCAGATTTATGACTCGAGCTAAAATCAACCTCACAAAAATTCAACGAGTCAGTCCTAGATTACGAACTTCGAGTAAAAGTCTTGCAAAATCAAATCATCGAAAGACTATCAGAAGTATACCCAGCGCCAGACGACAGGGCGTATCTAGTGAAAAGAACGGCGGAAGAGAAAAAAGCCGTAATGCAAGCTTTCGTACAAGGCCTCTTGGATAGAATCGCGAATCTTCTACTCCGTCGGAATTTAGAAACTCTAGACAACGCTATAGACGAAGCAACAAATATCGAATTACAACTACAAAGGCGCGCAACAGTGAATAAAAATCGATCACGCGTAGCCAAACCTGTGGAAACGTTTACCGAAACAGCTAAAGTCCGATTCGCGGAAACAAATAGAAACACAAGCGAGAAATACTGCGAATTTCACCAACGGGGAGGCCACGTAACATCAGAATGTATAACGTTAGCAAAAATGAGAGAGAGATGGAGACAAGATCGAGAGAAAGCAAGACAATTCGGAAACCCCAGTAGGAATCAACTCGGTCAGAGAACATAAAACTACAACAATTACAACCCACAACCTTATAACAAGTACAATCCGCAAAAGTATAACAATTGCAACCCACGGAATCAATATAGGGATTACACGCGAAATCAATACAACGACACCCGTAACAGCCAATACAGAAAATCTCAAAACGGATACAGAGATAACTCTCGCGACCAATATCGCAACAACTTCCACATGCAATATCCCGATAATTCCCGTGACAACCCTCGTGATCAATATCGCCACAACTCTCGCGACCGATACCGAAACAACTCTCACGACCAATACCGAAATAATTCTCGCAATCGATACCGCGATAACTCTCGCGACCGCTATCGTACCAATTCGCAGGATAGAGATGGCCACATGAGCCGCCAAGACAATTCAGGCACAAGATCAGAAAACGCCGACAAATTCAACGATCTCGCGACAAAAAACGGGAGCGCAGCTCCCCGGAACAGCGCGACGCGGAGCCCCTCGAGAGAACGCGCGTCAACGTCAAACCAATAAAATCAGGTGACCCAGAGATCAGAAAAGCGACAATATGCCTAGGACTCACCAAACGGCGAAAACCACCAACAGTCGTCATCAATTCACCCGATATAAACAAACAAAACTCTCGATTTCTAGTAGATATAAGCGCACAGATGAATTTGGCCAAAATATCTATCATACGGGTCAAAAACGAAATCGACCCACACATAATTTTCGAACTTTCGGGAATCACAGAAGGTGTACTATATACAATCGGCAAATACACCATCCGAATCGAGAACATTAACGTAGAATTCTAATGTCGTCGAAGACACTATCCCTGTTCCATACGACGCCATTCTCGGAGAGGCGTTTTTCAGAGAGACACCCGCCAATATGCTATACACAAAATCCTGCATCGCATTTTTTGACTTCACAATACCATTCGAGACCCAGGAAGAAGTTAGCATCCCTGCCAGATCAAAAACCTCGATATCAATCCGAATAAGAGATACCGACCTATCCGAAGGTTTTATACCGAAAATCGAAACGAACGAAGGTCTTTTTGTCGGCAACGCTATCGCAATGAACTGTGGTGGAATAGCGTACATAGGAGCGATTAACACAACCAATCACGACATCTCCTTCGTAATTTCGAGAGTTAAGCTGCAGCCGATCGAGCAAGTGTCAAAAATACCTGTTGACATTGAAAGCAATTCTGGCAATACTCAGGACGAGCACCGAGCAGCAATTTGCTTAGCGGTTACAGACGAAAGTAAGGAAATGTTCGAAACGGTGAAGTCACCCTGCACCTAGATCATCTAGATGACACAGAAGAAGATAGCGTATACCAGCTTGTTTCGGAACATCCTCATTTGTTTAACCTGCCTAGCGAACGACTGAGATACACGACTATCGTGAAACACGAAATGAACACCACAGATATTCAATCCAACAGATTCATTAACACCAAACAATATCGATTCCCACAAGTACACAAACCCGAAATTAATGAACAGGTACAGGACTTATTGGAAAAAGACATTGTACAACCATCTCTGTCTCCATATAACTCTCCAGTTTAGATAGTCCCCAAAAAATCAGATGATTCGGGTAATAAAAGGTGGCGTATAGTTATCGACTTTCGGAAACTCAATGGAAAAACCATCTCCGACGCATACCCGCTACTAAACATCGTAGACATTCTCGATCAATTGGGCAATTCGCGATACTTCTCGGTTTTTGACCCCGCATCCGGTTTCTACCAAATTGAGATGCACCCTCGAGACAAACCGAAAACAGCATTCTCCACACCGGGTGGACATTACGAATTCAGTCGAATGCCGTTCGGATTGGGAAACGCACCGGCTACATTTCAAAGAGCGATGGATTCGATACTGTCCGGACTCCAGGGTGCAGACCTTTTCGTTTACGTGGACGATATTGTTATTTACGCAACCGACCTCGACCAACACGAGAAAAAATTTAGGCGACTCGCGAAACGATTCACCAACGCAGATTTGACGCTACAGATCAACAAATGTAATTTTTTTTGTAAAGAAGTAGCATATTTAGGTCATGATATCTGCGAAAAACGGGTACAACCAAAACCAGATTTAGTCGAGGCAGTAAAAAACTTTCCAACTCCGACAGACAAAAAAACCACGCACTAGCTAATTATTATCGAAAATTTATTCAAAATTTCGCAAAAACATCCGCTCCTTTAACCAGACAATTAAAACAATCCGAAAAATTGAATTGGACAACCGAATGCCAAGAAGCTTTTGAAACAATGAAAAATAAAATTATAAGCCGACGTATCTTACGATACCCAGACCATAACGAACAATTCACCTTAACAACAGACGCATCTAATTACGCCATCGGCGCGGTCTTAAGTCAGAAGTCCGAAAATTTCCATCACCCAGTAGCATTTTACTCTCGAGCCCTCACGAACGCCGAAATCAAGTACGACACCACACATAAAGAACTATTAGCAGTGGTAAAAGCGAGTAGAAACCGAGTAGATCGAGTAGAAATGACACAACAACGGACAAACCCTCTTCAGCGGTAACGAACGATTACGGCAATCTCGCAGCCGAAATGCACCAAAACGAATCCGACGGAGATCGATCGTACGAGCCATCGCAATACCACAGAAAACGCTCGGCATTACCCAAGGCGGCACCGCAACCAAGGCACATGACTCAAACCGAACGCAACAACCTCGGAATGGGAAGAACAATCCGAAGATCCGGAAACCCCAACGACCGAGACAAACCAGAGACACATGACATCAAACAACAACGTCATGATTAGCCGGAAAAGTATTCTCGCACAGAAAGATAACATCGTTCATTTTCTCACAGCGGATTGTATCACGAATACAACGATATCGCAAATCCTCGCAGAGAAAAACATAATCAACCACGAAGACCTTCACAAGGGAAAACCAAAGGTCGGACACATATTCATAACACGCCTCGGAACCAAACGGATCTTCAACATGATATGTAAAGGAAAATGCACGGATAACATCGACTGGCACATGGTTCAGAAATGCATCGAGACAGTCATCAAAATCCTGACAATGAAAAAACTCGAATCATGCACACTGGCCAAAGACCCTGAGATCATCGATCAATTTTTCTGGGACAGCATCAAAACCTATATCCAGCAAATCACGGTTGAGCCAAAAATACGAATAACGTTGTGCGAACGAATTATCACGGTACCGCCGAAGTTACATCGACAATCCATAATAAAGAAGGCACACGAATCAATTATCGGAGGACATAAGAGCATCACAAAAACTCACAAACGCATATGCGCTCAATACTACTGGAAAAACATGAAAGCAGATGTTGCGGAATTCATTAAAACCTGCCAAAAATGCCAAAAGAACAAACTCGTTCGCGTAAAAAACAGAATACCTATGATAGTAACAGACACACCAACTCAACCTTTCGAGAAAATCGCAATAGACATCGTCGGACCTCTTCCAGAAACAAAGGACGGTCACGAATACATCCTCACGATCATCGGCAGCGACCTATTCAGCAGATTCAGCGTCGTGGTATCATTTAAACAAACAATAGCTCGCGATGTATCCAGAGCACTAGCAACAAACTTCATAACGGCATTCGGCGCACCCCGTGCGATACTTTCCGACCTGGGTACGAACTTCATGTCAGATCTATTCGCATCTTTCGCAGAACTGTTCAAAATCAAACAGTACCGAACGACAACCTACCACCCACAGTCCAACGAAGCGTTAGAGCGAAGCCAACGCAGTCTCGTCGAATACCTCAAACATTATATCGACATCGACAAGAACTGGCACGAACTAATCCCATTCGCGGCACTTTCCCACAACACAAATGTCCACGAAAGCACAGGGCACACACCATACGAGTTAGTCTTCGGAAAACCAGTCTCACTACCATCCGAATTCCCACCTCCTGAAAAACTAGCGACATACGACGACTATCTGCTAACACTACACAGAAATTTAAAAGAAATCCGACAATTGACACGCGAAGAGCAATTAGCGGCGAAGGAACGCGAGAAACGATGTTACGACAGGAAGACAAAAGCACAAGAATTTAAAGCAGGGCAACAAGTATTTTTATTAAAAGAACCTCGGAAAGAAAAATTAGACACCAATTACACCGGGCCATATACCATTTGGGAGATACTCAACAATAATAACATTAGACTTCAAGTCGACAATGACAAAACAAAAATAGTACACGTAGACAAAATCAAAATGCCACATGTTGCAGATACCACACAGCCGCTATGAACAATGACATCCCAGTGGAAAACTCACCATTCCCACGGAACCCTGGATTATACTCGCACTCACTCTGTACACTCAGAACATATCACACAGTCTGGAACCTCATCACATACGCTAACACAGAGGGATTAACAACACGAAGGGCACAACTCAAAGAAAACCTCCACAGTCTCCACGAATATTGCAACACATTAGGATCATCATGCCTTATAGAAGGACAATTAACGTCGATTAAATCTCGCCTGAACACCATCGAAACATCTCAATCGATACTCGAGGAACTGATCTCGTCAAGAAACACCACACAATTGCGAGAAAAACGAGCAGTACTTGGGTTTATGGGGAAGGCGTACCAATTTTTATACGGTACAATGGATAGCGATGACGCCGATAGAATAACCACACAAATAGAAACATTTGCGAACAACTCAATAGAATTAGCAGAAATCATACACAATCAAACACACATAGTAAAAGCAGGCTTTGATATGACACAAAAACAAATTACAGCAATGAAGCACGAAATCAGCAAAGCAATGAACAGATTAAACCTGGCAGTAATCGACATCAACGAACAAATAAACATACTAAAATATAACCAAGTAGCGATACAATTTATAATAGCGGTAGAAAAAGACCTCACGGAACTGGAAATGGACGTAGAAACATAAACCTTTTAAGGACGGGAGTGGTCGATATTTCGACCACCCAGGAAGCACATATTATTTGGTTTTTCAGGTGAATTTTTACATGTTAAATATAGGAAAAATATTTAAAAATATCCAGATGCAGTTTTGACCTTGAAAATCGCTATTTGAAAATTTTTCTATTGCAGCGTCAAAGTTAGCAAATTTAACATTTCAGATGCTCTGTATGCTCACCATCAAGCGAATTAGTGATAAAAATTGAAATTATATTATCATCAGATATCATTAGGATCCGCTACGAGTTAGCACTCAGTTATTTCTTTTGTATAGAAGATAACAATTGTTTACTTTTTTACTCGTATAAGATAAAGGTGTTGCATGTTGATTCATATCTGTTTTGTAATATATAATTGCGACTTTCAAGGTCAAGGATGCTTCTAGAATTTTTTTTACTATTTTTTTCGTATTCAGCGCATTAAATTACGTAAGAATGCACTCTAAAAAAAAATGACCTTGAAATTGCGATTTTCAAGGTCAAGAATGATTCCAGGATATTTTTAACTATTTTTTTCGAATTCAGCGCGTCAAATTACATATGAATATACCCTAAAACGATTTTTCGAAATTTTTAATATTGGACTTTCCGTTGCGGACGGGGCTGGTCGAAATATCCACCAGCAATTTAACTTTGTGCTTTATATGCGAAATGGACCCATTTTATGGATAAAGGCCCTAGGGGTATAAGCATAGTGAATATGCCCTTGAAAGATATTAGCACAATACTGTGAGGATCTGCAGGTACTAATTAAATAATAAGATCCTGAAAGTTTCAGATCCCTAACCCAATTGGTATTCGAGAAAAAGCAAACTATGTAATAATCAGAAAAAATGAATATTCTCGGAAACGCGTGAATCGATTAATTTGAATTTTGGATATGTTTTGGGGGCTGATAGTACCTTCTAGGAAAAAAATTAAGAGCTATATCGGTTGATAAGAACCATAATAAAAATGCCATTTTTGTTTTAATTTTGATTTTTAACTATGATACGAGTTTGGTACATTTATAAAACTATTTTTTTTGGATTCCTTATCTATTTTTCTATGGAATTCCGAATTTTTAAGATTTTTAAAAAAGGTACGCCATATTAAAAAAAAACAAAAACCATTTTTTATACAAAAATTCAATTTATTTATGTGTTTTACGCTTAAGCCTCGGTTTTGTGGCTTATATATGTTCTGTTAGTCTTGTTTGAAATAATTATTTCTATACTTAGAACAATAATTAATTTTTCTGCCTAAGTTATAATCGCCGCTATTATCTGTTGGATGTGGTGCGTTACCGACTAAGTCCTCATACTTCAACAAAGCGCCACATGACCGATGCGCTCACGTGTGAATTTGGCCGCACACGCATCCATTGACACAAGTGTAATTTCTGCTCTGAGAGATAGTGTGGTTAGTTTTTATTGATTACATCAATAAAATGTCTGCGAATAAAACAAGTAATGAGAAGTGTTGCATTTGCTTAAAACAAGTAAAAAAAGTTGCTGGTACTCCAAAAATCTTGTCAACAGAACAAGACATTGATGAGTTTTCTAGAGTATTTGATGTGAATTTTTTCACTGGTGATATTGTGTGTGGCAGATGTCGTATAGAGTTGTATAAGAAAAGAAAAATTGATCCAAGTACAAATAGCTCTGGAGATGAATCTGAATCCACTGTTAACGAACTGTTAGAACGAACAGAGTCTAGTTTGTCACACATGACATTATCTCAGTCAAGTTCAGATGATCCTTCTTTCAGAGCTAACATCGCTTCTACCGATAACTCTACAGAGTATATTGAGGTTTCAATTAAGAGAACTATTTCAACCCATGGATACTGCTGTTTGTGCAATAATACTAGTAATCTTACCCTTATTCCTGAAAAAGCCCGGATTCAATCATTCATTAAACGACGAGTTTTTATTCCAGAGGGAAATCGATGCTGTCGGAATCATTTAATAAATAAAACATTCTATGGTGAAGCTCTAGATCTCATCAGAGTTTATTCTAACTGGACTAGACTTTCATCAGTAGAATTAAATAATATGATGGAGAATTTCGCCGTTGAATGTGATTCAACATTACTAGATAAAATGGATAATTATCGTGTTTCAGATGAGAAACTTCGTGTTTTAACAGGCTTAGAATGGGAAAACGTGATTGAGTTGCGAAATTGGTTAGTGTCAATGAGAAATACTGACGCTCGAAGTATAACTCAAGCACTTATAGTGTTTCTAGTCAAGCTTCGCACAGGCAATTCAAATAAGTTAATATCCACGATTTTGGAAATTGAAGAAGAGCAGTTAGTATCAAAATATTGTGAGCAAGTGATCCATTCTTTTGAAAAAGATGTTTTACCTTCGCGTTTTGGTCTAAATGCAGTATCCAGGAATGATCTTATTCAAAATCATACATCTGCGGTTGCTAAAAAACTTCATGAAGATCTGAATGACAAACTCATTTTAATTTGTGATGGGACCTATGCTCGTCATGAAAAAAGTTCTAACAACGAGTATCAGAGAAAGTCGTACTCTGGTCAAAAAAAAGTACCACTGTGTAAACCATTTACGATTTGCACTACTGATGGATACATAGTCGATATGTTGGGACCGTATTATGCTAACCAAAATGATGCTACTATCATGAGGGATATCATAGATAATACTGATGGTATATGTAATTTATTAGAACCTGGTGATGCATTTGTGGTTGATCGTGGATTCCGTGATGTTAAAGAATACTTAGAAAGTAAAAATTACAGAGTTTTAATGCCAGCACTTAAGGGGAAACGAAATCAATTAACAACAGCGGAGTCTAATGCCTCAAGATATGTAACAAAAATTCGTTGGCCTGTAGAGGCAGCTCATGGCATGTTAAAACAAAAGTATCATTTACTTGATCAAAGAATTGATAATAAAATGCTTTCTAGAATTGGAAGTTTTTTTAAAATCGCCTCATTTCTACACAACACATACAGTAAGCGTCTTACTTCTGATTTGGAATTTTTAGATGAAGTCGTTGAAACAATGAAATCACAAAATATCTTAGAAAATACGTTAGCCGACGAAGTACAACAAAATGGCTGGCAACGTAAAAAATTGCCGTTTCAAACGATTTCATCTGAAGTTCTAGAAGATTTTCCAGAAATGACGGAAAAAGATCTGCGAGTATTTTTCACTGGTTCCTATCAATTGAAGCAGGCTGTATCATATTTAGCAGAAATGATTGATGATACAAATAATATTACTATTCAGTACGTCAAAGACCAGTCAAACATACTTAAAGCTCAAGTTCAATCTCGTCACATCACTAAGAAAGTTTATAGATGTTTCATTGAATATAAAAAAAATGCTATTGGTAATAAAAGCATATTGAGGCATAGTTGTGAGTGTGCAAATGGTCTAAGAACAATTGGTTGTTGCTCTCATGTTGCGGCCATTGTTTATTATTTGTCGCACGGAAGATATTTGAGAAAAATTCTGAGACCTGCTGAGATACTGAGCAAGTTATTTGATACAGACAACGTTTCCCCTGTAATTGACGATGATAGTGACGAAGACTGATAAAATGTGATCGTAAACATTTTGTAAAAATATATTTTTCTGTGATTTTTTGTTATTTATTTATAATTGATAAATGATAATCTGTGTCTTATTTCATAAGCATATAATGTTCATAATATTTTGATTGATATTCATGGATATTTAAAGATTTAACTTCTAATTTTAAAATGACTCGTTTGAACTAATATAAGAAATGTATATAAGTGACAACATCGAGGCTTGAGCTTAAAACATACAAATAAATTGAATTTTTGTATAAAAAATGGTTTTTATTTTTTTTTTAATATGGCATACCTTTTTTAAAAATCTTAAAAATTCATAGTTCCATAGAAAAATGGATGAGGAATCCAAAAAAAATAGTTTTATAAATGTACCAAACTCGTATTATAATTAAAAATCAAAATTGAAACAAAAAAATCATTTTTATTGTGGTTCTTATCAACCGAAATAGCTCTTAATTTTTTTCCTAAAAGGTACTATCAGCCCCCAAAACATATCTAAAATTCAAATTAATCGATTCACGCGTTTCCGAGAATATTCATTTTTTCTGATTATTACATAGTTTGCTTTTTCCCGAATACCAATTGGGTTAGGGATCTGCAACTTTCAGGATCTTATTATTTTATTAGTACCTAAAAGTCCTCACAGTATCGTGTCAATATCTTTCAAGGGCAAATTCACTATGCTTATACCCCTAGGGCCTTTCATGTAAAAAAAGTCGATTTTTAATTAAAAAATCCCCGTCCTTAAAAGGTTAATAAACGCCATTCTCTTCGCAAAATCGAGACAAATTCACCCACGACTTTTAGCAATCAAAACTTGGCTACAAAGCGCCGAAGCCATTATAAAATCGTCACCAAACACCGAATTTCCAATTCCGTTAGACCCCAAACATATACCAGAACTGATAGAAATATCCGAACTAGTAATCTTTCACAGTAACGGAAAACTCATTTATATAATCAAAATTCCATTGTTAGACATAATACCGTTTAACCTATACGAACACATGTCAGTCCCAATGCGCCAGACCCTGTCGGACACACGTTTCGCTTATATTAAACCAGCATCACCCTTCACAGCGATTGCTGAAGATTTCGAAAACTATTTTAGCTTATATAACCTCGCAAATTGCAAACTGACGAACTTGATGTACACTACCGTCCATAAGTTTGGAAACACTCGCGCCGATTCCAAGCCAGACAAAAAGTTTTATTACTCTTTGAAAAATGACGATATTTTAATTCGGCAAGCGGCGTTTCAAAAGAGACATATTGAGCCCCATTTCCCTTTTTTGGAAAGATTTTAGCATTTTTTTTTAACTCGGCACACACTTTGAAACATGGTCGTTTTTTTGGCATTTTTGGGGGGGTAGAAATTTTGGCGCGTGACTCGTGAAAAATATTTTTATCTGCTCTCCCATGAGGGACTTGAAACGAAAGGTAAGAGCTTCAATTTGGTTTTTGAGAAAGTTTCGTGCGATTTTTTTTCGCATGAATATTGATGGCCATGGTGGCCACCTCAATCGCCAGATTTAAATCCGATCGAGCTCCTCTGGGACGAGCTTTTTCGATGCTTTTTCGAGTTTTTTCGATGAAAAGGCCGTGTAGATAAGGTAAGAAAATTCTATTTTTACACTTAAAAAATATTTAGTCGATTTAAAAAAAAAAATTGGAAACAAAAAAATTTTCAAAATTTTTTTTTCGAAAAAAATTCTGAAAAAAATTGAGTGAACCCAAAAGGTATGTGTACAACTTTTGACCCTCTTCGTCAATTCACGGGAACCCAACAGTTTCCGAGTTAGACTACATTTTATGATTATAGTCGTTTTTTGCAAAAAACATCAATATTCATGCGAAAAAAAATCGCACGAAACTTTCTCAAAAACCAAATTGAAGCTCTTACCTTCCGTTTCAAGTAACTCATGGGAGAGCAGATAAAAATATTTTTCACGAGTCACGCGCTAAAATTTCTACCCTCATGTTTCTATCGAAACATGCGATATCCACCTAAAAACACTAAGACAAACCCACTGGGCGAGAATTCATGATGGTAACGCTTGGCTATATGCAGCTCCCGTAGCCGAAAGCCTATACGTCGCCTGCGACGACCACTCATCAAAAATTGAGGCTATTGAAAATTCAGGGATATTGAAATTAAAACCAATGTGTCAAGCAAAGACAAAAACAACAAAATTGATCCCGACAATGGAAATAACGACAGAAATCCAAGTAAATCTTTCACGAACCATAGTATTGAATATTACAGAAATAATAAGAAATTCTATCAAAACACCGGAATCATTACGGAAGTACTATTGGAAACAGAGATCTTCACCGATACTTTAGGTTCAAGTACTATAGATAACGATTTAACAGAGAATGAAGTAGCATTAAAAACAATAATTGCAAAAGCTCGGGAAGTAACAAAAACACACCACATACACAACAGACTATCAATGCTCGAGAAAATACTAGAATTCTGTGGAATCTCATTGGGATCAGGCTTGATATTGGCCGCGATCGGCTGGAAGTTCTCACTATTTGGAAAGCTGTCTTACATACTTAAATTAATATCTTGCATCAGTAAACGAAAAAAACGAAACGCAAACCCAACCACAAAACCCATAGAGTAACAAGCACAATACCACATGTAGGTGAAGTTAGCCCAGCCTTTTTTTATTTTCAAAAAAATGAAAGTTGTGCTGCGTTGTGCTCAACTTGTGCTGCGTTGTGCCGCAAACGAAAAAAAAAAAATTCGAAAAACAAAAAAGTTATGTACAAAACATGTACTTTTTTCTTAAGTTTTTTTTTTTCGAAAAAGTAAAACTTGTGCTGCGTTGTGCTAGGCTTGTGCTGCCTTGTGCTGCAAACGAAAAAAAAAAAATTAAAAAAACAAAAAAGTTATGTACAAAACATGTACTTTTTTCTTAAGTTTTTTTTTTTTTGAAAAAGTAAAGCTTGTGCTGCGTTGTGCTAGGCTTGTGCTGCTTGTGCCGCAAACGAAAAGAAAAAATTCCGAAAAACAAAAAAGTTATGAACAAAATATCCGTTTTTTTTCTAAGTTTTTTTTTCGAAAAAGTAAAACTTGCGCTGCGTTGTGCTAGGCTTGTGCTGCCTTGTGCTGCAAACGAAAAAAAAAATTTCGAAAAACAAAAAAGTTATGTACAAAACATGTACTTTTTTCTTAAGTTTTTTTTTTTTGAAAAAGTAAAGCTTGTGCTGCGTTGTGCTAGGCTTGTGCTGCCTTGTGCCGCAAACGAAAAAAAAAAATTCTGAAAAACAAAAAAGTTATGAACAAAATATCCGTTTTTTTTCTAAGTTTTTTTTTTCCGAAAAAGTAAAAATTGTGCTGCGTTGTGCTAGGCTTGTGCTGCCTTGTGCTACAAACGAAAAAAAAAATTCCGAAAAACAAAAAAGTTATGAACAAAATATCCATTTTTTTTCTAAGATTTTTTTTTCGAAATAGCACAGATTGTGCTGCGTTGTGCTAGGCTTGTCTCGCAAACAAAAAATAATTAATAAATCTTTAATAAAAATGACAAACAAATCTTTTCTTTCCATGGTTTTTTTTTTCGAAAAAGTAAAAAGTGTGTATTGTGCTGAGCATGTGCTGCTTTTGCAACAAACGAGAAAAAAATTAATAAACACAAAAGTTATACACTTAAATAAAAAATCTAAAAAATCTATTCAAAATTAAAATTTTTGAAAATTAAAGGGAACTCAAAAAAATAATTTTTTTTATATTCTGCTGACCTCTGGCATCAAGCTTGCGCTGGAGAGATTGTGAATAAAAAATCGGTGTTGTGCGTCATCGTACTACGCTTTGTGACATGCAATTACCTCTTTCCAACATTTTTTTTTATTTTCAGATCGAATTTTTCTAATTCTTCAAAACTCCGGTCGAGAATTGCCGTTGTTTTTTTTTCATTCACGGTACAGCGCAACACGAGTTTAGCATATTTTAGCGCAACTTTCGTTTTAAACAGATATCCGACCATTCGTTTGTTGGTCACAACTGATGAAAACAAATTTTTCAAATCGAAAATAAAAAACGCAATAAACCTTCCCTTTGATATTCAGAAATAACAATAATGCCGCAATGCCATTAGCGCGTATATAAGTCATGCACTCTTGTATGTAATAAAATAAAATAAAACCGAACCTTTTTTTTCGTTTGTTGTATAACTGTTTCCAACGATTTTCTTGACATTGATATATTATGTTCGAAATAAAAAATATAATTGAGAAAGACTAATAAAAAATGTGTGAGGCCCACCTGCATTGCACACATAATACAGTTGCACACATAATACACTTGCAGTCACATTCTGTGTATGCGCTGAAAAATGCAGGATCAAAATACCTTTTTCTGACTATACTAAAAAAAAGTTTCAGTCACATTTGTTGATAAATCTCGCGAAAATAGTTGAAGCGAAACTAAAATGAATAAAAAACGTGAACATATGCATATGTATTTGAAAATAAGTAATGGGATAAAACTATTTCGTTTGTGGCACAAGACAGCACAAGCCTAGCACAACGCAGCACAAGTTTTACTTTTTCGAAAAAAAAAAACTTAGAAAAAAAACGGATATTTTGTTCATAACTTTTTTGTTTTTCGGAATTTTTTCCTAGCCTAGGAAGCCTAGCACAATGCAGCACAAGCTTTACTTTTTCGAAAAAAAAAACTTAAGAAAACAGTACATGTTTTGTACATAACTTTTTTGTTTTTCGAATTTTTTTTTTTTCGTTTGCAGCACAAGGCAGCACAAGCCTAGTACAACGCAGCACAAGTTTTACTTTTTCGAAAAAAAAAAAACTTAGAAAAAAAACGGATATTTTGTTCATAACTTTTTTGTTTTCTGGAATTTTTTCTTTTCGTTTGCGGCACAAGGCAGCTCAAGCCTAGCACAATGCAGCACAAGCTTTACTTTTTCGAAAAAAAAAAAACTTAAGAAACAGTACATATTTTGTTCATAACTTTTTTATTTTTCGGAATTTTTTCTTTTCGTTTGCGGCACAAGACAGCACAAGCCTAGCACAACGCAGCACAAGTTTTACTTTTTCGAAAAAAAAAAAACTTAGAAAAAAAACGGATATTTTGTTCATAACTTTTTTGTTTTCCGGAATTTTTTCTTTTCGTTTGCGGCAGAATGCAGCACAAGCCTAGCACAATGCAGCACAAGCTTTACTTTTTCGAAAAAAAAAAAACTTAAGAAAAAAGTACATGTTTTGTACATAACTTTTTTGTTTTTCGGAATTTTTTCTTTTCGTTTGCGGCACAAGACAGCACAAGCCTAGCACAACGCAGCACAAGTTTTACTTTTTCGAAAAAAAAAACTTAGAAAAAAAACGGATATTTTGTTCATAACTTTTTTGTTTTCTGGAATTTTTTCTTTTCGTTTGCGGCACAAGGCAGCACAAGCCTAGCACAATGCAGCACAAGCTTTACTTTTTCGAAAAAAAAAAACTTAAGAAACAGTACATATTTTGTTCATAACTTTTTTATTTTTCGAAATTTTTTCTTTTCGTTTGCGGCACAAGACAGCACAAGCCTAGCACAACGCAGCACAAGTTTTACTTTTTCGAAAAAAAAAAAACTTAGAAAAAAAACGGATATTTTGTTCATAACTTTTTTGTTTTCTGGAATTTTTTCTTTTCGTTTGCGGCACAAGGCAGCACAAGCCTAGCACAATGCAGCACAAGCTTTACTTTTTCGAAAAAAAAAAAACTTAAGAAACAGTACATATTTTGTTCATAACTTTTTTATTTTTCGGAATTTTTTCTTTTCGTTTGCGGCACAAGACAGCACAAGCCTAGCACAACGCAGCACAAGTTTTACTTTTTCGAAAAAAAAAAACTTAGAAAAAAAACGGATATTTTGTTCATAACTTTTTTGTTTTCCGGAATTTTTTCTTTTCGTTTGCGGCACAAGGCAGCACAAGCCTAGCACAATGCAGCACAAGCTTTACTTTTTCGAAAAAAAAAACTTAAGAAAAAAGTACATGTTTTGTACATAACTTTTTTATTTTTCGGATTTTTTTTTTCCGTTTGTAGCACAAAGCAGCACAAGCCTAGTAAAACGCAGCACAAGTTTTACTTTTTCGAAAAAAAAAAACTTAGAAAAAAAACGGACACATTGTTCATAACTTTTTTGTTTTTCGGAATTTTTTTTTTTCGTTTGCGGCACAAGGCAGCACAAGCCTAGCACAACGCAGCACAAGTATTGTTTTTTCGAAAATCGAAAAAGGCTGGGCTAACTATTTTTGAATTTTTATTAATGTCCATAACTTTTTCAATTTTCCAAATTTTTTTTTTTTGTTTGCGGCACAACGCAGCACAAGTTGAGCACAATGCAGCACAACTTTCATTTTTTTGAAAATAAAAAAAGGCTGGGCTAACTTCACCTACATCAATACCACAGACAACCGGCAGAAATAGTAGAAATCTCACACACAAACACACAGCGAGAGATGGGAACAACAACCGAAGTAATCCCCGAAAGACCAACACGTGCGATAATGTACTATCGAGACGTAGTACCGTGATGAGAGTCGCGAGAACGACAACAACCCACAAACGAAGCATATACCTTGCCCCATTTTCAAAATTCCACAACCTATCCACGAATGAGTGTGGTATAACGTAAAAAGGAAATACGTTCAACAGGCTCACGACACCTCCACTGGTCAGACCGGAAAACATCCGGATCGAGTGTCCGGTGTGCCGGAAAGGGGGCCCCCCGAAGGAGCTGAGGGACCACTTTATTCAGTGCTGTGCAACATTGGTTAACGGGCTGGCTGTAAGGCCCGACGCAGACGGCCAGTGCGCGATGTGCGGCAGCCCGTTCCCGGCGAGGCGTCTCATCGCACACATGGACCACTGCGCAGTATTCTGGGTGAGGCAGAGGGTTTTCCCATGAACAACGGAGACAACAGCAACGACATCCATTACAAAAACGAGAACAACCACAACAATAACAACAACAACAGACACACCTCAAACATGCCTTGACCCGGGAATCTCACTAACACCAGCAGGCTGCCGCCAAAAGACAACGACAACAACATCAAATATTACACCGAGACTCACTACAACGACGACAAACGCAACAGCGACCAGCGACAAAACAAATTCAGACAACTAAACAGACAACAAGACAACATCACCGACAAATCATACGGGACATCTACAGAGAGATATAACAGAAACAAACGAAACTCCAGACAATCCCCGAACACCCGACACCTGACCCGACTGACATAACGGATAAGGAGACAAAGTACGAACCACAAACACAAACTTTACATGCTCCAGAGCCAACACCACGAGGCCTGGGAGCAACCCCAAAAAGACTCAGACCGACGCCAGTACCAAGAAAACAACAGCACACCGGTACGAGAGAAACAGAAACACTGAACGAGACAATGGAACGACTACTCACGATGATGAAAACAGAAATGGACAGAACCTTGACAAACGTAAAACAACTGATGACACACGCAATATACCACAAACTGACGAAATGAGAACGCGAAACAAAAAAAAACAATAAAGTATGAATGCGGGATAAATGTAAAAACATATGACTAGCAATTAAGTCCCTAGGTTAAACAATGCACTTAAGCATTAAACCATGTTACCCTTCTTTTTACCCTCATACTGTTATTGTTCTATTATCCTCATACTTTCATTATTCTTTCTATATTTAGTACTTATCATATAATTCTATTATTCTCATTACTATTATATAACTTTATTACAACATTTCTCTAAAATTACACATTAAAAATTACATTTACCACATCAAACCACATGTCAATCAACCAGATACACACAGCCACATCCAACTATATCACAATAACGCCCACATTCCACTAACACGAAACTAATCAGAACTTAGACTGTTACAGGGACAAGTTAATGAATATTAATAAAATGACAAACTAAGAATGATGACAACAACAAACGAGGCAATAAAAACGATGACAGACTATAACAATTCCAAACCGCCGAACTCAGCGACACACAGGAAAAAAAATGGAAAAAGGAAAACAATAAGCTGTAATCCAGGCAACTCATACACAATTCGGAACACGGACAAAAAACAAAACAAACGAAACAACCATTGCTTCACTTTGACTACTACTCACAACCAAACCCATCACGATTAACAGACCTCATCCCATTAACACGATAAGTAATCAATAACAGTTAGTTTCAGAATCATCAGCTGTCCAATTAAAACCAACGGAAATATCCAGACAACGAGACATCGACAGATGGCATGGAGACACCAATAGGAAAACGGGACCAACATCTTCCAATCCCAGTATCCTGACCGAATACACACAGCAAGGTCCACATCTCAATCAACAGCAGGAGGCAAAACGAAAAAAAAACACACAAGAAACAATTCAATAGATTATATCGAGTCACTCAAATAACACTGGTCTGCAAAAAAAAATTTTTTTTTTCTCCTTCTTGTTTTCATGCATGAATTTATCATATTTTGTGCTCTAAACACGGAATCTGACGTATTAAGTACCACACGTAGATTTCCAATATAATATTTATTTAATTAACAAGCAATATTATTAAAATATCAATTATCATAACGAAATGAAAAAATATTACAGTCCAACTTTTACAGTGAAAAATCCTAAATTATAGTCACAAAATGAATAAATATCGGTCAGCTATCTCATTATGTAGTGAGAAAATTTGTTATTTTGTGGTTTCTTCCCTTTTCATTGTTTCTATTGGAGTTTCTCGGCGAATTGACCAACAGAAATCAGCAAGCATTACTGCTGACCATTTCCCACTGTAGCGTTTTTCAATCTGCATTATATCCTGATGAAACCTTTCACCATGCTCATCTGATACGGCTCCAAGATTTTCAGGAAAGAAATCTAAATGAGAGTCCTGTTTGTGAAGGGATCTGGTGTAGGTGGAGAGAGGGCCCAACTTCAACGGGTTGCAGAAAATGATAACAAAAATATATTCTCCAAACTCAACGATACAGTAAAGACGTGTAGCAAATAAGCGTGAGAGCGTTGCCCGAAAACCGGTGAGAAATTGTCACCCGCGTGAGACGTGCCCGCGTTTGACGCGACAATGGCCGACGCCGGTAACGCGACGCGGCCCGGCCCGATCAGTCGAATCGACCGAGATTTCGGCGATCCGCCCGCTGAGAAATACTTTATCCCGCCCGCCGCGTGAGGAAAACTATCCCGAATACTCGTGTGAGATTATTTCCCGTTTCGAATGATTAGCCCGCACAGAGAATTCCCAATTCCCAGAGAAATGTCCCGTATGCAAAATCCACGTGAGCCGATGCGTGTGGTCCGTGTGATCGATGAGGAAAGAATGAGGAAGAGGAAGGGAAAAGCCGAGCGATCACGCGATCGATGAGAGGAAATGCACCGAAAAGTGGCGCCGTCGGCGGCTGCCATGAGTAATTGCCTGGCGTGAGTCGCTCGTCTATTTCCCGCGATAATTACGAATAATTCAGGAATCACGAAAACCTCGTAATTCCTGAACAAGTCCAAAAAATGAATCTTGAGTGACATATTGCATCCTAAAGCTTTATAAGCAGAAAGAAGCTCCCGAATGATTTGTCGGTAGTTCTCACTTTTTGTATTCCCAAGAAAATTATGACAAACTTCCACAAAAGCCACCCAAACTCTTTTTTCTGCTTCGCTCAACTTCGAATCAAAAGCTTCATCTTTCATCAGCTCACGTATCTGCGGACCTACAAAAATTCCTTCCTTCAATTTTGCGTCACTGATTCGAGGAAATTTTATTTTTAGATATTGAAAACCTGCACCATCTTTATTCATAGCTTTCACAAAGTTTTTCATGAGTCCCAACTTTATGTGAAGTGGTGGCAGAAAAATTTTCTCACTTGGCACTAAAGGTTTCTCAGACACATTTTTAAGCCCAGGAGTTAAACGTTTTCTTAGTGGCCAAGTTTTTATTTTGTAATGTTTTTGTCTTGCACGACTGTCCCACTCACAAAGGAAACAGCAAAACTTTGTGTATCCTCCTTGTAATCCAGTGAGTATAGCGACGACTTTTAAATCAGCACAAATATTCCATAAGTGTTGAGAATATTCAATTTAATACCTCTAGGTTTGCATAATTTTCCTTCATGTTTGTAGCATGTGCAACGGGCACAGATGGGTATTTACTACCATTATGGAGTAGAACGGCTTTTAAGCTTATTTTTGAAGCATCAACAAAAAGTCTCCATTCACTAGAATCTTCTGGAAAACTCAGTTCTTGAAGAAGCCCTGCAGCATCATTACAATATACCAAATCATCTTCTTTGGAAAAGTAACTCGTAAAATCTTCTTGCCTCGTACGAAAATATGAAACTCTGGTACTTTTATCGAATAGATTCCACTGTTTTAATCTTAATCCAAGTAATTGCGCCTTAGATTTTGAAAGTCCCAAGTCTCTAACAAGATCATTTAAGTCACCTTGTTTAAGTAAATGAGGTTCTTTAGATGGACTGGAAGATCCAGACAAAGTGTATGAAGATAAAGATTTACCGGTAGAAAGAAAACTCGATTGAGATTGAAGACCAGAAATATTTTCATTTTCCACCTTCTCATTAATTGGTGGAATTGGAGGTAAAGTACCTTCACCACGAGGAATTGGTCTCTTTGCAGATGGGACGTTCGGGTATACAATCTTATTTTTATTTTTTTTAGAGAATCCTGGTGTTGATGTCATGCAGAAATAACAATCATTTTCATGATTCTGAGGCTCACTCCAAATCATTGGCATTGTAAACGGCATGGATTTGTAGCTTCCTTCAAGCCAACCTCTCAACGTTCTTGAGCAGCTATTGCAACATACTTTTGGCAACCAACTCTTATCTCGCTCATCGATAGAAAATCCAAAATATAGCTTATAAGCTGTTTTAACAAGATCTGTCATGACATTTCGCTGTGTTTTTAGTACGAATTCCCCACAAATGTAGCAAAAACAGTCGGTAGAATTTTTACAAGTTCGAGGCATTTTATAACCTAAAATTACATAACATTTTATTAAAATAATTTTCAAACATCTATTTTATATTTATTGGCTCTGCCCATAAAAAAATATATAAACTACACATAAAATACTCAAAACCAATATAGAGAATATGAACTTTATGCAAAACTTACCAAAATATTTGATACAAAATGTAAACAATTAAGAGACAAGTTTTCACTCAACTGTTGTGAAGTCACAGCGAATACTGCGCATGCGCCTATGTACTACCATAAAAATCACCTTCGGTACTTTCTTTCTTTCTCTTACAACTCGCTAAAACTTATTTTGTACTGTGACGTTGTGTCACGGAGGGGCTGCCGACTGCACTACCACGTGTGGGCCCGGCGACGAGGGCGCCACTTTTGCTCCGCAATGTTGTACAGACTCGTGAAGTCTCCCCGCTAGAGCGATATACGCCTCGGCCCTCGTTGCCGAGGCTCGCCGCGCCGCCGGGCGGGGACTGCGGCAAACTTGTGACTATAGTCACGGAGGCCCGCGCGCTAAACTCCCCGTCTGGCGCGCGAAAAAGACCGGCAACCGCGAACACGCCGACGCCATGTTACCTCATTATAGTTCGAACAGGTGTAGCGCACAGAGGTAGAGAGAGCAAAGAGATAAACGTAAAGGACGATTGAAGGAAAAGAGTAATCACGAAAAGCGAGGAATCGGCAGGAGAGTAGAGAGGAAGAGAATAGGGAAAGGCGGAGAACAAAAAGGGAAAACGGCGAAAAGTTGTAGAGGAGGCGAAAAGACCGAGGAAAGGAAAAGCGAGGAGTAGAAAGGAAGCAAGGGAAAACGAAACCGGGGGACGCCGAACGACATGCGTCGCGAGGAGCGAGCTGGCACGCGGTGAGTCCTCGTCTATTTTTTTCCTTCTCTCCTGCCAGTCGTGGCGCGAACGTTACAATATTTCTTTTCTTTCGTTAACGAGTTATTACTGCCCGTTGTAGAGTCACAAGGCCGCTTCCCGGCGAAAGAATATTTTTTTTGTCCGAATTGGCGTCGTTCGCGTTGGGTTCTCTTTTCTTTTTTTTTTGTCGTTCTCGCGCGTTGACGAGGTGAGACGACCGGCTCGCGCGGAAAAGAAAAACAGACCCCAAACAATAACAAGTCTCCCGTGTGTATAACCGGTGCGAGTGTTCGCACCAGCGTACTGGTATTGTGTCGCGAATTTCGAAAAGGGATAGTGCGTGTGCAGCGGCGGCCCTTCCCCGATCTACGCGGTTGATTCGCAGAAACGTGAGCGCCGAGCGTCGGTGTCCCGTTCCCCGAGAGGGGAAAACTGACAGTTCGCGCGCGATTAATTGTAGGTTAAGCCTTGCCGAAAGCCCGCGTCCCTCATCCCTATCCAGCTCCCGCGTTCCTGGGCGTGAGAGAGAGTGTGTGTGCCGTGTGCCATCTGCGTCCATAGGGGATCATCGTCACCAGCTATCGTCGAGAGGAGCCAGCGCATCGGCCGGGGCGTCGAGGAGGTGCTCGGCGAGGACACCGCTCATCGGCGAGTGGGAATTTTCCCTCACTGCGCCTCGACGACAGCATTTTCGCAGCGCTTTGGAGATTTCGGAGGCGCAGCGACTCGGCGAGTGAGGACTTTTTCTCACTGCGCCTCAACGATAGCATTCTCGCAGCGCTTTTGAGATTTGGAGGACGCAGCGACTCGGCGAGTGAGGACTTTTTCTCACTGCGCCTCAACGATAGCATTCTCGCAGCGCTTTTGAGATTTGGAGGACGCAGCGGCTCGGCGAGTGAGGACTTTTTCTCACTGCGCCTCAACGATAGCATTCTCGCAGCGCTTTTGAGATTTGGAGGACGCAGCGACTCGGCGAGTGAGGACTTTTTCTCACTGCGCCTCAACGACACCATTTTCGCAGCGCTTGGGAGATTTTGGAAGCGCAGCGACTCGGCGAGTGAGAATTTCTCTCACTGCGCCCCGACGACAACACGTTCGCAGCGCTTCTGAGATTCGGAGGACGCAACGATTCGGCGCGTGAGAATCTCGCTCCCTGCGCCCCAACGACACGTCCTCGCAGCGGTCCTCGACCCCCGGGGGGCGCGCGTCCACGCGACCGAACGACCCGCGGACCACGTAGCGAGGGAGCATCGCCAACCGTCAGAGGAGACTACGGAGGAGAGCGCGTGTGTACGGTGTGAGAGAGTCGCGTTCCATACATCCTTGTCCCTGGCGAATTTCTTGTGCTCTTTTTCTCTGTTTTTCTAAGAATTACTTAACCCTTTCGCGTGCGACTAATGGCACATCTCTTCTGAGTTCGTTTTGCGTTCTGCTTGCAAGTACCTCGCCTCGCCCCGTACCTTTCACCTGCGATTATCTCGAGGTTGTTAGCGATTATGCTGAACTTTTTTTTTTTGCGAGCGTCTCTTTTATAACTACCGCACGTGTCGGTAGCGACTATCTTGCACTCCGTGCATAACTATCGCACAGCCTGCTAGCGACGACTTCGCATCTAGTTTGTAAGATTCGTTTGCCATTCTTTAACGTTTTTTTTTTTGATTATCTCGCGTGTCTTTCGCGAATACCTAGCGCTTCTGTCGCGATTATCTAGCGCATTGTTTGCGATTTCTTTTACGTTTGCTCGCGATTATCTAGCGCATTGTTTGCGATTTCTTTTACGTTTGCTTGCGATTATCTAGCACATTGTTTGCGATTCCTTTTACGTTTGCTCGCGATTATCTGGCGCATCGTTTACGATTCTTTAACGTTTTTTTTAAAATTATTTCGCGTGTCTTTCGCGAATACCTAGCGCTTCTGTCGCGATTATCTAGCGCATTGTTTGCGATTTCTTTTACGTTTGCTCGCGATTATCTGGCGCATCGTTTACGATTCTTTAACGTTTTTTTTGCGATTATCTCGCGTGTCTTTCGCGGATACCTAGCGCTTCTGTCGCGATTATCTAGCGCATTGTTTGCGATTTCGTTTACGTTTGCTCGCGATTATCTAGCGCACCGTTTACGATTCTTTCCCGTTTTTCATTCTATTTGCAACTACCTCGGAATAGCTCGGAAGGACGAACCGGGCCCGCCCACACCGATTTCGCTCATCGCGAGCTGGCGCCCAACCAACACCAGGAGAGCTGATACGCTCCCCCCACGCGCCGCACCGGGAAACTCTCCCGGGATAATTTTGACGTTCTCCCCGTATTGACGAGGGGGACATCATAGTACATACACTGTTTGTATATACACTGTTTGTAACATTGACGGGCAAAAAAATTGAAAAAAAAACCCAAATTTTTTAAATAAAAAAAAAATCATATAAAAAAATCTAGACGTGATGGAAAAATCGACCAACGGGGAGAGATTCAGAACATTTGAATCGTAATATTTATGACAACATTTTTTAAAGGAGGATTTCATTGCAGACCAGTGTAATAGAAACCAATGTAAAAATATTTGTATCATATAGCGTCAACACCGAAAATTCTTTGTCAAAAATTGTAAACGATGGAGACCATCGTCTTCAAAGAGAGGGAGTGTAACGGCCCTATCCTATAACCACTTCTTTCCCACACACCACCTTACCACCTGCAGCAACCCTGTTATCACTTCATTCACATACACATCAGCACTTCCAATTTCTCCACACAGCATCCCTAAGCGACGGTCCCACGGTCCAGAACAATGCAACTCAACCATCCCCTCCACTTCACATTTCTTCGACTCCATTAGCGCTAGTCCTAATCCTCAGTTCATCTCCAACCTTCCGACCGTACATACAGACCGAATAAACTCTTTCACTTCCATCAATCAGCCTTTCCCATTCAGTCTTCCTCTCCAATTTCATCGGGTCACATCACATAGATCATAAAGAAAAAATATTACATGGGAATTATAACATAATGAAAACAAACATGTAAACAAACAAAAAAATTTTTTTTTGTATGTTGAAGGACCAAACACCCGTCAAAATGTAAATCTCAGGAGAAATTTATTCTCCCCAGGGGAGAGAGATGTTGTGTGCTGGAATCTTCCATTACACAAGGGTTGATAAACTATTAAGACCATTCAACTGCAGAGGTCGTTCAACTGCTTTAGGTAGCCAAAATAAGTAGGCAATATTGTGAAATTATACTGTCAGCGTTATTGCATTTCCCAATATTGCAAAAACCGACACAAATTTTTTACCGGAGTAGCCAAAGATCCACCGGATATCAGGCAGTCCGAGTTTGGGCGTCGACGAGTTTGGTCCGTAGGCGAAACCACCTTGTATTGATATTAATTTAAGTTATTTTTTATAGATTGAGTTGGAGTTTCACTCGTTTGGCGAAATCCCAGAACCTTGATCCCTTTTTCGCGATAATTCCTCTATCACGAAATCCCGGGACACAACACAATATATGTTTTGAATTTATAAGTAATGTTCCTTCACGTCGCTTCACCGGCTTTGTAAAACTTTTTGAGCGTCCGGTGTAATTACGCAGCAATAAAGCAGCATCATCCTTGCTGCTTTTCATCATACGATGTTTTTTTCTGATCGCTCCGCTCGCTCGAACAAGCGGATGCAACACATTTCGCTCTTTTTTATGCTCTATGTTGTCAGTATAGCAACACTGACGATACTGCTGTTTGTTGGATGCAACAAAGTCATTTAATGGTGAGAAAAGTATCAAAACCCCGTCGGTATCTACCCTTGTCCACTTCGCTATCCTTGTCAATCGTGATAAATCCGTATTTATCAGAATTCCAACATTGCGAACAAATGCTCTTGAATTGCGAATAATTCATATCCATGTTGACATGATCGTTATACACATGTTTCAAATTCATATCATCCTGCTTGAATAGAACAAGAAAGTTCGTATTATCTCGTTCGTGATGCTTAGGAATGCGAGCTTACGTCTGACAAAGATAGAAGCAGTCGACAATTTTGTGTCTTCCCATGGAGAAAAAAGCTCTTATGTTGTCTTGTTTTTCGCACGCAACATCGTCAAAGATGATTATCGAGTGAGGTCGCGCATCGCTAGGTGACACCACTTGTTCGTGCTCTTTAGTCTGATGTAGTTCGAAATGCGAAATGAATAACTCTCAAGTTTGAACAGAATAACAAGTTTATTATAGTTCTCGTAGCGATAACGACTACACAACGATGAGATATTATTGCTTTCGACGCAGCGTACATTGCCACAGCTGTGGCCGGCTGACTCTAGGCGACTGTCCCTATCCCCGTCGCTCTCTTTCCATTTCAGCGCAGTGTTACAGTAGGTTAACAGTGCGGGTTCTATCCCGGGTCCTCTGAGGGGGGTACGGGGCGCGGGGAAGCGAGCGCGGGCGGGTATGCGGCCTGAGGGCTAGAGTGATGGGTCAGTGTTGGAGGGGATGGAACGTGCGCTGAATGGAATATTGGAGGGTCTGGGAGCAGGGTGTTGGAAAGAGATAGAGCGAGTAGATGGTGAGATAAAGTGCTATGCACCTGCATCTTAATTTTTTCTGAATATTTTTTTTTTATGACTCTTTGGCGAGTTTTCTTAAATGATCACGAAACAAACATAATTTATTGCCTGAGTTTCCAAGAATTGTGTGTGCGACAATAGGGAAGATCTGGAAGATGAAGATGCTGATCCATATACAGAAAACAAAACAGTCGTAAAAAGTTACATAAGTTCTATGGGCAAATGACATTTAAAAAATCATGATAGATTTTCTCTCTGTCTCTACTAAGCATTTGTATCCTAACGTTTTGAGTATGGGAGTTGGAAAGAGATGGGGGAAAAAAAAAAGTTGGAGAGTTGGAGAGAGTGAGAGTAGGGATAAAGAGACAGACCCCATATTGCCTCCCTCTCTACCATGCTCCTGCATCTCAATGTTTTACGGATGGGAGTTCAAGAGAGATGGAGAAAAAAAGCGTTCAAGAAAAAATAGTTAGAGTGGGGATATAATATTAAAAATTATACAGAAAAACTTACCATATGATTGAAGAAATGCTATGTTCGCCCATTTTTTTTCTTCACGTTTTTTTTTTTTTTTTTTTTCATAAATGTTTCAAACCACTTTTATTAATATATGTTTTTATTGAATATACACTTATTACTTATTTCACACACACACACGCACACACACACACACACGCACGCACGCACGCACGCACGCACGCACGCACGCACGCACGCACACACACACACACACACACACACACACGCACACGCACGCACGCACACACACACACACACACACACACACACACACACACACACACACACACACACACACACACACACACACACACACACACACACACACACACACACACACACACACACACACACACACACACACACACACACACACACACACACACACACACACACACACACACACACACACACACACATATAAACGTCATAGACTATTTTGAATTCGGTACACAAATTTGACATATTCTCATCGGTATAATTGTATACAGAGGCATCTGGCACTCTGTACACCGACGATCGCGAATCCTGTCATATTTCGCAGTCTTATGACGACTGACTGCTTCAAACCATTCGAATGCATCACTTATTTCATTAAAACACGGTGCACAAAACCGTTTATCACCTCCAGCGTAATAATAAAACATGGTGGCACAAACTTTTCTGTTGTCAGGATCACCCTGCAACTCAGCACGATGCATTATTTTAGTAAGCCGTGTAGTGTAGGACCGTGCCTCATCGCTCTCATAATCGGAGTCTGCTGGCACAATTTCGTCACCGGAGTCTTCACTCATGCTGTCAAACTCTTCAACGTCCATCATTTGATTTTCTTCAGCCATTTTACACTTGCGGATGTTTCGTGCTCAACGTTCGTTTCACAACTATGCAGAAATTTTTCCAGGGTCTTACAATTTTGTCGTTTTGCCCTCCCCATTTTTATCTCTTGCGAAAGTTGGGGAACGTTTTCTTGAGCAAAAAAAAAAGGGCTTGAAGCATGCAAGGCCCCACTTGCATTTTCTTTAGTACACCATGCAGGGATCGGAAAGTCGTAAAATTTCTTTTTCAAACCTGATTTTGATGGTGGTGCAAGATAAGGACGCTTTCCCATACGCGTTGGAGTCATCCACGTTGACTTCACAATCGGATGTAGAAAAAAATTGTCTTTGAGTTTTGACGAAAACTCAGGTTTTCTACTGTTTTTACATGGAGAAAGTAGTAAAATCTATTCTATTGTAGTTTGGGACATGTCCTTTATCCCCTATAGAGAATGTCATCTTGAAGCCACAAAAAAAAATGGGTTCTAGAGTTGATGGAAAGTAACTAAGACTGTAGAGAGATGGTTTATGGAAAAAGACCAATCTCAAAGTCTAAGGCAACAATTGTTCTCCAAGACATTCTGGATTCTATCCATAAAAACTAACCATTTTCAGTCTAGCGGTTGACTTGTCGACATCGTGAGGATCCTTTTTTTTTGTGTCGAAATTTTTTTTTTCCGTTCGCCTACAACACGAACGATTGCGCTACGAAGATTTCTTTTTGCCCTAAAAGTGTTTTATCGACTTTTTGTCCTCCATAAATATGGAAAATCTTCCGACAGTGCAAAATTTGTGTGAGCAGCTAGTGCGAATAAATTCGTCACAAGAATATCTTTCATGGGAATGGGAATGTGATGCTCTTATTGAGTCTTTGGAAGATGAGGCAAGAATTAAACGACCGCGATTATCTACTGGGAATCAACAATCGCTCATCGCTTAAATCGCATCGCTTAAATTGGTATGTTCACACATGAAAGACATTATAGAAAATCATCAAAGTGTCAAAGTGAACACAATTCTCAACGGTGAATTCGTAACAGGTGATAAACGACTGAATAAAAGTGTCAATACGCGAAATAAGGATTTGTTTGATACATCAGACTTGAACGAGTGGTACAGGTTATGCGTGGTTGAGCCCACTGTAACAGCATTGGAGGATTTTCAAGATCGTGACAGTGGATGGTCATTGGTGAAAATTTGCAATTTGTTGATAAATGTAAATAAATATAATGCAATGCGCGCTGGGTGTCACATCAAAATTCCTCGAAAAATTGCGTTGAGAAAAGCTGTTGTGAATGTGCAATCGATGGACAATGCATGCTTTGCATGGGCAGTGGTTGCTACACTGTACCCCACGGATAACCATGCAGAACGCGAATCATCATACCCGCATTGGTCAACCGTTTTAAATCTTCGAGGGATTGAGTTCCCTGTGTGTGTAAATAATATTTAAAAAATTGAGTCTCAAAATGAGTTTTCAATTAACGTGTATACAATTGGAGAGAAGGACAGTATTTATCCGGTTCATCTCACGGACTGCTAGAAAGATCGTCATGTGAACTTATTGCATATTCCATCAAATGATAATATCGGTCATTTTGCATGGATCAAAGATTTATCAAGATTAGTCGGCTCCCAACTCACAAAAAGCAAGCATCATTTGTTCATCTGCGATCGGTAAGATTTTCAAATAAAAAAAAATATTCCACACAAAAGAGAGGAATAATGTGGAAAAACACTGCATAACGCTTCTTTTTTTTTTATCTTCCACAGCTGTTTACATTACTTCAGGAGTAATGATAAACTCTTGATACACATGATCGATTGCAGCAAAATGGACGATTACGCAATTGTATTGCCGAGTCAAGAGGACAAATGGCTCAAATTAAAAAATGTGGCCAATAAAGAGCGGCTCCCATTCATTGTCTATGCCGATCTTGACTGTGTCTTGGCGAAGACTGATCAACAAGCGGTTGAGAAAAATTTGTATGAGCGACATGAGGTATTCAGCGTAGCGTTTTTTGTAAAGTGTACCTACGATGATGCTCAATCAGCATATTATTATTTTCGCGGTGCTGATAGCGTGGAATAGTTTATTAAAGAATTTAAAAAATTAGCTTTTCGTGTTAATGATGTATTGTCAAAAAATGTCCCCATGAAAAAGTTAACACCCGATCAATGGGAGAATTTCCGAACCTTCACTACCTGCCATATATGTGAAAAACCATGTCAGCCTCTTGAAGTACGCGTACGCGATCATTGTCATCTGACTGGAAATTACAGAGGCCCAGCACATTCCGATTGTAACCCTAATTACAAGCAATCATTTTTTATTCCAATAGTTTTTCATAATTTATCAGGCTATGATGCACATTTCATTATCAAGGATATTTCTACAGCGTTTGAATGGAAAACTAACGTACTACCAATAACAAAGGAAAAACATATTTCCTTTACGAAAACAGTTCACACATCGAATGATTTCCGACATCAGATAAAATTGCGCTTCATTGATTCATATAAATTTTTAAATACTAATCAGCATCGGGCTTCTTTTTAAATAATAGCTCTACCAAACCAATGGTTTTCGGGTATTTTTTGTGATTTACACAAATCTCATGAGTATTAAACACTATAGGAGAATCACCAATCATTATTTTCTTACTTGCAAGCTGACGTACACCATATGAAACATCCAAACCTGCTTTTCTGTTTGTTTGCAACAATACGAGATATTCATTTATTAAATCATCTACATTGCTATCCATATCATTTTCAGTATTATCATCATTATGATGAAGTGATTTTTCACCAATATCATTGTTAACATCATCATCAAAATTATCATGGTCATCGACAGCATCTTCATACATTGATTTGAAAGGGACGTCTCCCAATGCAAAGTCATTCTCCATTTTTTTCTTCCAATAATCATCAGTTGCTTCCTCTTCTTTTTTTTCGGCCTCTGCATCTTCTTTCTCTTCTTTTTTAATTCTTTCATCTGGAGTCTCATCTTTAATTTCATCCTTCAGCATGTCTCTGCTTGATATCAGCTTCTCCAATGGTGCTACTATTGGTTTGAAGACTTCACGTCTTGTACGTTCAATATCATCTTTGCCCGTTTTTAGCATTCTATGTTTTCGTCTGATTACATCACTTACTTTAACGAGGTTGATGTAAGACATTCTTTTCCTTCAACAACTGTGCGTGCTTCATCTTGTGTCACATACGATACAGCCTCTCTTTGCATGAAACATGATTATTTAATGCTGAGAAAAACATTAAAACCTTTCCTATATCGACCATCAGTAATATCGCTATCCTTGTCAATTGTAATAAATCCATACTTGTCAGAATTCCAACATTCCGAGTACAAATTCTTGAATTTTGTATATGTCATATCTGTATTGACATGATCATTATACACATGCTTAAGGTTCATTTCATCCTGTTTGAAAAATACCACGAAATTTGCATTATCACGTATGAGATATTTAGGAATACGTGCATAGGTTTGACACAGGTAAAAACTGTAGACCATCTCGTGTCGTCCCATGGCAAAGAAAGATCTCATATTATCTTGTTTTTCACAAGCCACATCGTCGAAAATCATTATGGAATGGGACCGTGCATCACTTGGCGACACCACCTGTTCATGCTCATTAAATGTGTGATATTGAACCTCACTCACTGGTTCGAGAAGACGCTCCAGCAACTGATATTTTGGCTGTCCCGATGATTTAGAATAAAGATAAATGTTTTCAAATCTCAGCCCATTGGAATGTATTATGAGAGTGAGCAATGCGTTTGTCTTGCCACAGTTTGATGGACCACAGAATATAGCACGAATGGTATTAGGCAATAATTCACCATGACGTTTTCTTTTTTCCCTCCCATCACCACGCGTAAATTCATCGAAATTCATAATAGGCAGTTGGCCTACTCTCGACCCCTTCTTCATCGTAACTAACATCCTTACTGTATAAGATCCTGTTTTTATAATATTTATTCATTAGTCGAGTACTAGACTTTATGCGAGCATGAGCAAACGCGGAAAAGGTTTGATGAACAATTTAATTAATAGACTTCCGATTGAGCTACATTTGCCCGGTTATCAATACTGTGGGCCTGGCACAAAACTGGGTAAACGTCTAGCACGCGGTGACCCCGGAATTAATCCTCTGGATAAAGCTTGCAAGGAACATGACATTGCATATTCGAAAAATCCCAACAATCTCGAAGCAAGACATCTAGCCGATAAAATATTAAATGGACAAGCTTGGCAGAGAGTCAACGCTAAGGACGCAAGTATCGGTGAGAAAACAAGTGCCTGGGCCGTGACAAACATTATGAAGACCAAAAGAAAAATTAGTATGGGCAACGAACATAGAGTCACATAGAAGCGCACTCCTTATGGCCGGTTTGAAGCCAAAAAGTTGGGGTGATCGGGAAAGTTGGGGTGATCGGGTAAGCTCGGCAACGCTCGGTTAAGAGCATCGCCTTTCATTGTGTGCGCTCACGTACATAGCTCTTTGATGTACATGAGCGCTCACGCCTGTGGAGAGCGTTAGTCCGCCCATCGAGTTGGCCGTCACTCTCGCTCTGGCTTGAAGTGATGGTGCAGTCTCTCTTGTGCTTAAACGACAGTGGACGTGGAGTGGGGTTCCGGAGGCGACGTAGCGGAGAGCACGCCGTATGTACCGGGTGTTCTCCGGTCAATATGATGATGTTTTATGCCGTTGTTTCCTTATTCCTTCACCTTATTTCAGGAGAACTTCTATAAGCGTCAATATTAATCGAAAGTATTAACTCGTTTCAATAAATCCTATGAAATTGAATAGAAAAGAACAGGCTCGCGACTTAAATATTACAAGAATGACTACCGATGTAATGAGCTGCTTGGTGTAATCGGCAAGGCGCTGGACTCGCAATCCGCAGGTACTGGGATTGCGATAGAGATAGTAGTAGAGGGATAGAGTACGCATTCCTTAGCGAGTAAAAATATTTATTAGCAAGTAAAATCGATTATCACTTGAAGGCTTTGATCGATGAAACACAAGAGACCTCTTTTGTAGAGCATCAAATCTTCTAGGATATTATGCTCTCAAAACATAAAAAGTTATCAACAAATTATTGACAAATAATGTTTCAACGATACAAAAAGCATTGTTCCATTTCATACAAGATACATTTGGTTATTTTTTAGAATTCAGATGATTTTTTAAAAACGTTTTTAATATTATTTATATATTATTAATTTAATATCGTTTTAATATTATGCAGCTTTACATTTCTGGTTGACATGTAACCGCGTTTGCACAACGTGTCAGATTATTATAACAATACATTGGAATTGGAAAAATTAAACTCCAATATATATATATATATATATACAGGGTGACATGTTGAGGGTGGCCACCCCGTTTTATTTCGCAACCCGTAAAGATAATCGGATGGGTCGCGGGTGATTTTTGAAGGAAATTTTCTGAACTTTCCGATAAAAAATACGGCGTTCATCGGAAAATGATAGGTTTTGCAGCACAAAAGTGGCCACTACGAAAATAATGTGAAAACACATTTTCTTCTGATAGGAATAAAGTAGACTTTATTCCGAATACGGGACATACGCGAAAAATTTTTTTTGAGTATTGCATCATTGAGAAAAGTTATATCAAAAATGCGCATTATCGAATAAATTTGAATTTGACTGAACGAAACAACGGAATTGAACGAGCGGTACGCGAGTGATTTGCTGCGTCGTCTGCTCGTTGACGGCATATTTTTTAATAACCTGACATTTCTTAAATAACCATTTTGGCATTTCACACTGACAGATACAAAATTAACATTGGGAGAGTGAACTTGAGCCCAAAAGACAAACCGACTTTGAGACAAAACACTACAGCCCTGTTCATTCGATTCCATTGTTTCGTTCAGATAAGTTTAAATTAGTATTATAACACCTAATTTTGACATAACTTTTATTAATGATGCGATACTCAAAAAGAAATGTTCGCGTGTGTCCCGTATTCGGAATAAAGTCTACTTCATTCTTATCAGAAAAAAATGTTTTCACATTATTTTCGTCGTGGCCACTTTTGTCGTGCAAAACCTATCATTTTCCGATGAACGCCGTATTTGTTATCGAAAAGTTCAGAAAATTTCCTTCAAAAATCACCCGCGACCCGTCCGATTATCTTTACGGGGGACGAAATAAAAGGGGGTGGCCACCCTTAACATGTCACCCTGTATATATATATATATATATTGGAGTTTTATTTGCATGACTGCCAGAGTCTTTTACAATTTTTCATTTAATATTATTTTCGCTATAATTTGTCAGTCTGAAAAATGTTTTAAGTCGCTAAGGAATGAGTAGAGAAAATACCATTATATTTTACAAGATGTAATTAAATTTCGATAGCTACGAGTTCCACAATTATTTTATAACTGTAATTATTAGCAACGTTTATGCTTAATTGTTATAAATTTTGTGTTTTTTGTGGCTTCATTAGGTTCGGTAGATTTTTATATTTTTTTATTTATTATCCTTTTATTATTAGTACAATTATAATAAAATGGAACTGTCGTTACTTTCAATTAGTGTTACGATTGCAAATAAATAAATTCACGCATGAGAAAAAAAAGATGGGTAGGGATCGAACCCAGTACCTGCGGATTGCGAGTCCAGCGCCTTGCCGATTACACCAAGCGGCTCATTACATCAGTAGTCATTCTTGTAATATTTAAGTTGCGAGCCTGTTCTTTTTTATTCAATTTCATAGGATTTATTGAAACGAGTTAATACTTTCGATTAATATTGACGCTTATAGAAGTTCTCCTGAAATAAGGTGAAGGAATAAGGAAACAACGGCATAAAACATCATCATATTGACCGGAGAACACCCGGTACATACGGCGTGCTCTCCGCTACGTCGCCTCCGGGACCCCACTCCACGTCCACTGTCGTTTCAGCGCAAGAGAGACTGCACCATCACTTCAAGCCAGAGCGAGAGTGACGGCCAACTCGATGGGCGAACTAACGCTCTTCACAGGCGTGAGCGCTCATGTACATCAAAGAGCTATGTACGTGAGCGCACACAATGAAAGGCGATGCTCTTAACCGAGCGTTGCCGAGCTTACCCGATCACCCCAACTTTTTGGCTTCAGACCGGCCATAAGGAGTGCGCTTCTATGTGACTCTATGTTCGTTGGTATGGGGCATGAGAAAGTAGACTGGAAAAACATTGTCAATGCTGCGAAGAAAACAATGGTTCGCAGCAATGATCCAATGAAAATTATTAAAAGTGCTCTTAAAGGTGCAAGAACAATTGTCAAGAGATCAATTATCACGAAACGTAAATTACGTACACCTCGTGTTTTGCCTGTACCTAAGAAGATTGGAGGTTTTTTGCCATTTCTCATACCGATTTTTGCTGGACTCAGTGCCGCTGGCACATTGAGTGGTGGTGTAGCTAGTATAGCTAAAGCTGTTGGAGCCGCTCAAGCTGCTAAAAGAGAGTTGGATGAGACTAAGCGACATAATCGAACGATTGAGGCTATAGCATTGGGCAAGGGATTGCATTTGAAACCATACAAGCGAGGGCTTGGTCTTTATATCACGCCGTCAAAAAACGTGAAGTGACGGTACCTTATCAACCACTAACCGACATAGATTTACTGAAATATGCAAAGATCATGAAGATTCCACATTTTCGCGGAGTGTATATGCGGGATCGACTACCATCAAGTGGACCTCTCAAATGTGAATCAGCCATTGTGAATCTAGACAAGTATGTTGGACCTGGTACACACTGGGACGCATACAAAAAGTCGGGCAAGAAAGTAATTTATTTTGATAGTTTCGGTGATATTCAGCCATCACCAGAACTTTTGAAATATCTCGATGCTGGTAGCGTTAGCTACAATTATAATAGATATCAAGATTATGATGGTATTGAATGTGGTCATTGGTGTCTGAAATTTCTCTGTAAACAGTTAGATCGTAAAAATAAGTACGCTCTATATATGTAGGATACAGTGATACTATGCGATCAGTTGTTAATTTGCCATCATGGATGATAGTTTTACACTGACAATATCTGGAACATCTTCCATACTTGATGCTCAATATTTTCCACCAATCGAATTATCACCGAGTGAAAACTATACTCTCGGTCTGGTTGAATCATTGACCTTTAATTCCATACCAAATATAGATGATGGAAATAATAAGTTTTATGTGGGAAATAACGTATTAACGATACCTACTGGTAGTTATGAAATAGTGGATATTGAAGCGTATGTGCAATCCGAACTGTTGGATAAGAAAATTTGCATCAAACCCAATAATAATACTTTGTGCAGTGAAATTGAATGTGATTGCGAAATAAATTTCATTCCCGATGATTCGATTGGCCGTTTGTTAGGATTTACAAAATGTAAACTGGAACCGAATAAAAAACACAAGTCTGATCTTCCAGTCGCCATTCTCAAAGTAAACGCCCTGCGCGTCGAGTGTAGCATTACGAGTGGTGCATACGTTAATGAGCAAAGGGTACATACAATCCATGAATTTTTTCCTACGGTACCGCCTGGTTATAAAATTGTCGAAGTGCCATCACATATTATTTATCTGCCAATCACAAGCCGAATAATAGACAATATACAGCTTCGAATTGTGGATCAAGACGGTTATTTGGTAAATTTCCGCGGTGAAGTCATCACTATTCGTCTCCATATAAAAAAAAATGGGAATCGTTTTTAACAGGAGTAATAAAAATCCAAAGAAGTCAACATGGACAGCCAGTCGGGAATCGACGCGCAAAGCGCTAACACCTCAAAACATTCAATTTTTGAAGAATTTGGGCCTGAAAGTGCGTGGAAAAGGTGCCTAAGAGATTATTCGATCTACATTGTCTGCATCTGCTGTATACGAGAAAATGGAGGAAGAGATAGTGAATATTAACACGCCCATCGTGTTTGATGAATCTATAACACACTGCGAGATTCATGCTCATCAGCCATATGGATCAACATCATTCAATAATAGCGATGAGATACGTATTTCCGTGCGAAATCAAGATCAATGCATACTTCCCAGCCAGAGCTCGTTACATATATCGGGAAAACTGACGAAAAATAATGGTGAACCGACAACTGCTACAAGCCTAGTCAACAATGCCATTTGCCATTTGTTTGAAGAGGTGCGTTATGAGCTCTGTTCAGGAATTACGCATTAATTCCTGAGTTAATTTTCATAATTCGCGCGGGTCAGGGCAACGCACGCATCGAGGCATTAATTTTCACTTTCGCCGTTGACGTCGCCTGTCTTCGGGAAAATGCTCAATATCGATCGTATCATCGAGCGGCTTGACCCTTCCTCTTCCTCTTTCTTTCTCCGGCCTTCTCACCGACCACACGCGTCGTTTATCGCGAGCACATTTTCGGGCTACGTTTCTCCACACTGATATCTAAGTGTAATTCTCATTAAACTCATCGGCTCAGCAAATCTCAAATCATCGTCCAGTTAAACTCATCGGGAAATTAATCGGGTTTTCGGGAAGATCGCCGAGATCTCGGTGGATCCTTCTCGTGCGTAGACGCGCGCGTGGCCCTTGGCCATTTTCGCACTCGGGTCTTCGTCTTTTCTCATTCTGTCTCGCGGGAAACACTCACTCGGGCGGGTTTCGCATTATCCAACCATAAGTACTTTTAATTGTCCCTACTTACTTTGTGTTTAAATAAATCTCAATATTTTTTACCATCGGCGACTCAATGCGCACGCTTGTTCGACCTACACCAGATCACGCAAAAAACAAGCTCAATGCTGTAGAAATTGATCGAAACAAAAATGTTGGTTTCACAAGTGTATTGAAGGGTTATTCTTCATTGAGCCAAAATAAAAGTTCCATGCTTGAGAATACAGGCTGTCTCGATATTGAAGAAACGAAGCAAATTGTAGATGTGTCTGGTAACTTTGACATATGTATACCGCTGAGCATGCTACTTGGTTTTGCTGAAGATTATCGAAAAGTTGTGGTAAATGCTGAACATGAATTAATTCTGTCGAGATAAAAAACTGATGATAATGCGATTGTACAAACGGCCAATGAAGACTTCAAACTTGTTTTGCAAAAAATAGAATGGCTTGTGCCATATGTAACAGTGTCGGATCAACGAAAAATTCAGCTTTTGAAATTTATTGCTAAGGATGTGCCAATTCCTATGAGTTTTCGTACATGGGAATTGTATGAATATCCATTACTTCCCGCCACCTCCAAACATGTATGGTCTGTAAAAACATCGACTCAGCTGGAGAAACCACGATATGTAATTCTCGGCTTTCAGACCAATCGAAAAAATAAGAAAGACAAAAATGCGAGTAAATTCGATCATTGTAACCTGACAGACATAAAATTATATCTAAACTCTCAATGTTATCCATATGGGAATTTAAATCTGAATATTGATCGAAATCAGTATGCGTTGCTCTATCAGATGTATGCCAACTTCCAATGTACGTATTATAGTAAGGAGCCAGAACCGTGGCTAAGCAAATCTGAATTTTTGAAGTATGCTCCGCTAGTTGTAATTGATTGTGCGAAGCAAAATGATTCTCTGAAATCTGGACCAGTGGATGTTCGCATTGAATTTGAAATGAAAAATAATATTCTACCTCAGACATCAGCATACTGTTTGATTCTGCATGATCGAATCGTTGAGTACAATCCAATCAGTGGTGGAGTAAGAAAATTAGTATAAGATCTGAATAACAAGCGGAATACGGCTCGGTCGAAATGGAGGTCATCGTTTATCTACGAGGTTTCAAGCGGTCCGGGTTTATTATAAAGAAAAAAATATCAATCTTGGAAGTGGATGGAAAACCATTCTTCATCAAATCATCATACATTGTCTACTAGCAAAATTTAAGACAATGAAACAGCCGGAAAAACAATTCACGTTTTGCTGCCACGTGCCTCGTACCATCATGATAATCAAAGGATCTGAGAAAAAGTCCATTGGTTGAGAAGAGAAAAAAATGACGAATGGAGGATTTGGATTGCCCGTCGTTGTAGAAGCTGCCAAAAATTCCGCTTGGATGTTCTCATCACTCATACGACACAAAATACAATAGCAATTGTTTGAATGTATATCATGCGACATGGAATTGAGGGATTTTTGAATGAAGAAATAAAAATACACAGTTTTTTTTTTTAAATATACATATTTTCGTTTTTTTATTTACATACTTCCTCCTCCTACAAATCCTTCGTAATAATAATACATTGGTTACATGTGAAATAAGAAAATTATATTTCTTTGAATTCGATGCTGTTGAATCTTCCTCCAAAGTAATTCATATAGAGTTTTCCGCTGAGAGCTGGAGCCGAGATGTTCTCAAACATTGTGAGATCCGTGTCGAAGGCTTTTGCGATCCTAGCTGGCAGGAATATGGAAAATTCCCGAGCGATATCAGCGACATACCTCCTTCCAAATTTAGTTTGAACCGCTCTCAGGTTCGATATAGGATAATCAGCTTGGACTGGTAGATCAGTCAATTTTTTCGTTAGC
The DNA here is from genome assembly GCA_959613375.1 of Heteropelma amictum. Classification (NCBI taxonomy): domain Eukaryota; kingdom Metazoa; phylum Arthropoda; class Insecta; order Hymenoptera; family Ichneumonidae; genus Heteropelma; species Heteropelma amictum. Next base: position 6,797,398 of record OY390726.1, on the reverse strand, counting down.
AGAAACTCAGTCATAAGACTCACTTTGTTGATATTTGAAAGATCCATTTCTACTGAAATGGATCTTTCAAATATCAACAAAGACAAGGACAAAGAAGGACAAAAAAGTTTCATACACTACTGTGTATGAAACTTTTTTGTCCTTCTCACGCGATCATTGCAAGATGATTTTATGAGAGTGCCCACGTAACTTTTTGGTAAAATTTGTAGGAGGAAAAAGGAGACTGATTTTTTTTCCTCTCAAAGTTTCTATATTGTATTTCCTTGCATCGCTCGTCGTGTCGTAATGTCATAGGGGTTCTTCGCATCGCCAGGTTTTATATTTTCATACCCCACTCTATTCCGAAAAAAATACATCAAGCGATGTTTCTATTCGTTATGGCTAAGCAACATTTATAACAAGTCCGACGCGCTGGTGGGGTTCCATCAATGTGATCCACGGTTTCAGGCGTATTGTAATGCTCATAGCATGGAAGATACGACCTTATCTCACTGTCCAATTCATAGCGTTCGGTTAAACGATGCCACACTCTATGAATCTCACGCCACCAATACTTTAACAGCATAGTCTTTGGAATAGAATCTAACTCGCTCTCTGTCATGTCCTGCACGTTTTTAACAGGATAAATTGCATACATCTTGACGTCAGGATATCAACTAACAGTCACCACGAATTTCCTACCATGAAATTCGTCTCAACACGTCTAGAACGCATTCTATGCATTTTTACAACTGTTTTGTTTTCTGTGTATGGACCAGCATAAAATTTTCCCTATTGTCACACACACAATTCTTATAATCTCAAGCAATAAATTATGCTCGTTTTATGACTATTCGGGAAAACTCACCAAAGAGTCATAAAAAAAAAAAACATTCAGAAAAAAAATTGAGATGCAGGTGCATAGCACTTTATCTCACCATCTACTCGCTCCATCTCTTTCCAACAGCTTGCTCCCAGACCCCCCACTATGCCATTCAGTGCACGTTCCATCCCCTCTAACACTGACCCATCACTCTAGCCCTCGGACCGCATACCCGCCCGCGCTTGCTTCCCCGCGCCCCGTACCCCCCTCAGAAGACCCGGGATAGAACCCGCACTGTTAACCTACTTGTTACCAAACGATTTTCTTGTTTCCGATTGACGCGCCATCGCACGGCCACGTCGGGAAGTTGCATCAGGGCCGCCACAGGTACCCCCCCCCCCCCCAAATGAGAGTGACTAGAGGTTGGAAGCGAATGATACCTGTTATGGTGGTTCCAAAGGTGGCTTGACTGCATCATTCCTGAGAAAAACGTGCGTGCAAGTGTAGAGATCTTTTAACACGAATATCCGGGCTTTGTTGTGGTGTGCTGTTGGAGATGGTCGCAACCCTCGTATGACTTCTCGGAATTTGTCGAGAAAGATCCTTGGTTCCGCCGGCATCTCGTTGTTAATGAAGAATTCTCCCGGCACTCTGATGGTTGTGCCGTATAGCATCTCGGCGCACGACGCCCCGAGATCTTCCTTGAAGGCTGTTCGTAGGCCGAGCAGAGCAGTTGGTAGGCACTCCGGCCATGGGACTTGACGATTGCACATAAGTGCCGCCTTCGAGGTCCTATGCCATCGCTCCACCATGCCATTTGATGCTGGATGGTGTTACGTCCTCGGGAGTTGGTTGAGGTTAGTCAGCGGGGGAAGTACGAAAGGAAGAACGTAACACGGTTGTAATGACTTCTCTTTCGGGTCAAGACAGTTAAGTCCTTTAGCCAGGGACGGAAGTCTCGTCAACGATACGGGAATGTGGGATGACCTTGGAGCCGTCTAGTCGATGGTCGCAAGATGTTGAGGGATTGCACACATGTTATGAAGAAGATGTTACTCACGCTGGTTGGATTTATTGAGCAAACAAATCCGGAGGTTCCTTTTCCCCTTACAATGGTGTTGGTTGTACAATTTTTGCAGATGGAGTTGCACAATCGTCAGGGTGACTCTCAACGGTTCGTCGCCGTGATACAATAGACAGTCAAGCAGCTGGTTACAATATCGGTCCAGCGCTGGTTACAAATTCACACAGTATATTTCACACTCGGTTATAATGTTTGTTCGCGAATATTAGCACACTCGATTATACGCAAAGCTATTGATTGTAAAGTTAATTAAGCGTTAACACGTGAAATGATTCTTCTTGGTTATAATTTAGAAATAGCTTCTGATGTTATAGTAGTAGCGTGAGTTAGAATAAAAAGGTTGTTCTAAGTCGGTACGTTAGACTTTCATTTCTAGAGTGAGACTCGACTCGACAAACTGACAAAGTCCGGAAAGGTACTTTGATAAAAAACTGATCTTGAACTGACTGACATGAATTCTGACTTCGAACTGCTTTTCTTGGAGTCTGATTTCGAACTGTACGCGGGGTCGCCAAATCGCGATCTTTTATACTTCTTAGCTGCGTGAGCGATAGTAAATTTTTGTATTGTTTTTGGGAAGGGATGTCTGAGTCACCTAGCTCCCCTTGTTGATTTCACCTGTTTCCTCCCTGTGACTATTTTGGTTCGGTGGTGGTGATTTCTTTTTATTTCCGCCGCTGGCGCGGCGGAGTTATGAAATTTTGGAACTATCCTCGCGAGTTATGAAGTTTTGGTTAATTTACCTGAGTGGTTGGTCGTAAGATTTTATTGTATGTTTGAATTCGACGATCGACAGGGTACTTCACGAGTAGAGGTGACTCTTTTCCTTTCAAGATGTGATCTTTCATGTAAACATGCCTTGGTCATCGGTCGGTGACGAATTTATGGTTTGTCTTCTGTTAATGTTGATTTGTCATTTGGGCGATGAAGTTTCAAAGAGAGTAAGTTTATAGGTTCTTGCTTCCAAGGGGTGGTACCGAGTCCCCTGCTCTCGCGACAGCGTTACCGGGATTATATAAGTGCGTGTACATTGCAGTCTATTTCTGTGCGGTGCTTAAGGAAAAGTAATATCACACGTCCTGTATTCTTATTTCCCTCATTCAATTAATACTAAATATTAGCTACTTTGGTCCAGCGTACTTTATAGCTTCGTGGGGCTCGGAGGGTTCGTAACAATGGTACGGTGTTGTTCGGATCCTCTTCGCACCGACCAACTCCGAAAGAGAGGAGAATAGTGCCGCCTCGAACTGTTTGCCCTGGTCAGTTGTTATCCATAATGCCGTGCCGTATCTGCAGATCCAGTTCGAGTAAAACGCTGTTGCTACCGTGTTGGCCGTCATGTCGCGAATCGGTACTGCCTCTGGCCATCTCGAGAAACGATCTATGATTGTTAAACAATATCGAAAACCACCAACACAAGGCAATTCAATTAAATCCATGTGGATATGCGAGAACCGGTTGTCTGGAACTGCGATGTGCTGTGGTTGAAGTCGGTTGTGGCGGTGGACTTTGGCTTGTTGACAAGATAGACAGGTTCTGCACCATTCTAGCGCATCTTTTTTTATACCTGGCCAAACATATTTTTGCGTGAGCAGTCAACACGTATTCCTGCCACTCGGATGTGCCAACGCGTGCACCGATTCGAACGCTTTCCTACGTCGTTCTGCTGCAATGTATGGTCTTATTACACCGTCGTCAATGCTGCAGTAAATGTTTACCTTGTTCTCAACCGCGAGGTGTTGTAGGTTCAGAGATGTTGGCTGTTCGAGGAGTGTGCGAAGTTCTTCGTCGTTGCTCTGCGCCAGCTCGATATTCTGCGCCGATAGCACCCTCGGCATTTCTATTTGGTTCACGCTCTCGATTCTCGAAAGTGCATCGGCGACTTCATTGTCTCCTCCTTTAAGGTAAACAATCTCGGTGGAATGTTGCGATATATAATCTAGTTGACGCAACTGTCGCTCCGATGTTTTCTCGTGGTTACGTTTAAACGCATAGACTAGTGGTCTATGATCAGTCCGCGTGATAAAAATTCTTGCGTCGAGAATGTGATGGAAAAACTTTATTGCCGAGAAGATCGCCAGCAGTTCATGATCGTATGTGCTGTAGTTACGTTCAGCACTCGACAATTTCCAAGAGAAAAACCCCATCGGTCTTCATTCGTCTTCGGTTTATTGTTCTAGAGAAGCTCCTATCGATATTTTTGAAGCGTCGGTCGTTAATCGGAGTGGTGCGTCAGGCGCCACCTACGCATTAATCGTTGCTGCTGCAATCTTATCTTTGCAGGATTGAAGCGCTTCTTCCGTTGTTGTTGACCACGGCACGATACGTTTGTCGTTTTTCTTGGCTCGCTTGAGTAGATCGTTGAGTGGAGCCTGCACCAATGCTGCCTCTGGAATGCAACGGCGATAGTAATTCACCAGGCCCAAAAATCGTCGAAGTTCCGAGATTGTTTGTGGCTTTGGATAGTCGTAAATAGCCTGCGCTCGATCTGCCGGAGGTCGGTAGCCGTCTGCGTTGATCGTGTAACCGAGGAAGAGTACTTCAGGTTGGGCGAACACGCATTTCTCGACGTTGAGCACTAGTCGATTATCCCGTAGCCTCTCGAAGACGGTTTTGACATGTTGTCGGGGCTCTTGCTCCGACTTGGATGCTATAATGATATCGTCAATATATACAATTACAAAGTGTAAGTCACGAAAAATAGAATCCATGAAGCGTTGGAAAGTCTGCGAGGCGTTGCGTAGACCAAACGGCATCACAGTGTATTCATATAGCCCGAGTGGAGTCGTGATCGCTGTCTTTTGTATATCGCAGGCTGCCATAGGGACCTGGTGGTATGCGCGAGTCAAGTCGAGAGTCGTGAATATTTTCTTCCCGTACAGCGCCTGAAATACATCGTGGCTGTGTCCGGAAGGATATCTGTCGGGAACTGTGACCACATTGAGAGCACGAAAGTCGCCGCATAATCTCCAACCACCGGAGTTTTTCTCTGGATGGTAATTGGGCTCGACCATGGGCTCTTCGAAGGTCGTAGCATTTCTTTGTTCGAGTAGGTATTCTAACTCATGGCGCAGCGCTTCCAGCTTCGGGCCGACAGTCGTCGTGGTCGCGCAGATACGAGTGGACCAGTTGTTTCAATAAAGTGCGCCACCGTATTCTCGCCGTTGGTGTGAGGGCTACTCGGCGTTTTCGTAATTTCGACAAATTGGAGTAATAATTCGGCGTACTCACCCGTATCATCGACCGTTGATACTCCGAATAGGCTAGCTTGCGCCAGGTTTCCCTTGGAGGTTAGTCCGGTGGTTGAGTCGATGAGACGTTGGTTCTTCATGTCGACGATAAGACCGTAATGTGCGAGTAGGTCAGCGCCTATCAAGGTTGTCTGTACCTCGGCGACGATGAATTGCCATCGGAATGTTCTGCGTAAACCGAGATCCACCGTCAAGAGATGTGTGCCGTACGTCTTGATGATCGTCTTGTTTGCGGCGTAAAGCTTCGACGAGGATTCCGTCAGTTGGCCTCGATGCAAGCGTCTCGGCAGTACAGTGACCACTGACCCCGCATCGATAAGAAATGAAAGCTTGTTCTGTTTGTCATATACGTGTAGACGGTTTTCGCCCACGATCACGTTGCACTGCTTGTCTTCGCTGTCTCGGTCCGCCTTTACCGAAGACAGCGTTGCTAATTTTCCGAAGGATTTGTCTTATAATTGCATGGTTTGAGACACCGTAGTGCATTCTTACCAAAGTGCACATGGTAGTAGCATGCTCCGTTTTTCGTTTGGTCACTTCTGCTTCGCGAGCGGGACCTGTGCTGTGGTGATCTTTTATTGTTGTGTGAGTCAGTCAAATTACCTTGCCTTTCTTGCCTGGACAATAGCCTGTCAACTTGGGTTTGTATTTTGTCGATTGCCGTAGTCAAACTCTCAAGGTGCCCTTCAACACGTCCAATGCGAGCATCGAGAGAGTTCAAAAGTGACGCCGTGGTCGCAGCGTGCCTGCTGTGGCTCGTAGCCATCACGAAAGGTGAGCCGCACGCATCGATGAGTCGATCGGCAGTCTCCGCCATCTCCTCGAGTGTTGGCTCGTTCGTTCCCACAAGGAAAGTACGAACCTGTGTCGGCATACACTGAAGGAATCGAGATTTCATGAAGTCGTCGGGGATAATATCTCCACCCAATTCACGCATCTCGCATAATAGTTGCGAAGGCTTTTTAGAATCAAGCTGAAGCTCGTTGAGAAATTTTTGGATTTGGCGTTCTTTCGAGTCGGTCAGCCGCGAGACCAGTAAATTTTTTAGCTTCATGTACTTGTTTTCTTCTGGGGGTCGACGTATAATGTCCGTGATCAACTTCGTCGTCTCCGCGTCAAGTGCTTCCAATACGCAATGTCACTTGCTGTAGTCATTGCGTATCCGGCGGTTCTCAAAAGCAGACTCGATACGTGCAAACCACAAGTCCGGCATATTTGTCCAAAATGGTGGCGGAATATACATTCAAACTGCCTCAACATTGTTTCTGTTTAAAAGTACGTTACCCTGAGACTCGTTGGTCGTCGTGGGGTTTTATGAAGTCTTCGCCGTAGAGGTCGTGTTGGATGTGACAGCGTCCGTACATTCAGTGGGGACCGTCACTCTCGTAGGAGAATGGAGTAATGCCATGATGATAAGTCCTTGCAAGTGTTGCCTTTTGAGTCGAAAATGTGTCAGCGTAGTCGACCGTTATTGCTTCGGTATCGATCTAGACAGAGTCAATAAACGTATAAGATTCGGAGAATAAGTCTTCAGCGAAAGCTGTTTGCTTCTCGCAAATCGTCGTTCGGAGAAAGAAAAAAATGTAAACAGTTCCCGAGATGTGTGTACGGTAACTAAGTATTCACAGCGGTTATGCTCGCAAAAACAGCGAAGAACGTTGAGCGTACTGCTCGCGCGTGAGAGGAAAAAAATTGTTTTTCAAGCGTAAAATCGAAATTTGCTTGCTCTCGCTTATTATCACCATACAACGGGGTAATAAACGATGAATTTCGTTCACTCGCGGAAATTTTAGATCACGAATAATTGCGTTTATATCAATTGTTCGCTGGATTTTATTCGCACTTTTGCGCTTAATAATCTCGATTTACGCGGCAGTAAGTAAAGTCACTCTTTTTGTTCGCATTTACTACACATTGGTTAACGATCAGTTCAGTTAATAATCACGTCGGGGTCACCAATTTTAGTCTGATGTGGTTCCAAATGCGAAATGAATAACTCTCAAGTTTAAACAGAATAACAAGTTTATTATAGTTCTCGTAGCGGTAACGAATACACAACGATGCGATATCGTTGCTTTCGACGCAGGCGTAGATTGCCACAGCTGTGGCCGGCTAACTCTAGGCGACTGTCCCTATCACCGTCGCTCTCTATCCATTTCATCGCAGTGTTACCAAACGATTTTCTTGTTTCCGATTGACGTGCCTCCGCACGGCCACGTCGGGAAGTTGCGTCAGGGTCGCCACAGCTCGTTGAACGGATGCTATTCGACCTCGTTCACCAGTACGAGCAATCGTTCGAGCAATTTCTACTTTGGTTGTTTCAACGATTTAAAATAGAAGTAAATGTTTTCAAATCTCAGACCATTGGGATGTATTATGAGCGAGAGGAAAGCGTTGGTTTTGCCACAATTCGATGAACCGTAAAACACAGCACGAATAGTATCGGGTAGCAAATCACCATGGCGTTCTTGTCTCTTCTTCGCTCGCGTAAATTCATCGAAATTTATTACAGGCAATAGTCCCATCTGTGAACTCAGCTTGACCGTGACTGATGGAAATAGGTATAAGTAGTATGCTTATAACGATTGATGTATCAGTTGCGAATGTTTTCCCGTCTGATGAACATATGAGGAAAATGCCGAAACAAGACGATCCGAAAAATCCGATAACCGAAAGTTTGAAGAAATTTGCCGATCGTTATCGTCACTATTCCAATCCTAACATTAGAGAAAGTACGCGACTTACGGGAGAAGTTGATCCGGGACGATACGGTGCAGTCGGTGATAAGAAGAAACAGTAAAAATAAGGATATCCCGAGCATTGAAAACTGTCACGCGAAGCATGATCGTTGACGCGAAAAACAAAAAACGTGATAAAGGAGTCGTCATCAATCTGATTAATAAACTTCCATTCGAGTTACACATACCGGGATATCAATATTGCGGAACTTCCACAAAATTGTCTGAGCGGCTTGCGCGAGGCGATCCTGGCGTTAATCCGCTCGACGCGGCTTGCAAAGAACACGATATCGCGTATTCGAAAAATCGGGAGAATATTGCGGCGCGACACGCGGTGATAAGACGCGCATCGAGGAAGCGTGGAAACGAGTATTTGCCAGAGACGCCAGCTTAGGCGAGAAAGCGAGTGCCTTGCTAATATCATAAAGGTTAAAAGAAAATTCGGTGTGGGGGTCAAGCCAAGTTTCAAAAAAGTTGTCGCAGCAGCACGAGCAACGATGATTCGTAGCGGTGATTCGAGAGCAATCATCAGATCCGCTCTCAAGGGTGTTCGGAGCGTGGCCAAAAGAGCAGCAGGATGTAAAATGCGCGCTCCTCGTGTTATACGCGTGCCGAAAAAGATCGGTGGCTTCTTGCCGTTTCCCGTGCCGATTTTCGCGGGGCTCAGCGCTACCGGGGCATTGGCCGGTAGTGCGGCAAGTATAGCGAAGGCTGTTATCGCTGCTCAGGTGGCTAAACGAGAATTAGATGAACACAAACGACAGAATCGAACGATCGAGGCTATTACATCGGGCAAAGGTTTACATCTTAAACCATACAAACAGGGATTGATCTTCATATAGCTCCAACAAACGTGAATTGCAGCTGCCACATCGACCACTCACCGACGTGGATCTCCGTAAATACACACGAATCATGAACATTCGACATATTCGAGGCGTTTACATGCGGGATAAACTCTCGAAGAGCGGACCGCTGAAACACGAAACAGCAATTGTGAATTTGGATGAGAATATCGGTCGTGGTACACATTGGGTTCCATACAACAAATTTGGACAAAGGATCGTTTATTTCGATAGTTTTGCCAACCTTCGACCACCATCCGAACTCATGACATATTTCGGTGTCGGTAGCGTGCATTACAACTACGAGAGATACCAAGACTATGATACAATCGAGTGCGGTCATTTGTGCTTGAAGTTTCTCTGCGATCAATTGGATTTTGGTGAAAAATATGCGTTATATAAATGTACAGGGTAAAACAGAGAGGTCAGTCGTTAATTAACCATTATGAATGATAGTTTCACATTAACGATATCGGGAACTTCGTCCATACTCGAGGCGCAATACATTCCACCGATCGAGCTCTCACCTCACCAAAGTTATAGCCTCGGTCTCATCGAATTGTTAACCTTCAATTCCATCCCTAACATCGACATTCAAAGTAAGGTAAATGTCCCTATTACGGAGCATGTAAGGTCAGACCGTTAGGTTAATGGAGATATTATTTCGAAATTTCGACGAAAACTTAAAACAAAAGGATCGATCAGAAGAATTGATTGATACTGTTTACATTAATGCGCATATAACTAATTAATATCAATTATGACTGCTAATTTTTTCAATTTTGCGAACCTATGAAAAATACCATATTATGGAGCATCACTGATATCTCGGGACATATTACAGGGCATGTAACGTCCCAGTTACTGCGCACTTCGAAATTTATTGGAAATAATTTGAATAAGGCTACGAAACATTTTCATATTCATTTACTTATCGATCGATATTTTTGTTCATTGGTTATTACATATTACGTTCATCTAATTTTTGTTGTTTTATTTTTTTTTTAGCTGAATGTTGGGCTGTAGCTTTCCTTTTCTCCTTTCTTTTCATTGATTCTTCTTGTTTTTTAATTTTTTGGGCAAGAGCTTCTTCTCTTTTTTTCTTTTTTCTTTCTCGTTCTTCGCTGAGGCGCTGGGCTTTTTGAATTGCTGCTTCTTTTCTATTTTTTTTTCTATTTTCAATATCATCTCTTTTTTTTTCTTTTCATTTTCTTTGGTCAGGTAATACGATCGCCATGTGTCAGCTGTGACTACACTCGGGACTTTGTCTTTGGATTTTTGTTTGTCTTAGATGTCGGTAAAATTGATCGGGTACATATTGACAGATTTGAACGTAGATGCAATATTTTGGTCAGAATTGGTGTCTGTTTTAGAGGTACTTGGCTGTTCATCAACCGGCGTATTTTCGACAATAATCTGAGACTCTGAAAACAAATTTTTTTTTATTAAGATTAGTTTATTAATATATTGGAAATTGAAAAATAAAGATGCAAAAATTACCTCTCAAGGGCCACGTGGAGTTGCTTATAGCCTCTGGTAACAGGTCCTCTGCGTTTGGTTTGTCATCGGGAATTGACAAAGCAAGAAGCTGATTTAAAAGCTCATTTTCATTCGAGTCAAGGGATGAACCGAGAGATAGAATTAAGATGTCGTTGTCACAGTTTTCTACTACTCCATTGAAATTATTAACTACAATGTTATTATCGTCGTTGATGTGAGAATCAAGATGATCGAAGTGATTTTGACGATTACCAGAGTCTATTGCTTCTGTAAGACACGAGGATAAAACGAAATAGATGTGAGGCAGATAGGAAACAGGAGTGAAATTAGAATAGGGAAAGAAAAACGAGATTATTTACGCGGTCCTTGCGTAATTTGTTGCCATAGATGAAACACTTCTTTATCTGCTGGAGATCCCAGCCACTCGCCAGTTGCCTCAGCCTCATAAAACTTCTTCAGCTTGTCTTCATCAATGAATTTCTCGAAATAATTGAGGTATTTACGTGTTTCCGTCTTAGTTTGGGGAATAAGACCGCCGTCGTGATGTTCATCAGCAACTTGAGGAGTCTGATCATCGACGTCATTTTTTTTTCAATAATTTGTCATATTTAACTGCGTCGGGGCAAAAAGGATGAAGCCCCGTCGTTTGAAATCCATTTTTTATCGTAGAACTCAAATTAGGCATACTGTCAAGAGCCTCTTTAAGCACGGGTGCGAAATCTTCATTCCTCATGCGCTTATTTTTTTCACTGATGAAATTGTCGACGGCAGTACGCCATGCACGTTTTAAGGGTCGAAAAACGGCTACGTCGAGAGGTTGGAGGATGTGGGTGGCATTCGCATACAGTGCAACCAATACAATTTGATGCTCGCGACAGAAATTCGATAGAGGCATGGTTAGATGTGAGGCATGACCGTCGACATAGAGAACTACTGGACGTTCTATATCGTTCGTGCTCAACCATGGTTCAAAGACATTTGCAATGTACTCGTAAAAACTCTCACTCGTCATCCATCCAGTGGCCGTTTTTCCTACACCCCAATTAAGAGGTGTGGTGCTGATAATGCTGTACGGAATGCGCTGATATGAAAATAGAACCATTGGGGGAGTCATGGTCCCAGCTGCATTAACCATGAATAAGGTGGTCAAGCATTCTTTGTCATCATTTTTTGTAAATTTGTGCACTGACTTTTGCCCTTTTCGTACTAAGACACGTTCTCCTTTAGGATTAAGGTAGAAGGCTGATTCATCGCAGTTGAAAATGCGTGATGCACTGATATCAACGAGTCCTTCGGTCTCTAAATAGTCCTTAACTTCAGCAAACCAATTACGTAGGGCACGTTCAGTCAAACCTGCTCGACTCGATGTCAAATTTTGGGCTACACGTTGAGAAATTTCGGAATGACGCCGTAGAAATCCCTCGTACCAACGACGTCCAGGACGCCCGTCAGAAAAATTGTTTTTTCGTTCGAGTATTTTAATTAGCATGGCGACACTGTTAAGCAACTGGGTTTTTGTGACAGGAAAGCCACAGTCGCCCAAGTGAATCATCCAGCGCACAAGTTGGTTTTCTTCGTCCTCAGTGAAAATCGTAGATGGTCCAGAGAGCTTGTTTGGATATAATCCCTTTTCTTTGGCTGCAAGTGTTGTAGGTGGTATTTTGAACATCTTTCCCGCAGTTCTGATAGGCATCCCTTCTCGCACATGTTTCAATGCCTTTCCGAGATCTTCTTCCGTATAAAGCTTCCTTTTGAAGGTTTTTTTAACGCGTGATTCTGTCAATAGTAAAGTACAATTACAAAAAAATTGAATAAATATACCTGGAGTATCAAAGTAAACATGTTTTAAGCAGTGTAAACAAAATTCGATCATTCGAATCATCATAACCCAATTCATAAAAATATGTGCGCCGTAATACAGACGATAAGATTTATTGCTGTCTCTACAGCGCATCTTAAAATTCAATTGAATACGTACTTGCCGTCTTTTTTTCGTTCAAGATGGCATTTTTATTTTTGAATTGTTTATAACAAACGATGTATTTAACCTCTTACACTTTTCTGACACGCCGGTTCGATAATATCCTCAATATTGGTAAACTGCGCATGCGCTGCTGTCTTCTAACGATGAGTCGATCGCATCCTAGAAAGCTGCACTGTACGAGGCGCGATTTTTTAAATATTAATTGCAGAGCCCAGGAAATAAAGACAATTACGAGTTATTTTCTTTTAAATAGGAAACAAATTTCGGGATTTTTACAACTTAATCTCTGTTACGGTTAATTCCTTCAAATTTTCTATAATTAAAATTATGCATGTATACGCCATAATAGGTACACGCTCCGTAATAGGGACATTTACCTGAATAAACTTTATGTTAGAGATGAGATATTAACGATACCTACGGGCAGCTACGAGGTTAAAGATACTGAGAAATATGTACAGTCGGAATTGTCACGTAAAGATATTATTCTCAATATTAAGCCCAATAGAAATACTTTACGTAGTGAAATTAAGTGTAAACGCGATATAAATTTGATACATAATGATTCTATCGGACGCTTGTTGGGATTTACACCCCGTATTCTGAGTGCCGATAAAAGACACAAATCCGATCTACCGGTAGCCATTCTCAAAGTGAACGCCCTGCGAGTTGAGTGCAACATCACCACGGGAGCCTATATGAATGAGCGAAAAGTACACGATTCACGAGTTTTTTCCAACAGTCCTACCTGGTTACAAAATCATCGAAGTACCGGCATATGTGATTTATCTGCCGATCACCAGCAGAACGATAGATTGCATCAGACTTCAGATAGTCGGTCAGGACGGTGATATAGTCAATTTTCGCGGTGAAGTTATTACGACTCGTTTGCATATAAAATTGCAATGGGCATAGTTTACAACAGAATTCTTAATAAACCGTCATGGCTGGCGATGGACAGTCGTCGATCAACGCGCAGAGCGTTAACACCTCAAAACGTGTTGTTCCTGCAGAGTCTCGGCCTAAAAATTCGCGAAAAAAACGTGTGAGGAATAAATTTTGGATCTGCGCTTTGTCCATATGCTGTGTACAATGGAGGAGGAAATAGTGAATATTCAGAACCCCGTTATCTTCGATGAATCCATCACACATTGCGAGTTTCATGCTCATCAGCCGTATGCATCTGCAACCTTCAACAACAGTGATGAAATCCGCATCTCCATTCAGCATCAAGATCTGTGCATCCTACCGAGTCACAGCTCCTTACATATATGCGGAAAATTGACGCAAAACGATGGCACACCGACCCTTGCCATGAGCCTCGTCAATAACCCCATTTGCTATTTGTTCGAGAAAATTCGTTACGAGCTCAATGCCATTGAGATCGATCGAAGCAAAAACATCGACCTCACGAGTCTGATGAAGGGCTGCTCGTCGATGAGCCCAAGTAAAAGCAGCATGTTGGAGAACACAGGATGGCTCGACGTCGAGGAAACAAAGCAAATCGTAGATGCTGCGGGTAATTTCGACATATGCATACCGTTGTGCATGCTGCTGGGCTTCGCGGAGGATTATCGAAAAATCGTGATAAATGCTAAACACGAGCTTATACTATCGCGATCAAAGACCGACAATGATGCCGTTGTACAGACAGCCGATGAGGATTTCAAACTTGTTCTGCAAAAGATTAAATGGCTCGTGCCATACGTGACAGTTTCGGATCAACGGAAAATTCAACTCTTGAAGAAGATAGCCAAGGATCCACCGATTTCCATGTGTTCCCGCACGTGGGATCTATACGAATATCCGCTATTTCCGGCCACCGCGAAACACGTTTGGTTACGTGAAAACATCGACGCAACTCGAGAAGCCTCATTACGTCATTCTTGCATTTCAGACAGATCGAAAAAATCAGAAGAACAAGAATGCGAGTAATTTCGGTCATTGCAAAATCACCGCCGTTAAACTGTATCTCAATTCGCAATGTTACCCCTATGGAAATTTGAATCCCAACATCGATCAAAATTAGTACGCTTTGCTGTATCAGATGTACGCAAATTTCTTATCCACGTACTACAACAGAGAGCCCGAGCCATGGTTAAACAAGTCGCAATTTCTAAAGTATGCTCCGCTCATTGTCATCAGCTGCTCGAAACAAAACGAATCGTTGAAGACAAGCCCGGTGGATGTTCGTCTTGAATTTGAGTCAAAAAATAACATTCCTGCGCATACATCGGCTCACTGTCTCATACTTCACAATCGTATCGTGAAGTATAATCCGATCAGCGGTGGCGTGAAGAAGCTGTTACAATGGATTACATCGTTGATCTTCAAGGTTTCAAACGGCTAATTGAGGCCTTAGGCCACCCTAGAATTTTCGAAAAATTAATTTTTTTTTAAAATTCCAAATGGTTCCCTAGGACCTCAAAAATGATGTCCCAGAATATTATGGCCGGGAAAAACCTTTAGGTACTCGGTTTTCGAATTATAGTACAAGGCCATCTGGTCCGCAGCGAGCTCCTTTTGTGAGCGGTATGGGGAAGGTACGTTAGGGGACTAGAGCAGGTATACGGCAGATGTTATTGAAAATATTTATTTCCTGACTAGTCTAGACGAGTTTATCCTTGTCGAACGTCTCTTTTAGTTAGTTGGGCACAGCCAAGCATTTGAGAAGGACGCTAGTCGACGAACACTTGTTTTCCTCGATATTTCTGTAAACTTCCATTTCTTTTTCCCTGTATAATTATTGAGTTTTTACAATGAGTGATAAAGTAGTGTACAGTGCGAAAAAAGGAATAAAAACGTCGTTTTGCAATAGAAAGAGACCAAAAATATCTGGAAGAAGACCATTGAATCGCCATGAGCTAGAAGCACCAGACGATTTGAATGCCAGTACATCGGCAAAAAAAAACTAAAGCAATCGGAATATTTATATGATATTGAAGTGGATCCAGCGTTTGGATATCGTATAATTAACTTTATCGCAGCATTTTCAGCTATTTCGAACGCTGTCGTTTGTAAGATATGCCAATCGGAAGTGAAATTTACTGAAAGCAGTAAGCGTGGTTTGGGATTCAAACTAGTAGTGTCCTGTGAGAATTGTGAAAAGACTGAGATCCCGAGTTGTCCACTTGTTGAGAAAGGCTACGAAATCAACCGTAGAATCATAATTGCCATGCGATTGCTTGGAGTTGGTTGGCACGGAATAATAAAATGCTGTGCATTCATGGAATTACCTCGGCCTACCTTTCACTCATTCTACGATAAGATTGTCAAAAAAATGAGCTCTGCAACCAATCTAGTTTGCAAGAACAGTATGATGAGAGCTGCAGAAGAAGAGAAAACTGTGTCTATTGAAAATGGATAAAATGGAATTGTAGTATCAGGCGATGGCTCATGGAGAAAACGTGGATTTACGTCTTTGTATGGGATAACGACTCTTATTGACTATAACGGTGGAAAAATCGTTGATTGTGTAGTGAAATAAAAAAACTGTAAGGCGTGTGAATATTGGGCTAAAAAAAAAGATACCGAAGAATATGTGCAGTGGGCAAAAAATCATGCAGAAGAATGCGCTGTGAGTCACGATGGATCGGCAGGAAAAATGGAAGTCGATTCAGTTGTTGAGATGTTTCGCCGCTCTGAAACTTTGCACCAGCTCAAATATACTCACTATATTGGTGACGGTGATTCTAAGACTTTCAAAGGCATTACAGATGATAAGCCGTATGAGGATTTCACAGTACTCAAGAAAGAGCGCATAGATCACGTGCAAAAGCGAATGGGCACCCGACTACGTAATTTGAAAAAGAAGACAAAAGGTCTCGGTGGAAGGGGCAAATTGACTGGGAAACTTATAGACGAGCTATCTATTTATTATGGATTAGCGATTCGTAGAAACAGTGATTCAGTTAAGAACATGAGAAGCAGTATATGGGCTACACTGGATCACAAATTATCTACTCATGATAAACCGCAGCACGACAAATGTCCTATTGGAAAGGATTCATGGTGTTCATGGCAACGCGCTAAAGCTACAAATACTTTGGCTGAGTACGAACATAAGCCAGCTCTTGCAATTGAAGTCTATGGAGCTATCAAACCAATCTATGAAGAACTGACCAGTGAAGATCTTCTAACTCGGTGCATCGGTGGTTACACACAAAACAATAATGAAAGCTTCAATTCCACTGTGTGGGCATTGGCCCCGAAATCCATTTCGAGTGGTAAAACAATCTTGGATGTAGCCACGGATATTGCAGTTTGTGTGTTCAATGACGGGTTTGTTTCAATTTTGCACATAATCAAAGCAATGAACTTGGAAATCGGCCCGAACAGCTACGAAATGTGCCTGGAGATCGACAAACAGCGCATAAAGCTTACAGAAAGATCGCTGTCCGACCGGGTAAAAGAGGCAAGAATCGCTTCAAGATCAAGCAGAAAAGAAATGCAAGAGTAGGAAGATAATCTGGAAGGCCAATTGTATGGTGCAGGCATCGCAGATTAAAGGTATTGTGAAATTATTTATGATTTTCTACTACTCAAAACTTTAAACGCGTTTATCTCAATACTGTATTTTTCAAGTTGGCCGGACTCGTAACTCAAGCAATTTTCAACCGATTAACTTGAAATTTTGAAAATATCTTGAAATATACATTGTCTATGGAAGTACGAAGGATTTTTTTTTATATTGCGTAGTTCATTTGTTATTAACAATTATCTGACAATTTTTCAGGCAAGTTTTTCACTTTTCACTTTAGAAGGGCTCCATTTGGCCAAAAATAAATATATCGCAAAAATCCTACGTACTTCTATAGCAATTACTATATATAATCGGGAAATCCATTTGCTCATTATTATTTTAAAATTTACAGGAGCTGTTAGTCCGGCCGTGGACCCCGAAAAAAAAAGATGTCGTCGCAAAAACGCTGCACAGCCGCCATTTTGTAATAAATCGCTTAAAAAAATTATTGTAAGCAGTCACTGATATAGATAATAAAATTATGTTTCTGTTATCTCGAGTTATTTTGTAGTTTTTCTGAAAAAAAATCCCCAAAAAGCCTATTTTTTTCAGCCTCTAGGGTCGCCTAAGGCCTTAACGAGTTTGTCCTCAAGGAAATATCTTTTGTCGAAGTGCAACAAGACGATCCACCTTTGACCCTTTTCTTCGATTCACCATCGCCATGGAAGTCGTTGCCAGTCAAATACAATGCCACGAATTTATGGCTAACTCGCAATTATCATGGAATGAGCTGGGATGACAGTGAAATACCCTATGAAGCGGCTGAAACGGTGATTGGCGCCATTATGCAACGAGCTCGCAAAGTTTACGTCAAGGGACTCGAAAAAACACAATGGATAAAAAAGTTCACGACTGCTGAAATTACCGATCTCGAGACTCTGTACTGTCCATCGTTGAAGAAATTGCCGAAAATTCCGCCGGGATGTTCGCATCATTCCGCCCAAACGAAATACAATTGTGCCAGCGCGAATGTCAAATGTCTGAAAAGTTGGCTGAAGGTTGAGACGTAAAACGTCCTATGTGCTCTCTTTTCCTCCCCCCCTTCCAACCGCCGTTCGTGATCTGGGTCAACGCCCGAAACGATGCTCACCTGTAAAACCAAAAGCAAAAACTATTATATATAGCACTCGGACACATGATCTCGGGTAATCGACCGAGATATAAACAAAACACACGCATAGAGACGAACACCACAATGACAGCTGGCTGAGAACAGGAAAACAACGAAAAAATTAAACATTTAAATGTTAACACTTAACAATCACACGAACACGATACACAGACACAAAAGTCGACGAAAACTAAACATCGACACACACAGAAACGAAAAAGTTGGAGAAGGACAAAAATTTACAATATTAAGATAAATAATTAGACACAGGGAAGGGATATTTAAACAATTAAGATCGAGTATAAATAGGGGAGCAAGAGAACGGAAATTTAGACTTGGTCTCAAGAGGTTGTACGGAGCATTACATGCTAACTCTTGGAATTCTAAGTCCAGTGCACAATAGTGTCACAAGCTCGATTGACGGCATCACCTACGTGGAAGTAGTGTACCGACGAGGACGATCTGGCCCGGTTGTAAGACGGTCTCCCGGTACGCGAACGAGCTGACAGTGATACGTGTCCGAGTTAGAGTTTGGGAAAAACTCTACGATACTCAGGGAGTACGAAGGCGAGAGCCCGAGGAAATCGAGTACTTGTGCGGTTTTGAACGACTCGAGACACGAATGCACATCGAGTATTAACTCCTCGATAGTTAAAACGTGTGGCAATCGTAATTCCGAGTGTTCCCAGCGTATTGTGAAACACGAAGATTATTGAAGGCTCTAGTGAGTACTTACCTGAAAAGGGAGGAAAACAGAGGGATCAGGAAAACGTGCGAACACATACGAGAATCACACAAGGAGTATACGAAGACCACGTTTTGTGACAGCTGTCAAAATCAGCTGCGAGAGAAGGAAATTGGTGCGGAGTCAAGGGAGGAGTGACGTGCGGAGAACGTACAAGCACACATCACATCACACGAGACGGTCGTAACGCAACAGCACACACAGCCACAACACGGAACAACACTACACTACACCACACACACTAAAAACACAGTGAGTTTTTACACAAATTTATGAAAAGAATCTCATCGGTCCAGATCACAAAAAGTGACAGGTGCACGTCACCTCGCGAACGCAGATGGCGCCATTGTGTTTTGATCGCAGCCGTGCGATCAACGCGACAATCGAGTTGCGACGCGCAACTTGCAACGCACCGCGCAACCGTAAATCTTGTCGCGACACGCGAAATACTTAAAAGTGTTAAGACGACTACTCGGCAGTATACGGCGGGCGAATTTCCGTCATTTGCCGAACGAGGGCAGCACGAGTGCTCGAAGGTCACCGGACCAACGCGCGAAACATTCGAACAGCGAAAAGACAGCACCGCGCTCATCAATTCAAACCCCGCCGCATTTAGCGAAACAGAGGGGGCGCTGCGAGCGTTTCTCCGCGAGCGACACGTCAACGCGCGGAATTTTAAGATTATATCGAGTCGCGAAACCCGATATACGAACATTGTTAGTATTTTAAGTATAGAAGTAAGATTAGCAAGTAAGCAGAACAATTATATCGGGAGAAATCAAAGAAATACTCCTGATATAAATAAACTGGAGGTAGCTCCATGATAATTTTGAGTGCGTACTATACAGCCTGTCCCAAAAGGGTCGAAGGATCTCTGAAGGGGTGGTAAATCTCGAAATTCTGAAACGAAAAGTCCTCAGCGGTTTTTCGATCCGATGCACCCCTGATGAGTTATTAATAATTAATGACAGCCAATATTACGCGTGGGCTGGGCGGCGCGTGGTGGTGTGCGTGTGACGGTGTGCCCGGCTGCACCGCGAGAGGCAGGGCTACGCCGCGCGACGTGGACGTGTGTGTGCATGGGTGTGAGGGCCCAAGCTAGGCAGCGAGCGTTGATTGTATTGAAGGAGAATGCGAAAACAATAAGTAGCGCCCCGCGATGATACATTTTTATATGAAATGGATGATAAATTAATTAAATTAAATGAATTCATATGGAATTGTAAATCCTGAATGGAAAGC
Source organism: Heteropelma amictum (assembly GCA_959613375.1). Taxonomy (NCBI): domain Eukaryota; kingdom Metazoa; phylum Arthropoda; class Insecta; order Hymenoptera; family Ichneumonidae; genus Heteropelma; species Heteropelma amictum. The sequence continues at coordinate 6,777,574 of OY390726.1, read as the reverse complement.
GAAATCTCCACTGAAGATGTTAAAATTCCACTTATTTATTTACTTAAACTAAAAATAAACATCAGCTTGGCGTTTTCTCATGCGATATTTTTTCATTATTAATTGAAAACAAAAAAAAATTATACGCATTAATGGTCGAATTTTACGCGTGCTAATTAATTTATTTTCATGATTGTCCGACTAAGTTAATTGATGCGTGATATTATCAACTCCATCAATGACACTTCCTCCTTACTTCTCGAACGAATCGTCTCGAGATAATTGAATTTAAGGTGTTTCTGAAGAGGGAAATAGCGAGTATCCTGGGAGGTAAAGATTTTCAAATCTCTCGACACGGAGAAATGGAAATTTCAACATTTCAGTCTGCGAATATTTCACAGAATGTATTTAATTTCAAGAAATCACAATTTGCAGACATTTCTAGGATTGAGGAGTAGATGAAATCCTCTCCTTAAAAATTCAAGCATCCCTTCGAACGGTGAGTATGTACATGTAAAAAATATTAGAAATACATTTTTTTGCAATGATTAATCATCATTTATTATTATTCGTGTTGTGTAGTTATTGTACAACACAAACAACGTCAGTATTTGTCAAACGTCAAACATTCCATCACAACCTCTCGTAATTATTATTCTTCGGGATCCTGGGAGGTGTCGGGTGTATTTTTATAACTTTTGAATCCTTCGAAATACATAATACTTCAAAAACATCTTCACGGCAAACAAAATTGTGTTCATAATTTTATTTAAATTCACAACAATCGTTAAAAAAAATTCTTATGCAAAAACAAAAAGAAAAAAATTACAACGAATTGCTAAAACTGTAAGACTAAAAATTGAAAAATGTCAAAAATTCATAGCAGTGTTTCAACAATTATTAGAATAATTTTTTTTCAACGATTGTTGAGAATTTAAATAGAGTTAAGAGTAATAGAAGGATTCAAAAGTTATAAAAATGTACCCGACACCTCCGAGGATCCTGTTACGTCCTAGCCGGTACAATCAAACCCATGCGCATCAATATAACGCGCTCGGTCGGTATCTCACTCTCAACAATCGATAACGTACCAACACATTTCCCAAGCACCTCTCACCATCACTCATCGATCATAAACTCTTATGTAATTCTACAATATCATATATTTTCGAGTATCGGGTAAATTAACCTAACATAGATGCAGAATTTGAAACTACAGCCACGCATAAACAGATAGATACCCTGTCTGGCAATATTTTTTCAAATTCCATTTATTCATATTTCTTTCCAACAAAAGGCTTGAGCGATATCCCTGCTCGAATAACCCTAGTTATAAGCAAGCTCATTATTATTCTCCGAATATTAACTCGAAACCATCCCCCTTTTAACAGGTATTCTCCACGCGAGGTTACGATCTCATGTCACCTTCGCGTGATCGAGATAATCCCCTCTACTAAACCAAACAGTTTTACAGAAATCAAACCAATCAAAATCAACTACATTTTGCAAACTCCGCCGTGCAGAAGCGGAATGGGTAACCCTCTGCAAGACTCGAGAGAGTTCTCGTCCAACCTTCATAGAGTCCAAACCTCGAAATACAAATCTCCGCACTTCTCGAACTTCTTGCGAAAAACCAAACTCTGAATAAATACGCACTCTGTAACTTACCAACGAAGGTCTGAACTTACAATATCCATATTCACCAAGTGAACAAATCTAAATAAAACTTATGTTATCGGTTGTTTAAATATATAAACCCCAGTTTTATTTCATTTCTCTCACCCAAGAGAACCGAGTTCATCTCATCAATATCCATACATCTCCCTATTAAATATAAATTGTGTAAGGAATTCGCGGGCGATCAACAAAAGACTCACTTGCGCGGAACCTCTACCATAATTCAAAGGTTCGCGCCCTATCTCTGATTGCGTCGCGTCTTCATCCAATATCTCCCTCTCGGGACGTAACAATCCCAAAAATAATAATTAGGAGATGTTGTGTTGAAATCTTTGTACTGACATTTTTTGTGTTGTATAATAATTACATAACACGAATAATAATAAATGATAATGAATCGTTGCAAAAAAATATATTTGTAACATTTTTTACATGTATACATACTCACCGTTCGAAGGGACGCTTGAATTTTTAAGAGAGGATTTTATCCTCTCGTAAACTCTAAAAATGTCGGCAAATTATGATTTGTTGAAACTAAATACATTTTGTGAAATATTCGCAGACTGAAATGTTGAAATTTCCATTTCTCCGTGTCGAGAGATTTGAAAATCTTTACCTCTCAGGATATTCGCCATTTCCCTCTTCAGAAACACTTTAAATTCAATTATCTCGAGACGATTCGTTCGAGAAGTAAGGAGGAAGAGTCATTGATGGAGTTGATAATATCACTCATCAATTAACTTAGTCGGACAATCATGAAAATAAATTAATTAGCATGCGTAAAATTCGACCATTAATGCGTATAATTTTTTTTTGTTTTCAATCAATAATGAAAAAATATCGTATGAGAAAACGCCAAGCTGATGTTTATTTTTAGTTTAAGTAAATAAGTAAGTGGAATTTTAACATCTTCAGTGGAGATTTCGCTTTCCATTCAGGATTTACAATTCCATATGAATTCATATAATTTAATTAATTTATCATCTATTTCATATAAAAATGTATCATCGCGGGGCGCTACTTATTGTTTTCGCTTTCGCCTTCAATACAATCAACGCTCGCTGCCTAGCTTGGGCCCTTACACCTATGCACACACACGTCCACGTCGCGCGGCGTAGCCCTGCCTCTCGCGATGCAGCCGGGCACACCGTCACACGCACACCACCACGCGCCGCCCAGCCCACGCGTATTATTGGCTGTCATTAATTATTAATAACTCATCAGGGGTGCATCGGATCGAAAAACCGCTGAGGACTTTTCGTTTCAGAATTTCGAGATTTACCACCCCTTCAGAGATCCTTCGACCCTTTTGGGACAGGCCAGACGCAACGCACACCGACAGATTTGCCCAGAAAAAAGGTAGAGTAAAGGTCGGGTGCGTCCTTCCAGGTTTTGACGTCTTCAACTGCGTTGAAATCTCGATTTCCAAACCCCTATAATCTCTAGTGATGTTGGTAATATCGATAGACGCCAATGTCTGGTTCCTGTGAGCTGTCGTAAGAACCAAAAGCGTCACGACCTTTTCTGCTAAATTCTGCGAGGAGATTTCCTCATTCGAATCCTATTTTGAAATGAAATCCAGAACTATCTTCGGGTTCACGTCGAAACATATTTCGACCGAGGAGGACGCGATCTCTTGACCCCCCTACAAAACCTCTTCAGATCCGAATTCTCTCCTAACTGAATGTTCAATATGAGCGCGAGCGCTGATCTACTAGAATCGATGCTACCGCACGAAGCGCCCTTTTCCACTTCCCTCGTCAAAAACGTCATCACTTCTAATGCATTGGGTTTAAACCACCGGATCTGAAATGAACATCTCCTGGCATGTAGGGAACCACGGTTGAGATGGCCAGTTCGGAATAACTATCATGCCCAAGGCACCGTCACTCTGAATCTTCCTCAATACCTTAGGGATCAACGCGAATAGCGGAAAAGCATAAAAAAAATACTTTGCCCAATCTAGAGTGAACACGTCGTAGGCAAACGATCCTGGATTTCATTTCCATGAAACTAACCTTGGACATTTTGCATTCGTACGACTGGCAAAAAGATTCTCCTCTGGGGAACCGAACCTCTCGCACAGCTGATTGAAGGCTTTTTGAGAGAGGCTATATTCAGTTTCCGGTTCCAGCTTCCTTGATTCTCGATCTGCGATCGTGTTCTGCGTTAAAGGAATGTAATACGCAAAGATGAAAATACTTTTTTTTTCTCACTATTCCCAATGTCTTTGGACATTGTGCTGAGCCTTTTAAACTGAACTCCCCCCGCTACGGTTAATGTAAGATATCGCTGTTGTATTATTTTTTCGTAAAAGGACCTCACTATTGTATCTACTTTCAGCAAAACATTTCAACCCAAAAAAGGCAGCTTGAAGTTCTAGAAAATTTATATGGCAGGATCTTTCTTGAACATTCCAATTTCCATGAACCTCCCTATTATTGCAACAGGCTCCGGAACCTGACGTAGACGCATCCGAGAAGATCTTTAAATCATGTTTGGGACTTCGTATTAGGTTATAGACCGACATAATATTGTCTCCACACCATCTCAGATCGTCCTCCATCTTCGATGAAAGTGTCATTTTACACTCATAATTATCCTTGTTGGCCTTTAGAGCAAGAAACTTTTCTCTTTCTAAACATTTCATATGCACCCATCCATACCTGGTTGCCAAGCATAGCGATCCAAGAGTTCCAATAAAAGAAGCGAAATCTTCAATATTATACTGCGACCCTACTCCAAATTTTTGCAGTAAATGCAGCGTTTTCAAACGCTTTTCTTCCGGCAGTTCTATTGGCATATCTACTGAATATAAGATGAAACCCAAAAAATTACATTTTTGTGTACGCACCAAACGGCTTTTCTTCTGGTTGACAACGAAGCCTAACTCTTCGAGAAGACTAACAGTTCGTTGAATATTGATTGTACAATCATCCTCCGAATCACCTTGCAGAAGGAAATCGTCTATGTATACGACTGACGAAAAACCCTGATTTCTCAGGCGATGGACTATTGGTCTCACTACCTTAGTGGTACAGTTTAGGGCTTAGGCCAAACGGTAGACAATTAAACTCGAAGAGTTCTCCCCTGAATCTGGACCTCAAGTATTTCTTGCTCGAATGAGCCATCGGAATAAGATAGTATGCATCCTTGAGATCTACCGTTGCCATAAAGCAGTGAGGTCGCATTAAGGCATCTTCTCACTTTAAGCGCCTCAAAAATAGGCTGTTTTTGCGATTTTTTTTCGAGGATTTTTGCTTAAAATTATGGGATAAAACGGATCCTATGTAATAAACACATCTTTCAAGTACATGAAAAAATTTTTTTTTTATTTTTTTAAACAATTATTATAATACATCAGTAGCATCGAAAAACCCGTGTAAAAATGTTATGGTCGTGGCTTGTTGATGGTATCTCCGAGACGGGTCGTCTGAAACAAAAAAATAAAACTGTTTTAGATTCAGTATGTCAGTGGCTACAGCGCATATCATCAGATTTTTGATATTCGCGAAAATAACAAAATGGCGCACGTTTTTCGAAAAAGTAAAAAAAAACCACGATTTTTTTGCAGTTTTTTGTAAAAAAAAAATTCTTAAAATCAAAATTTCAAAAATCTGATGATATGCGCTATAGCCATAACTATGAAGCATATGTCATTCAAATTTCATGACAATCGGCCGGATAGTTTCCGAAATTTCATCAACAAAGCACCGAAAAACCTTGTTTTGAGATAACTGCGTTTAAAGTTTTGGTTGCAGAAAAATCATGAAAAAACCTTACCTCGGGTTAATCAGCGATGCCTGCTCCATACAATGGACCTTCCGATTCTTCGTAGAAGGTGTGTTCGTCCAAAATAGCTTCCCTTCGTCTCGACCTAGTCTCTTTTGAAGCGTTAGAGCTGCGGCGGTTCCCTACGCGTACGCGATCACTGTCGCGTTTCTCGGCGTATTGAACGGCGATAGGGCCTAGTTTGACACCCATCACCTCCAAAATTTTTAAAACAGGTTGTAGCCCTTCGTTATAAATGCATGCCGCTGTTTGGCAAGCAATTTCCACGGTTTTTCTTCCCGTAAAAACGTGTTTCGGCGCCATTGCCCAGACACAGCTGTTGAAACACTCGTTGTTATTTTGGGTATTTCCTCCGAGGCATCGTTCCAGTAACTCGTCCTTCGTCAGTTCTTCATAGATCGGTTTCGGCGGGATCGGGATCCCAGGGATCGGGATTCGCCGGGAAAGGGATCGGCGATCCCTTTCATCGGCGTGAAAGGGATCGCCGGGTACTCTCAGGTAGTCACCTAACGGTCGCCAAAAAATGTAGTTAGACTCGTCCGATCTTTATGAAATTTCGAGATGACATTTTTGAAGATATGTACTTTCAAAATTTAAAAAAAAAAAAAAATCGATTTTTTTAAATTTCCAAAGTGAGAAGACGCCTTAAGTCATGCGCTGTCCTCATATCCTCTAGCTTGAAGTGAGGAGCCTCTATAAATTCGTATAACTTCTGAAGATTCAAAACAAAACGGCTAGATCCATCTTTTTTTGGAACAAGAAATATGCCCGAGACGAACTGATCCGAACAGTCTTTACACCGTTGTACCGCCCCTTTCGATAATAGTTCCGGGATGTGGTTTTGTTCAGGAATTACGAGGTTTTCGTAATTCCTCGTAATTCCTAATTATTCATAATTATCGCGGGAAAGGCACGAGCGAGTCACGCCGGGCAATTACTCGTGGCATCCGCCGACGGTGCTACTTTTCGGGGTATTTCCTCTCATCGATCGCGTGATCGCTCGGCTTTTCCCTTTCTCTTCCTCATTCTTTCTTCATTCGTTTCACGGACCACACCCATAGTCTCACGTAGATTTGTACGTTCGGGAAATTTCTCTGGGAATTGGTAATTCTCATTGCGGGCTAACCATTCGGATCGGGAAATAGTTACACACGAGTGTTCGGGAAAATCTTTCTCACAAGTTTGCCGAGTTAACGTATCTTTCAACGAGCGGATCGCCGAAATCTCGGTCGATTCGATTAACCGGGTCGGGCCGCGTCGCGTTACCGGCGTCGGCCATTGTCGGGTCATACTCGGGCACGTCGCACGCGGACGACAATTTCGCACAGGTTTTCGGGCAACTCTCCCCACATAATTATTCAGGTTCTTTTCTGTATCGTTGCATCTTGAATAATATACTTTTGTTATCATTTCTTTCAACCGTTGAGCTTGGGCCCTTTACTTCCTACCTACACCAGATCCCTTCAGAAACAAGTTTCTTAATTGAATTTCCTCCTTCTTTGACCAAGGCCGCTCCCTTGGTATCGTATTTTGGACAGGCGAGCGAACGAAGGAAATAACGTAGTCCCTAGTCCAGCTCAGTACTGTCTTATGCGTGAAAATTTCTCCCCAAACGTGTATAAACTGTTTCAGTCGACCAGCGTGTATATTCACTATAGAATCTATCTCCGTTTCCTGTAAGGCCTCTGCTTCTGTTTCCTGAATGTCTGTTTGTGACCCACGGCTCCCAACGCCCAAACTTTTCCCAACGCTGACAGACAGGTCGACACTCACTTATCTCTTGACACGATTGGTTCAAGTATTGATGCGTTTATCTCAGCATTAAGCTTTTCGGGGGGTCCAACGAAACACAATTTTCTGGTGTTGAATGCTTTTTAGCCAGTTCTTTTCATTCCTCATCTGGAAGACTTTTTTTCAAAATATCGCCCCAATGCACCGCGATGTCCGCATGCATAGCGGGATCTCTTTCACCATCTGAGTCTAACCTCTTTCCAATCGCCTGCAAGACTTCGGGAACCAGAACGGGATCCTCTGATTTCTCAACACTCATCTGTTCCCTCTGTACCGCATTTTTTGCCGTAGTTGACGCAGCAATCCCTTCATCCTAAGGGATAACTGGAAGTGCTTCATTAACACCTGCTAACTGCTGCGTTCGTGTCTCGTCTTTGTTTTCGATGTCAACGACAGATCGTTGATCCATATCCAAAATAACCGTAGCTAGACTATTGCTGCGAGATCTATTACGATATCTCGAGCTTCGATCACTGCGAGGTGTTCTGCTGCGAGTGTCGTTTCTCTCTCGATGCATGCTCTTTGAGCGGCTTCTTCTCGATTGTCTCGATCGAGAATTATATGGAATAATCCGATACTGATAATTACGTGTGCATGACACAAATGAATATTATTTGCAGCAAAAACATGTGCTGAGACCGATGTAATTCATAGGCTAACGATACTTGATCGTTCTCGGAAACTTGTCCAAAATTAAAATATACGAATCTTCTGTCATTACTTGAACGCTCTCCATCGAATCTCTATTACTGAGGGTGCACCTCTAAAAATAAAACGCTCATTTGCCTCTGTGAGCAATAAAAATGTTTGTACTCATGACGTTTAAGACGTCTCATTTCTTTCTCTTGCTTCTCGATCGTTCGACGAAGGCGTCTCAATTCTGACACAAACTCTTCTTCCATCGTTTTTTACCTGATCCTTTCGCTAACTTTAATATAACACTGTTTAACCTTTTTTTTTAAGGACGAAAGAAAAAACTCTGTGTCTTTCTTTGAGCATGTTAGGTAGGTAACAATGGGGATTATGTCTTTTTTTTATCAACTCTGTGTATATGGGAGCATGAGGGCGGGTACTAACTTTGGTGATCTGAAGGAGAAGGCGCGAAATACAATTTCTGATCGAAAGCAGTAGTCTGGAATTTGTCCAATGTCGTTGGATCCTCATCGATGGCTTTCGTGATTCTAGCCGGCAGGAAGACGGAAAATTCGCCATCAATATCGACGATGTATCTCCGTCCGAATTTCGTCTGGACGGCTCTCACGTTTGATATACGTTGATTCGCCTGCACCGGTAGTTCCGACAATTTTTTCTATTGTTGCTCGGTACTTCGTTCACGGTGAAAAATGTTTGTAGATTCAACGTTGCTTCGGATATTGAAAGATTTTTCATACTTTGGTTGATATCTCGAATCACCGACACTCTTTGCAACAAGACTTACACTTTTCTGATATTTTTCAAGTGTAACAATAATCGCTATTTCAACACGTCTCGTCTGTATCGCATTTAATCGTTCTGTAATGAAGCCACTCACGAAATTGAGTGTTATACAGTCATGAGCGAAAGTTAGGGATCACTTTGATTTTTTCGTGGCACGTCGCGAATAGTCGATAAAAAATTTTTGAAAAAATTAGGGTGCATAGGAAATTTAGATAGCTTTCGAATGGTTTCAGTCCCATCTCGATCGGACGATAAAAAACAAAATGGCGTCGATTTTGGCAAAAAAATGTATTTTCGACATGGTGAACATTTTTGAAAATTGCGAAAAAAGATATAGATTGCTATTTCAGCGGGTTATCTTGTAATTATAGGGTGATAGTATACACTTCGCCGAATCCAAAACCACCCTTAAAAATGTTATCCGACAATTGGTAGTGGATATACGCCCTTTTGAAAGTCGGAATGAGTAAAGGGCGATATTTCCGAAAGTACTCGACTGATTTCGCCGAGTTTTCGTGAGAAGTAATGTGAAAATACCCTCCAAATAATGGGTTACTCAGGTGTTACGAGAATCCCGTGCACCGACGATGCACCGCCGAAATCCGTTGCATTTCGGTGTCACTTTTTCGTTTCAGAAAACCTGCGCGACCCACTTTTCGACATTCGGTAATGCAAGCTAGCCTATCGTAAAGAGAGGCAGTGGCCTAGTGGTAACGCGCCCGGCTCACACCCGGTGGGTCCGGGTTCGATTCCCTCCGCCGACACCAATGGATTTTTCTAAGTGTCTTAAACTGTTCTCTCGTGGTTCGGAACCCACGTAAAAAAGTAGGTCTATTGGAGGAAATCCACCCACCCAGAAAAACAGGAAGTACGAGGAAATGATACAGAATGGGTAGTAGTTGGGTGGGTGGCTTGTAAAAACCCGTAAAAGGGTGTGCAAGTAAAACTCCCCAATAAAATAAAAAAAAAATAAAGTTAGCCTATCGTATCAACGACATTTCAACGAGAAAAATATAAAAAAAATCGTTTGAATGCCATACCGGGATGCAAAATTATCAACGATCAAACGCGAGAGTACAACGAGTCACCGGGTGAATCGGCTGTGCCGCGATCTTCGTGCCCGCGCGTTGAGCGCCACTGGCCACTGAACAACTGCAAGCGCTCTATCGCCCGCCTTGCTGGTTGTGCATGATGATGTCTCTCTCGCACCCGAAAGATGACGGTTCAGCGTACACACACAATCCGATAGTCAAATGAATATTTATTTATTTATCAACAAATTATAAACAAAGGCTGTGCGTGTATGCAGATCTTGTACGAAATTCAATAAATGTAGGGAATGGGGAAGTGACGAGATTACTTACATCGCTCGATTGGAGAGAACGGTAATTCGCAAAATTTTATGTTTTGCAAAAAAAAAAACCAATTTGTTTAAACATTCTTTTCGCAAAAAAAAGCTGGTCACGATATTTTCTCCTTCTTTTACCAAATTAGATGACACGAAATAAAAAACAAAAAATCGACAAACGCGATACGAAAAATAATTTTTTGACACACTTCAGATAAACAACAATTAGACAAATAATTTTGATAACTACTTCTTCGTTCCTCAGTTGTTAAGGTACTTATGAACCAGTGAATTATTTTTAATGTGTCAAAATTGTTTCGAATTGTGCCGTAGAATAATGCAAAATGATTACGTATTTGTTCAAATTATGAATAATATCAAGGTTTTTGAAAGTCATTATCAATGAATTTCAGATAATTTTTTCTTCATCCTCGCGAATGTTGATCTCATGATTGATTCTGTAGTGAGTGATTACAAAAAAAAAATTATAGTTCTGAAATGATAAGAAATAATGTACCGCCAGGATTCGAACCCGCGAACATCGATTTACCATGCCGCGCCCTTAACCACTCGGCTATTTCTTACTTGTTGTTTGCAAAAACAAGCGGAGCCCTATAAAGTGCGTCGTTGTATAGCGGGCGATCAACACTCGCGTGCTCCAATGAACCAAACCTGCTGAAAACAACATTTCGATATTTAAAAAGACTACGTCTCGCAACTCCATCCGTTACTTTTTCCATTCGTGGACTTTATTCAATCTGCATTTTTTTATAGCATTACATAAATTCTTAATTACTTTATTCATTATCAATTCTTAATTAACTTCACATGATCTTTTTTTCAACAACACTTGTTTAGCGATCGGTTTTCTGGTGGATGAATTGGAAAAAAAGAAAAATAGTTGATCGCCCGCTATGCAACGACGCACTTCATAGGGCTCCGCTTGTTTTTTAAAACAACAAGTAAGGAATGGCCGAGTGGTTCAGGGCGCGGTATGGTAAGCCGATGGTCCCGGGTTCGAATCCTGGTGGTACATTTTTTTGTCATTTCAGAACAATAATTTTTTTTTGTAATCACTCACTACTGAATCAATCATGAGATCGATATTCGTGAGGATGAAAAAAAATTATCTGAAATTCATTGATAATGACTTCTAAAAACCTTGATATTAATCATAATTTAAACAATTACGTAATAATTTTGCATTATTCTACGATAAAATTCAAAAAAATTTCGGCACATTAAAAATAATTCACTGGTTCATAAGTACCCTAACAACTGAGGAACGAAGAAGTAGTTATGAAAATTATTTGTCTAATTGTTGTTTGTCTGAAGTGTGTCAAAAAATTATTTTTCGTATCGCGTTTGTCGATTTTTTGTGTTTCATTTCGTGTCATCTAATTTGGTAAAAGAAGGAGAAAATATCGTGATCAGCTTTTTTTTGCGAAAAGAATGTTTAAACAAATTGGTTTTTTTTTTTGCAAAACAGAAAATTTTGCGAATTACCGTTCTCTCCAATCGAGCGATGTAAGAAATCTCGTCACTTCCTCATTCCCTACATTTATTGAATTTCGCACAAGATCTGCTTACACGCACAGCCTTTGTTTATAATTTGTTGATAAATAAATAAATATTCATTTGACTATCGGATTGTGTGTGTACGCTGAACCGTCATCTTTCGGGTGCGAGAGAGACATCATCATGCACAATCAGCAAGGCGGGCGATAGAGCGCTTGCAGTCGTTCAGTGGCCAGTGGCGCTCAACGCGCGGGAACGAAGATCGCAGCAGAGTCGATTCGCCCGGTGACCCGTTGTACTCTCGCGTTTGATCGATGATAATTTTGCATCCCGGTATCGAATTCAAACTTTTTTTTTATTTTTCTTGTTGAAATGTCGTTGATACGATAGGCTAACTTGCATTACCGAATGTCGAAAAGTGGGTCGGGCAGGTTTTCTCAAACGAAAAAGTGACACCGAAATGCAACGGTTTTCGGCGGTGCATCGTCGGTGCACGGGATTCTCGTAACACCTGAATAACCCATTATTTGGATGGTAATTTCACACAACTTCTCACGAACGCTCGGCAAAATCGGTCGAGCACTTTCGGAAATATCGCCCTTGACTCATTCCGACTTTCAAAAAGGCGTATATCCACTACCAATTGTCGGACAAAATTTTTAAGGGTGGTTTTGGATTCGGCGAAGTGTATACTATCACTCTATCATTACAAGATAACCCGCTGAAATCGCATTCTATATATTTTTTCACAATTTTCAAAAATGTTCACCTTGTCGAAAATACACTTATTTACCAAAATCGACGCCATTTTGTTTTTTATCGTCCGATCGAGGTGGGACTAGAACCATTCGAAAGCTAATTAAATTTCCTATGCAAAGTAATCCCTAACTTTCGCTCACGACTGTATATCTATACCCCCCCCCCCCACCAGAATAAAAATTACTCATTCTTTATCTCCACTCGCGAATTTGACAAACACTTTTCACACTTTCGACGTTGGGGTGGGGCGCCATCGCAATGATCCATGTTCACAGAAGTATTATGATGCTCTCTACACGGGGGATACGACAATACTTCAGGATCAATTTGCCACAACAAATGTATATGATTACCCCAATACTTTGTAAGCAATGTTTTTGGAATATATTTCAGCTCGTTCCTAGTCAATACTCGCAAATCAGCACAGGGAAAAACCGCGTATTTGTTACACGCGCCCATCTTTCGGAGAAATAAATTCAATAGTGCCGACACACACGCGTGCGAACGAAGATATTGTATCAAACTGAGCTTGGAAAAATGATCCCTCTTTTTTGGTCATCCTAAAATTCCTTTGATGATTGACCACCGTGATGTCGTTTCAAAGAAAGCCCCGCGCCATAGCCGCGCCTTTCTCGATGTGCGTGGTTACGCAAAAGTTGATAATCAACGTTTGATAAGTGCCGTCCTGCAACGACACGCACCGCTTCCAAGAAATTTCGAGTCTCAATAACGAAAAAAAAGTTCATAATAAATCAACGCTTGATATAGTATACAACGTTCGACGGAATCAGGCAACACGCGCCGTGAAATTTCAAAGGCCTCCCCCTCCATTTTCCCTCCCACACTGGGCGATCGCTAGATGGTGACACTCGTCATCACCCCCCTCCCACTTCCACCCACTCCAACCCCTCGAGGGTCGTATCCAGGCTAAAATACCCCCCTCTCCCCACCACCCACCGAGCACACCACTCTCCAAGGGGTTCATGTCCTGGCTAAGTGTGGGTAAATAGCGGTACTGGGATCTTGGAGTAGAACCCGCCCCATATATCTACTTAAATCAAATACTGAAAAATAATTTGCATTTCCCAACTGGTCTGAAATGTCCGTAATGTTGGGGAGGGAATATGAATCACTGATTGTTTTTTCGTTCAGCGCTCGGAAATCGATCACTAATCGATATCGCTGGTTACCATTCGAGTCTGGTTTTTTGGCACAATCCATACGGGACTATTATTCGGTGATTTGGACCCATTGACGGTACCTGAAGCCAGCAGCTCATGTACTTGTCGCTGCATCTCACCCTTCAAGGCTTGCGGGAAACCGTATTGTTTCACGTTAATCGGCCGATCGTCGATCGTAGGGATCTTGTGTGTTAGAATGGATGTGCATTCTAGTTTTTCATTTGGTAATTGGAATCGGTCGGCGTAGTCTTTGATCATCTTATCTACGTGGTCCAACTCCTCTTCTCCGAGATGATCCAAACGTAGCAAGTTTTTAATCGAATTTATGCGGTTCAATGTTTTTTTTTCGTCAGTTAGTATAGGGCTGGAGTCTCTTTTTAAGTCTGACCAAATTTTTGGTTCGGAAACCGACATAGAATGAAGAATTGAATTTGGATTGGAATTTGATTTTGAATTTGTACTCGTGTTTGAGTGTGAAATAGAATTAGAATTCGAATTTGGTTTTGAATTTGAACTCGTGTTTGAGTGTGATATAGAATTAGAATTAGAATTTGATTTTGAATTTGAACTCGTGTTTAAGTGTGAAATTGAATTAGAATTCGAATGTGATTTTGAATTTGAACTTTCGTGTTCGAGTGTGAAATAGGATTAGAATTCGAATTCGGATTTGAATTTGAACTCGTCTTTAAGTGTGAAATCGAATTAGAATTCGAATGTGATTTTGAATTTGAACTTTCGTGTTTGAGTGTGAAATAGGACTAGAATTCGAATTTGATTTTGAATTTGATTCCGAAATTATTTGGTTTTTCGGATTTTTCCCTACTGTGGGGAATTGACTATCGCTCTGATCATTGTCAGTCTCCACCTGGAGATCTTCGGTTCCTTCTCTTGGAAACTCAAAGTCTCTCAGAGTTAGTGTTGGGACCTTGAGCTTGATGGCTTCATCGGTCGTGTTAACTCTTTAACGTCACGAAGACAATTTTCAGAAGTCCTCTTTTCGACGTGATTATTTACCATGAAAATGGCAGCAAAAAAATTCCTAAAGTACCTTGTCAACTATTTTCAAGGGTGCTCTCTCGAATGGCGCAACTCAAATTTCGATAACATTTTTTTTATATCATATTTTTGCAAAATAAGTTGAAAAGACACGAATTTTTTTCTGACATTTTTTTTTCATTTTGAATTTCGGAAGTCTTATCGGATTATTTTCAGACCATAAAGTGCGCTAAAGGTGTCTTCGATAGTTGTACTATCAGAATATGCAAAAAAAAATTGTTTCTCCGGCGTTATACTCGCAAAATAACAACAAATAGCCTAACCATTTTCTTTGTTTTGGAGTTCTCAAATATAGCGATCGGACAGAGTCTTTTACGGTCTCATGTAAATTTGATCTCATTTTCGGGGGTTTTTCGGGTCGCTGATCAAGAATTTGATATTATTTTTGCAACATTAATTTGTTTAAACAAATTACTTGACCAGTCAATGTCACTCTGTGAGTTGCACATGGGTTCGATGTTTTTTGGGTCCCTCGTCACGAATTTGACATCGTTTTTGCCAAATTAATTTGTTCAAATAAATTATTCAAACAATCATTGTCACCATGTATGCTGCATATGGTTTTCGATGTTTTTCGGGTCGCTCATCACGAATTTGCCATTATTTTTACAAAACTAATTTGTTTAAACAAATTGTGACAAAATGTCAAAATCTGCAAGTAGTGCAAAAAATGTGTGTCCATTTTCTATTTCGAAGATAATGTTGTAAGTTGCTGTGAAATTATTATCAAAATTATAAACACATAGTAAACATATGACATGCTTTGCTATCGCTAAACCCAACATGGAATCTAACACAGAATTTTGTTTCATCTCGTATCTCGCTTGGTATTTACATCGTTTCTCATCTGTCTTAGTATTTAAAAATAAAAAATAAAATTTTTAATTCATAAAATACAAAATTAATAAAAAGATGATTCACAATAACATGCACCCCTTTGTAATGGGAATCGGGCAACATCGGTTGGGTTACGCGATGGCAAAGCATGTTATATATTTACTATGTGTTTATAATTTTGATAGTAATTTCACAGCAACTTACAGCATCATCTTCGGAATAGAAATTATACACACATTTTTGGCACTATTATTTTCCGTAGATTGCACTCGTGGAAGATTTTGAAATGTTGTCACAATTTGTTTAAACAAATTAATTTTGCAAAAATAATGCCAAATTCGTGACGAGCGCCCCGAAAAACATCGAAAATCATATGCAGCATACACAGTGACAATAATTGTTCAAATAATTTGTTCAAACAAATTAATTTGGCAAAGACAATGTCAAATTCCCGACGAGCGACCCAAAAAACATCGGAAACCATATGCAACTCACATAGTGACATTGACTGGTCAAGTAATTTGCTTAAACAAATTGATGTTGCAAAAATAATGACAAATTCTTGATCAGCGACCCGAAAAACTCCCGAAAACGAGAGCTAATTTACATGTGACCGTAAAAGCTCGTTTCGATCACAATGTTTGAGAACTCCAGAACCGAGAAAATTTGTTAGTCTATTTGTTGCGATTTTGCGGGTATAACGTCGGAGAAGAAATTTTTTGTTTGCATATTTCGAAAGTACAACTATCGAGGATACCTTTAGAGCACTTTATGGTCCGAAAATAATCCGATAAGACTTCCGAAACTCAAAAGGAAAAAAAAATGTCACTGAAAAATTCGTGTCTTTTCAACTTATTTTGCAAAAATATGATATAAAAAAAGATGTTGTCGAAATTTGAGTTGCGCCATGCGAAAGAGCACCCTTGAAAATAGTTGACAACGTACTTTAAGAATTTTTTCGCTGACATTTTCATGATAAATAATCACGTCGAAAAAAGTACTTCTGAAAAGTGTCTTTGTGACGTTAAAGGGTTGAATACCTTAATATATGCTTTGCAATCAGAATTTGTCACTAAGCAATCTCCGGCATATACACTCTTGCTTTTTGTGAGAGGTGGTATACATCCTTCCTTCATCTCGCGATTTTCTACGTTTACGTAAAACGTTGATTCTGATCGTGGAAGAATGTCGATTACTTTGATATCCTTGCTATTGATTTTATGAAAGGGTAGATTTCTCTCTTCAACACTAAGGCTTCGATTTCGTAATCTATTTTTGCTTTGGTTAAAAAAAATAAATCTGAACCAAGGAGACCCGAATGAGGTATTTGTACCTCATCTGGAACTATGTGGAAAGATGTTGTCACGCCAAATACATGCATTAAGATGGTTGCCAGAGTGTAATCTGGCTGGTCTGAGATTTCTCGCAATTCGATGATTTCTGTGACATTTATACCAGGCAAATTCGAAGTATATTGGTTTTTTTATTAAGTTAAGGATTGAGCCTGAATCTAATAAAACTACGAGTTCATTGCTGTTCGGAGTTTTTCCTATGCACACGCACGGTAACGCATTTAATTTTTCCGAATCTATTGTGTAGGAAATCGGCAAAGGGATTTGCCTTGGTTACGGCTATGACTGGATGCTGTTGAATCGCAGGTCCACCCCGGGCATCCACATGGGGTGCTGCTCCGTTTCCCTGCTTAATTTGCGAATTGTTGTGTATTCGCTTCCTACATTCCTCTAACGTATGCCCTACGTTTTTACAATACCTACACGTGGGCTTATCAGTTTTGCTGTTGAAATGCCTATGGCATTTGTCCAATCCCTTGACATAGTTGACATTTAATCGGATGTTTCGACCTATTATTTCTGAAACATTTGTCTGCTGCATGGCCGAATTTATTGCAGAGTTGGCACGTTACTTTCGGTGTGGTCGTATGGCAATTTATCGCTGTATGTCCGATTTTATTACACAACTGGCAAATAATGTTGGTTTAGGAATTTAATTGGCGGCATTTATCTGCACTGTGGCCTGATTTGCTACAAATTTGGCAATTCATCTCCTTGACATGGCAAGATTCTGTGGTGTGATTATCCTTTTTATAAATTGTGCATGCGTTTATTAATTTTACGAGACTTGGCCCTTTTGGTTGGGTATTTCGCAACTCTTTTCGGGCTTTAATTTTCCCCCCATTATGATCGCAGCGTCTAACGCATCTTCTATATTAGAGCACGTAGATAATCGTTGTTTAATTTCGGGTTCTAATTTATGTAAAAAACACTTTAAACAATGCTCCTTTATAGAACCGTGAAAAGTCGCATTCTCTAAACCGTTATCGGCGAGTTTTCGAGCTTCTAAAATTTCTTTTGCTTTTTTCCTTATTCGGGCCGCGAAAAGTACCACATCCTCAGTCTCCCCTCGATATAGGGTGCCGAGTTCACCCATCAACTGCATCTCATTTTTCCCTGATGAGTATACTCTCTTAAAAAATTCTGTCAATTTCGCTGCTGTCTCCAATTTGTCACCATGAATTGATTCCCTCGCGTTCCCTTTTAATTTATTCCTTATTAATCTGATCAAATTTTTTTCAGGTTCGCTTGGAAGCATATCTAAAGCGTCTTCGCGTCTCGTGATGAAATCTGATAACGACAGTGTTTTTCCGTCAAACTGGGGTACACAATTAAGTGCGTCTTTCAATGAGATCAGTTGATTCATGCTTAGGGTCAACATTGTTTTTAATTGCGGTTCTAAGTCGAGTTTTTGGTTAACACATAACTGCTTTACTGGTCGCTTACGCTCGAAATCTAAACCTGCCAATAGAGTCGGATTTTTACCTCTCAGGGGATAACCGCTACTATTTGAATTGAAAGCACTTGGATCTAGGATTGATTTGTTGTAATCGCTTTCGTCACCCGACATTGAATTTGTGGATTCCCATATTATTAACCCTTAGAAGCATGGTGGTAACCCACGTTACCACCTCGATTTTTTTTAATTTTCCTTATATATTCACTTTTGAACTTACTCCGGTACGGTTTTTTGCACTTTTAAGTTACCAAAGGGATGAAAGAACATAACGATACAGTCTAATTGGTATGATTGTTTATAATATAGGATTTATAAACAAACAAACTGAAAAAAATGACGTTTTTCTAGAAAGAATTCATTATTGAAGAATCTATGGAAGGAAAGAACTTGAAATTTGGTATACAGGGGTTTTTGAGGTCGCTGATTACGGATCCGAAGTCAGATTTTCGAAATTCAAGATGGCGGATTCAATATAGCCGACGCCATAATGTAATTCTACGAGAATATTGATGAACATTTTTATTTTCGGGTTTTTGGGGTCGCTGCTTACATATCCAAAGTTTTTCGAAAATATTGATGAAACTTTTTAATTAAAAATTTCGTTTTGGAGTCGGCCATATTAGATTCGCCATCTTGAATTACGAAAATCTAACTTTAGATTCGTAATTAGCGACCCCAAGTCCCGCTGGGTAAAAATTTTCATCAATATTTTCGTAGAATTTAGTTTTGGCGTCGGCCATATTGGTTCCACCATCTTGAGTTTCAAAGATCTGACTTTGGATTCGTAATCAGCGACCCCATAAACCCCCATGTAAGAATTTTCACCCTTATACGATCATTTAAAAAATGTATGCTTCTAAGGGTTAATCCCGGACGAGCCCCCAATAATTTTACTTTGTCACGTCTGAGAGAAATGACAAGTGAAATTATTTACCCACTTTCTGCCTATGCCAAGTGTAATAGCACAGGAACGGGAGTAAGGGAAGGATATCGTTATTTGGGCAACGGCAGCTCGTAAGACTCAAACTCCCTTCTATAATGATGGGCGATTGGCATGGTAACCAATCCGCTTCTCGATTATGCAATGAAAGTATGGACACTTTACGCAATGCGAGGGCCTCCCTGAATCTTCAGGCATGGTAACCATTGAGAGATTCGAAGAGAACCTCAGCTTACGTTGTGTTGCTTTCACGAGGTTTCTGGGAATCGATTGCATCCGGTACGATGGGCATGTGAACCAACTATCGTCTTTCTGTTCTCAAAGCCCTTTTACTCTCGTGGCTTTCCCACGTTAAAGGAATAAGAAACAGATCTGGCAAGTTTGCCTCCTTTTCAAACATCCATTTCGCAGGTTGCATAACAAAGGCGTGCGGAGGTTGGTACGAATTATATAATGAAATTGATTTTTTTGTTTTTATTTAATAACATAATAATCTAATCTAAAGTAATGATGGGAACAGAGCTGTTTTCCACTGTATGTAATAAGTTTCCGGTTCTCGGGCAATACAAATATTTGATATTCTCGTCTGTTATTATGATCGGAGGAGTTGAAACGATCTCGCAGAATTCTGCTTTACAATTCTTTTCGATATCCAAATCATCCCATTTCAAGTGCTTCCGCAATGTCTTAATGGCATTTCTAAAACGCTTTCGGCTGAATTTAGCTCTGTCCACGCGAAGTTTAATCGATTCCATGGACTTACTCTATGATGCGGTGAGTCAATTGATCTTCGATGGTCCGAGATGATGGTGATGTTGGTGAGATAATGTGTTGACGAAATTTACTTCTCCGCAACTCCGAGACTCGACACGTACGTCGTGTCCTTATTACTATGATTTCAAGAATGCATGGTGGTACAAAAATTCCGGACTTTTTATAGTATGAAAAAAAAATCGCTTGAGTGGGGATGTATCTTTTCTTACAGCAAGAGAAATTAAGCTAGAGTTTGTCACGTACGCAACATTTTTTGAGGAAAACGCACATTGTAAGTAGCAAGCATCATCCCTTGATGGGGCGCCGATAAGTCGTATCGCGAGACCTTTGGGCCCCGTTCGCGACCCATTATCTGAAGGACGCGTCATCAGGCGCGCCGACAGAAACTGTCCGCTGTACATTTATAATCTTAAGAGATATTGCTTGGGAATGAATTTCCTCTATTGACATATTCCTTTGATAATATTATCCATATCTTTGGAATTTACTTGGGCTATGATAAATGTAGGTTTCCTTTACAAGAGAGCCAAACACGTATTGCCCTTCAACTAAATGAAAGACATTGAGTTCGAAAAATAAAATATTTATACCTTAAATGTTATGTCATTAAGATAATATAATATTGCTGGGTTACAAGCTACAATAATGAAAGGAAACGTTTCCTTGTAGATAATTTCGAGCATGGAATGTGATAACTAAAGGTTGCCCCTTGAAAATAGAAATACAAATAAAATGTTCAAAATATTCATACCTTAAATTTGATGTCCTTGAAATAATATAATATCGCTGAGTTACAAGCTACAATAATGGAAGTAAACGTTTTCTTACAGATCATTTCGAGCATGGAATACGATGATTAAGGGTTGTCCCTTGAAAATAGAAATACAAAAATGTTTAAACGAAAAGAAGAAAAAAAAGATAAAAGGAGCTGGAGATTTGGGTCAGTCCGTATTTTCGTGCGGACGTTACAATTTAAATTCACAACAATCGTTGGAAAAAAAATTATTATGTAAAAACCAAAAAGAAAAAAATTACAATGAACTGCTAAAATCGTAAGACTAAAAATTGAAAAATGTCAAACATAGCAGTATTTCAAAAATTATTACAATAATTTTTTTCTAACGATTGTTGTGAATTTAAAAAGAATTAATAACACAACTTTTTTGCCATGCACATGTTTTTGAAGCATTATGTATTTCGAAGGATTCAAAAGTTATAAAAATACACCTGATACCTCCGAGGATCCTGAAAAATAATAGTTACGAGATGTTGTGATGAAATGTTTGTACTGATAGTCTAAGATCCGACCATAAAACGACTTTCACCGAGCTGGTTAATGAATGAAAAGTATTTTATATTGAATTAAATATGTCAATAAATATATGATTAATTAACAATTGAAAAATTTTTTTTTAAAAAACATTTCACTGGTTTGGTTAATAGACAAATTCCATACCAATCGAAAGTATGAAGCCTATAGAATATGCAAACGTGAGGTTGACTATTTGTTTCCCGTCACAACTCTTGGGTAGGCAGGTATAAACAAGTAAATCGATACTAGTAACTTGCACCGGTCTGGTAAATTAATTAAAGTTGAACAAAAATAAAATTATTTCATTACGAACACGGTGGTATAGGATTGTCTGCGAAAGATCAGTCCTGAATCCCGGTTGTCGAGTTTTAAAAAGTGAAATATTGCTACGAGTGGATACGTGCGACAGAGAGGTCCCAGCGAATCTTCCCATGCGATAGAAGAGTACACAGCATTGCAGCTGTGTAATTTTTTTTTTTTAATAAATTAATTATATATGTGTGTATATATTTGAAGTGAAATTAAAGTATATACATCTTTAGTAAATAAAAAGTTAATAGTAATACATTGTGACGTGACATTTGGCTTCTCGTCGCCCCTACGAATCGGTGTCGACTAGGGGGTCGGATCGACGACCCTGGGACGACGCGCGGTCCCGGATTTGCGAGGAGAATACGGCTTAGCCGTGAGTAACCGAGCTGGAAATTGTGGTGGCGGGAAATGTGGGAGAGAGAACGCGTGGTTATTGTGCGAGACGCGCGAGATTCAAGAGAAAGCGCGTGGTTATTTTGCGAGACGCGCGAAAGTCGAAAAAAGCGAGGAAACAGTAAAAACGTTATCAATTTTTAGGTTGTTGTGTGAATTTTGTTAAGATTGTACGGCCATTTTGCTGCGGTCGGGATTCGACCATCGCCCGGTTTTGTATTGAGAATGTGTCAATTTGGGAAAATTCAGTCCTCGAGCCCGTTTGAGGAAGATTTCGGCAAGTGTCGCGCGGGAGTGTGTGGGCCGGTGTCGCCTTCCCCTGTTTATTACCTACGAGCCTCATAACTACCTTGTGCCTTGCCTTGCATGCGGGTGAGGTGTACGAGCATGTTTTGGGAGTCGTCGCCACGCCATGTACAGACCCTGCATGGTTTTGGGCGAGTTTTCGTCGCCTCAGGGTATCACAATCACCTCGATGCCGCATTCCCGATCTCGAGGTCCGTTTAATAACGGCGCCCCTATCGTGGGATACGGATGTTCCAGGACAATGTGGAGTCTTTTTGGTGGGCCCACCACTCTGGTCGAGGTCGCTCCTCGCAGAGTGAGGGAAGCCTCCACTCATCGTTCGGAATTACCCTCAGTATCCTCGGGGAAAGAGGTAACGGGACGGCAGCATGGTAAGGCGCGAGACTCGCCCGGCGTGGCGCGAAATATCGAAAAGTCAACGGGAGCGATTGTCCTGCCATCGGACGATGCCTGTGGGCACGCCCCCCCCCCTCCCAAAATTCGCGCGGGCATGGCCGAAACACAGCTACATAAAGTTAGCCTGCCTACTTTGGATAATTGAATAATTTCTTTATCCAATCGTTTGGTGGTCGTTTGGTAGTGTTTGGTAGCGTAATTAAAACGGTTGGTGGTCGATTATTTTTGCGTAAATAAGCATTTTTAATTATGGCGTAAAGTTAGCCTGGTCAATTAAATTTTCCATCGAATTGGAAAAGTAAAGTACTAATTCGACGTAGAATCGTTTGGTGGCGATTGGTAGCGTAATAAAAACGTTTGGTAGTGATTATATATCGGTTAAAAACGGTTTATTTTGTTTGCCGATGTACGCTAGCATAATCACAATACACAGCATCCCGATTGGCTGCTAGACGGAACTTACGGAAACAGGATCACCAAAACATTCGTCTCTTTATTGTTTATCAACAAATTAGGATTTATTCCCACTGAACGTATGAATAATCGTTTGGTGGTCATTGTTTGTCGATTTACAACGTTTGGTAGTTACTTAAACGATGCAAACGAGCGCATTTATATGATCATGAGTTCCGATTGGCCCGGAGAGATCTAACGGAAACAGCATCACCAAAACATTCGTCTCTTTATTGTTTATCAACAAATTAGGATTTATTTCCACTGTACGTATGAATAATCGTTTGGTGGTCATTGTTTGTCGATTTACAACGTTTGGTAGTTACTTAAACGATGCAAACGAGCGCATTTATATGATCATGAGATCCGATTGGCCCGGAGAGATCTAACGGAAACAGCATCACCAAAACATTCGTCTCTTTATTGTTTATCAACAAATTAGGATTTATTTCCACTGTACGTATGAATAACACGACTCTACAAAAAAATTTTCGTTCTTTGTCCTAAAGTTTATACTATTATTTTCCAGTTAGTTATGCACAAAAACGAAAAGAAAATACCTTTTTTCGGTATAAAGTTTGCTTTTGTGATAGTTATAATAATAATACTCATTTTTCAATTTTTTCATAAATTTTAATTGATTTTAATATTTTTAAAAAGACCGCGCGGTGAGAGTGGGGTATTAACGTTTTCACTGTGCCGGTAGATGGCACCCGAGTGATAAACAACCATCAGGTGTTATTTACAAGCCCAGAATAACTTAAAATGTCGTCACGAAAGTGCAAATACGATGCTGATGCATTTTGTTTTATATGTGGTCAATTTATTAAAGTTCGAGACGTGAAATATGAACTAACGACATCTCACGTTCTCTGTGAAGCCTATGAAGCATATTTTGACTGTCCTGTACGGAATCAAGATAAGCCATGGGCTCCACATGTTGCTTGTAGTTATTGTAAAAGGTGTTTGGAAGGTAAGCAATTTTTATTTAATTAAGCGATGAATCCAAAATAATAGACATATTAATTTTTATTTTTATATTTTTAGGTTGGTATCGAGGTGAGAAAAGGTCTATGAAATTTGCAATACCAAGGATTTGGCGAGAACCAAAAGACCATATTACTGACTGCTACTTTTGTATGGTGAATCCGAGTAAAAGACGTAGAGGTAAAAATGCAAAACCTATTGAATATCCTGACCTCGAATCTTCTTCTGCTCCAATTGCTCACGACCTGACACGACCAGTACCTGAGCCACCAAAAAAATTATCGCAGAAAAGTAGCTCATCTTTTAGTTCTTATAAAAGTAATTCCGATAAGGAGTTTTTGCCTACACCTGAACAACCAAAACACTATCTCATTACTTCAGAAGATTTTAACGATCTAATTAGAGATTTAAATTTGCCAAAAAATAAAGCAGAGCTTCTAGGCTCTCGGTTAAAACAGTGGAATTTGCTTGATGATGTTAAGATCACGGATCAGCGGACTAGGCATGAAATGTTTGCAACGTTTTTCACGAAGGAAGATGGACTTTGTTTTTGTAATGACATTAAAGGTATGTTTGAAGCAATTGGCATACCCTGTGTCCCTAGCGAATGGCGTTTATTCATTGACAGCTCTACAAAAAGTTTAAAAGCAGTTCTATTGCACAACGGAAATAAATTTCCGTCTCTTCCAATTGCTCACTCAGTACATCTTAAAGAAAATTATGAAAGTGTCAAGATTTTGCTTGAATCTGTAAAGTATCGTGAGTATAACTGGGAGCTGATTGGAGATTTTAAAATGGTGGGATTTTTAATGGGGCTACAGGGTGGATATACAAAGTATCCGTGTTATTTGTGCTTGTGGGATAGCAGAGCGGATTCTAAACACTATATTCAACGGTCATGGCCTGTAAGAACAGAATTGTGTGTCGGAAAACAGAACGTCAAATTTGAGCCGATTGTTGAAGCGGAAAAAGTGTTAATGCCGCCTTTGCACATTAAGTTAGGGTTGATGAAACAATTTGTTAAAAAACTGGATGAAACTTCAGAAGCTTTTGGATACTTAAAAAAATTTTTTCCGAAGTTATCGGAAGCAAAGGTTAAAGCTGGGGTTTTTGTTGGTCCGCAAATAAGACAGATTTTCGCCGATGAAAAATTTCCAACGTTGCTGAATCGTACTCAAAAAGCAAGTTGGAACAGTTTTAAAGCAGTAGTTTCTGGATTTTTAGGAAATAATAAAGCTGAAAACTACGAAAAGTTGGTTGAGGATATGCTTACAAATTTTAAGGCCATGGGCTGCAGGATGTCATTAAAAGTACATATGCTGCATGCTCATTTGGATAAATTTAAAAACAATATGGGAGCCTATTCCGAAGAGCAAGGAGAACGTTTCCATCAGGACATCATGAATTTTGAACAACGCTATCAAGGCCAATACAATGAAAACATGATGGGCGACTATATTTGGGGTTTATTGAGAGAAAGTAGCTATGAACATAAAAGAAAAAGTAAAAGTGTGCACTTTTAAGTTATTTTCCACTTTTCTGTAAGCTAATTTGATAGTAAAACTTAATAAAAATAATAAACATTTTTATTTCAATAGTTTTATTTTCAATCAAAAATTAAAATCCGAGATTTTTAAAAATTTCGTTCAATCAGTCTTCTAAGCACAAAAGCAAAGTTTTTCATGCCATATATTTTTTTTCCGTCTTATTACGACCTAAACTACCGAAATTTAATGCTTTGCAATCAAAGTCAAATTTCATGTTGACCCGTGTAATCGTTTGGTGGTCATTGTTTGTCGATTTACAACGTTTGGTAGTTACTTAAACGATGCAAACGAGCGCATTTATATGATCATGAGATCCGATTGGCCCGGAGAGATCTAACGGAAACAAGATCACCAAAACATTTGTCTCTTTATTGTTTATCAACAAATTAGGATTTATTTCCACTGTACGTATGAATAATCGTTTGGTGGTCATTGTTTGTCGATTTACAACGTTTGGTAGTTACTTAAACGATGCAAACGACCGCATTTATATGATCATGAGATCCGATTGGCCCGGAGAGATCTAACGGAAACAAGATCACCAAAACATTCGTCTCTTTATTGTTTATCAACAAATTAGGATTTATCCCCACTGTACGTATGAATAATCGTTTGGTGGTCATTGTTTGTCGATTTACAACGTTTGGTAGTTACTTAAACGATGCAAACGAGCGCATTTATATGATCATGAGATCCGATTGGCCCGGAGAGATCTAACGGAAACAAGATCACCAAAACATTCGTCTCTTTATTGTTTATCAACAAATTAGGATTTATCCCCACTGTACGTATGAATAATCGTTTGGTGGTCATTGTTTGTCGATTTACAACGTTTGGTAGTTACTTAAACGATGCAAACGAGCGCATTTATATGATCATGAGATCCGATTGGCCCGGAGAGATTTAACGGAAACAAGATCACCAAAACATTCGTCTCTTTATTGTTTATCAACAAATTAGGATTTATCCCCACTGTACGTATGAATAATCGTTTGGTGATCATTGTTTGTCGATTTACAACGTTTGGTAGTTACTTAAACGATGCAAACGAGCGCATTTATATGATTATGAGATCCGATTGGCCCGGAGAGATCTAACGGAAACAGCATCACCAAAACATTCGTCTCTTTATTGTTTATCAACAAATTAGGATTTATTTTCACTGTACGTATGAATAATCGTTTGGTGGTCATTGTTTGTCGATTTACAACGTTTGGTAGTTACTTAAACGATGCAAACGAGCGCATTTATATGATAATGAGATCCAATTTTGCAACCCTTCAAATCCATTTCATCTTGGACTTGTCGTCGGCGCTTTCCATTCAATGGTCCCTTGACCGTTTCATGGGGATAAAGTCTTACATCCCGAGATTTTATTTTCAATGTTAAGCCGTTATCGTCTTTTAATCGCTTAATGTTATGCACGGAAATTGTATTACTGCATAATTTACTCCTACAGGATCCTTCTATTTTCAATTCGTAAGCATCGTCGCTGGAGAGAAGTTGTTATTTGCTCGTTTGAACGTGAAAGCACAGGGGAATTTGTGTTGTTTCCAGATAGCAATACTAATAAGTTAGTCCATACCCTTTGAGCTAAAAAATATCGTTGACGTCTTCCACATTCCGTCACGACGGTAGGTTTAAACTCATTCCATTGATTTTCTGACAAAACAATGTCTAACTGAATATCTAACGTTGAACTCGAATTGTTATTGTTGCAGTCAGAATCTATTTGAATTTCGATCTCGGAGTCATTCGAACTTACGGATACTCGTAAGAAATCGGAAAGGAGTGCTTTGGGCAAAGATGTCGAACCACATCTGGCTGTTTACATTCGTCAAAAAGATCAAGAATAACTTCTCCGCTAGACAAAGCGTCGTATGGTTGAATATCTTTGCTCGTTTAGCTTTTACAGAGATATAATAATAAACTGGATGAGAAATGACCTTATGTATTTGCGAAGCGATAACGAACTATGTCAAAAGTGCAATCTGAATTGTTTTTTTTGCTCGCGTTGGCAAAGAATATGACGTGGGAAAACTTCATAAGACTTTTTATAAAGAACAATTCTTTTTCATTGAACAGGCACCATTTATTATATGATCGAAACTTTTAAATCTGCTTAAAATGAAAAAAAATATATATATTTTTTTTAAATGCCTGTGTATCAAAAGAGGGGAGTAAAAGGAAACGGAAAAACGGAATATACTGTGGATACCTAAGTGTACTTAACAATGTGATATTACAACATTACAATGTGATATTACAACATTACAATGTGATATTAGTATATTTGATATTTTATATTTAACTTGAACCTGTGATTCAGATTTATTATAATGCATTTACCAAAACTAATGTTGGTTTATTCGATTCTTATTGTTCATGAAACGAATTGCTCACTGATATTTTTCATTATACAGCCTGTCCCATAATGGTCGACCGACCTCTGAGGGGTGGGTAGATGGGGTGATTCTGGACCGGAAAGTCCTCTTCCATTTTTTCCTCCAACGCCCCTCTGATTAGATATTAATTAATTAAGTTCAGCCAATAGGACGCGTCGAATAAGCGGACTACATGGCGAGTAGTGGTGTGCGTGCAAGCGTAGCAGCCTTGGAAGCGTGCGTGTAAAGCGCGAAGGACTTCGATAGTGTGGAACGTCGAACGTTGCCAAAAACATGAATAGAGCGAGGTAGTGTTAGTGAGGATGCAACAATGTAAGGAGGAACGATAAAAACTGATTGCGTTTGCAATCAGTTTTCGAATTAATTGTTAAATGCACTGAAAAAAAATTTTTTGGAATTACGATTTACGAATCTTCTCAAATCATTTAGTGCTGGTTTTGAAAAAAATATTTTTGGAAAAAATCTTTATTGCGTTTTAGAGAAAAATGTTGATTCTTCAATTTGTTTGAAAATCAAATGCTATTTCCGATTGAATATTTTAGCAATACAATGAAATTGAACTTTTCGAACTTTGCTCATTGCAATTAGAACAAAAATATTGCGATTACATTCAATAAAAAAATCAACATTTCAAATCGTTTAGATTTCAAGTAAAAAGCATTAATAATACTGTTTAATAACAGTGGCAGGAAGTTTGAAAAAAAGTTGATGATGATTCGAGCGTCACGCAAGTATTGCTTGCGGACACTACTCGGATGGGTGACCGCTCGATTCCAGGGGAGGGGGGATTAATGAAAAAAGTCAATATTTAAAATCGTTCATGTTATTTTAAGAAAAAATTCATTGTTAACACTGTTTAATAACAGTGGCTTGAAGTTAGAAAAAAAGTTGATGACTTAAGCGTCGCACGAGTATTGCTTGCGGACACTACTCGGATGGGTGACCGCTCGATTCCGGGGGGAGGGGGGATAAATAAAAAAAGTCAATATTTCAAATTGTTTATATTTATTTATGAAAAAAACACTATTTGCACTATTTAATAACAGTGGCATGAAGTTAAAAAAAAAGTTGATGATGACTCGAGCGTCGCGCGAGCTTATCGTATTGCATGCGGATACTACTCAGATGGGTGACCGCTCGAAAATTAAAAAAAAAATTGTAAATTAAAAAATACAATTCTTCACGTTGTTCACGAGAAATTATTGAAAAAAGTACTGATAAGTAAAAAAAAATTGTAGATTTCAGAAAGTACAGTAAACATTTTCAAATATTATTTGAATGCAATTACAAAAAAATTGCGTCGAACGAATTTTATCTTGTATCATTACAATTAATATTCGTTTAGAGTTGAGAGTAATTACATCCCGGCGTTAGCGATCGGGGATCGAGACCTAATAATTTTTTTATTTTTTTTGTTTTCACAGCATATAAGTGTCATTTAAACAGTGCTTATCAGTGCTTTTTTCAATAACTTCACGTGAACAACGCGAAGAATTGTATTTTTTAACTCAATTTTTTTTTAATTTTCGAGCGGTCACCCATCCGCGTAGTGTCCGCATGCAATAAGATAAGCTCGCGCGACGCTCGAGTCATCATCAACTTTTTTAATAACTTGATACCACTGTTATTAAACAGTGAAAATAATGCATTTTTTCTGAAAATAATATAAACGATTTGAACTATTAATTTTTTTCATTAATCCCCCGCCCCTTGGAATCGAGCGGTCACCCATCCGAGTAGTGTCCGCAAGCAATACTCGCGTGACGCTCGAGTCACCATCAACTTTTTTTCAAACTTCCTGCCACTGTTATTAAACAGTATTATTAATGCTTTTTTCCTTGAAATCTAAACCATTTGAAATGTTGATTTTTTTATTGAATGTAATCGCAATATTTTTGTTTTAATTGCAATCAGCAAAGTTCGAAAAGTTCAATTTCATTGTATTGCTAAAATATTCAATCGGAAATAGCATTTAATTTTCAAACAAATTGAAGAATCAACATGTTTTTCTAAAATGCAATAAAAATTTTTTCCAAAAATATTTTTTTCAAAACCAGAACTAAATGATTTGACAAGCTTCGTAAATCGTAATTCCAAAAAATTAATCAAAAATTGTATTTTCGTCCAGTCGTGATTCAAAATCATCGACATTTTTTTCATTGCATTTAACAATTAATTCGAAAACTGATTGCAAACGCAATCAGTTTTTATCGTTCCTCCTTACATTGTTGCGCCTTCACTAACACTACCTCGCTCTATTCATGTTTTTGGCAACGTTCGACGTTCCACACTCTCTCACACCAACGCACGGACACTATCGAAGTCCTTCGCGCTTTACACGCACACTTCCAAGGCTGCTACGCTTGCACGCACACCACTACTCACCGTGTAGCCCACTTATCCGACGCGTCCTATTGGCTGAACGTAATTAATTAATATTTAATCAGAGGGGCGTCGGAGGAAAAAATGGAAGAGGACTTTTCGGTCCAGAATCACCCCATCTACCCACCCCTCAGAGGTCGGTCGACCATTATGGGACAGGCTGTATTGTACGCAAATACCCGTTCTAATTTTAACCTTAAAAGGAACGGAAACTAAAAAACCTCTCACGTTAAAAAAATTAACAAGACGAAAATGAAAATAAACACACTTGCAAAAAGCATATGTAAAACGAGAGAATGAAGAAATAGGATATTTTATTGTGTAAAATAAAGTGTTTTAAAGCAAAGAGAAAAACGGAAAAGTTCTTATTGACGGATACGCATTTATGAAAAATAAATAATGAAAGCAATGTGAAAAATTTACTTGATTACGTTTTGAATGGACAAACAATAACTCCCAAACCATTATCTATATATTCAAAACAAATGAATCCAAATTCGTTAATAAACAATATAGGATGGACGTTTTGCCGACCATGTTTCCGTCAGAACTCTCCGGGCCACGCAGATCTCTCTGTCATATAAATGCGCTCGTTTGTACCGTTCATGTAAATATCAAAAGGTTAAATCGAGCAAGCATTAACTACCAAACGATCGTTCATTTATTAGACACGAATAAATCCTAATTCGTTGATAAACAATAAAGAGACGAATGTTTTGGTGATGCTGTTTCCGTTAGATCTCTCCGGGCCAATCGGATCTCATGATCATATAAATACGCTCGTTTGCATCGTTTAAGTAACTACCAAACGTTGTAAATCGACAAACAATGACCACCAAACGATTATTCATACGTACAGTGGAAATAAATCCTAATTTGTTGATAGACAATAAAGAGACGAATGTTTTGGTGATCTTGTTTCCGTTAGATCTCTCCGGGCCAATCGGATCTCATGATCATATAAATGCGCTCGTTTGCATCGTTTAAGTAACTACCAAACGTTGTAAATCGACAAACAATGACCACCAAACGATTATTCATACGTACAGTGGAAATAAATCCTAATTTGTTGATAAACAATAAAGAGACGAATGTTTTGGTGATGCTGTTTCCGTTAGATCTCTCCGGGCCAATCGGATCTCATTATCATATAAATGCGCTCGTTTGCATCGTTTAAGTAACTACCAAACGTTGTAAATCGACAAACAATGACCACCAAACGATTATTCATACGTACAGTGGAAATAAATCCTAATTTGTTGATAAACAATAAAGAGACGAATGTTTTGGTGATCTTGTTTCCGTTAGATCTCTCCGGGCCAATCGGATCTCATGATCATATAAATGCGCTCGTTTGCATCGTTTAAGTAACTACCAAACGTTGTAAATCGACAAACAATGACCACCAAACGATTATTCATACGTTCAGTGGGAATAAATCCAAATTTGTTGATAAACAATAAAGAGACGAATGTTTTGGTGATGCTGTTTCCGTTAGATCTCTCCGGGCCAATCGGATCTCATTATCATATAAATGCGCTCGTTTGCATCGTTTAAGTAACTACCAAACGTTGTAAATCGACAAACAATGACCACCAAACGATTATTCATACGTACAGTGGAAATAAATCCTAATTTGTTGATAAACAATAAAGAGACGAATGTTTTGGTGATGCTGTTTCCGTTAGATCTCTCCGGGCCAATCGGATCTCATGATCATATAAATGCGCTCGTTTGCATCGTTTCAGTAACTACCAAACGTTGTAAATCGACAAACAATGACCACCAAACGATTATTCATTCGTACAGTGGAAATAAATCCTAATTTGTTGATAAACAATAAAGAGACGAATGTTTTGGTGATGCTGTTTCCGTTAGATCTTTCCGGGCCAATCGGATCTCATGATCAAATAAATGCGCTCGTTTGCATCGTTTAAGTAACTACCAAACGTTGTAAATCGACAAACAATGACCACCAAACGATTATTCATACGTACAGTGAAAATAAATCCTAATTTGTTGATAAACAATAAAGAGACGAATGTTTTGGTGATGCTGTTTCCGTTAGATCTCTCCGGGCCAATCGGAACTCATGATCATATAAATGCGCTCGTTTGCATCGTTTAAGTAACTACCAAACGTTGTAAATCGACAAACAATGACCACCAAACGATTATTCATACGTTCAGTGGGAATAAATCCTAATTTGTTGATAAACAATAAAGAGACGAATGTTTTGGTGATCCTGTTTCCGTAAGTTCCGTCTAGCAGCCAATCGGGATGCTGTGTATTGTGATTACGCTAGCGTACATCGGCAAACAAAATAAACCGTTTTTAACCGATATATAATCACTACCAAACGTTTTTATTACGCTACCAATCGCCACCAAACGATTCTACGTCGAATTAGTACTTTACTTTTCCAATTCGATGGAAAATTTAATTGACCAGGCTAACTTTACGCCATAATTTAAAATGCTTATTTACGCAAAAATAATCGACCACCAAACGTTTTAATTACGCTACCAAACACTACCAAACGACCACCAAACGATTGGATAAAGAAATTATTCAATTATCCAAAGTAGGCAGGCTAACTTTATGTAGCTCCGAAACACCGTGCACCGCTGGCCGGCCAGGTGGTGGGGCGCGCCGGGGTCCGCGTGCTTGCCGCGGGCGAGGTGAACCTTGGTCTGTGCTTCGCTACGATCTATGGGGTAAATTCTTTTTTTCTATTACGACGGCGGGAGGAGATTGTGGGCGAGATACGGGGGGCCTTCGTATTAATTAGGATTGATCGGAGGCCGGGTTATTTTGTTGCATCACGGGATGTATTAGGTTTTGTTTAGTAACGGCCCCGATCAGTAATAAAACCGGCTGAAGCCTCGTGTCTCGTCCCCCATACCTTGCCTATCAAGTTGCCTGCCGAACAATTGCAATGCCTTCTCGCGTATAATCGGGTTGTTGAATGATGGTTTGAATCACCGTGCCGTTGTACGATGTGAGAAATAATATTGTATCGCGTAAAGTAATTTTTAATAGTCGAAATAATATGTCGTGTTAAATTTTTAGGCTCTCACAAAGGCCTCATACTCGCTGCTCTCGCGCTCAGGATCGCACTCGCTCGTGTGTTATTGTATCGGTGTCTCTCTCTCGCGTTTTTACGCCGCCTTGGTCCTCGGCGACGAGCTCTATTGTCTGCCTGCGTACCTTTCTTTCGTGCCTATCGTTTTTCAGCGTAATATTTTTGGATTATGGTAACATCGCGGCTGCCTTCGCATTTTTCGGCGTATTACTCGGGCGTGTTGCTAACTCGGCATCGGGATGACAATTAAGGTATCGGGCATATAGTTTATGTAATATATTTCCGAGCTGATTTCACGTAAATTTTGTTGCATTATTATATTTCGTTTTGTCACTATTGGAAAATCGCGTGCGTAACGTAGGAAACTGCCTTTATTATTTATTATTTCCCTGCCTTTATTATTTTGGTTCTTTATTATTTTCTAATTATTATTTTCTTATTAGCTACCTGTTTAGGGAAATGCCTTTATTATTTCATTATTATTTATGGAGCGTAGGAAATTGCCTTTATTCTTTCTTTATTATTTATTTAGCGTAGGAAATTGCCTTTTTGCTTTCTTTATTAGTTATTGGCTTAGAGAAGTGCCTTTGTTAATTAATTATTATTTTAAGATTAGCTATTTGCCTGATGGAACTGCCTTCGTTAACGAATTATTGTTTTATTAGTAACTACCGGCGTAGGGCCTTTGTTAATTCCGTTATTATGGTTTTGTCACTCTTAATTTCGATGTAATGCGCCCGAAGTAATAAGAATAAAAATAAGCCAATTATTGTGTAAAATCCGTGGTTTTTTTACTCTGTCGCCCGTCTCTATCCCATCACCCCGCCCCTCTACCGATATATTTGAGTCACGCTAGTCGGCTTAACCTCGGCCTCGCCGGTGGCTGACCACCTCGTCGGGCGGGTTCCTCTTCGGGACAAATTTGAAACCGGTTTTGCCGGCGGTACCGATGGTACCTGGCGCCCAACCTCCTCGGGGCGGACCGGGCCCACGCATCGGTCACGGGGCCGAGAAGAATGTGCGCGGGAGGGAAATCCGTCATAACATATATAATACTAATTTTGCAAATTTTGTGTCGTTAAGGTGAACGTTGGTTCTCTTCGGTGAGAGAAATAAAATAAAACTTGGGTTTTATACAAAAAAACCAACAACGTAAGCTTTATTAAGATTGTTCACCGGTTGAATATGGAATCACTTTTGTTTAAACGGTTTCAGGACTGCGTTCGCAATATACAGAGTTCGTATTTTTTACAGTGGTCAGATTTTGCAAGAGGTTCGAGTTTTACGAAGATTTTGTAGTACTAGATTTTGACTCCGTGAAGGTTGAACGAGAACCGACTCGTCTTGCAGAGCGTTAACCATTACGCTTCTGCAAGGCGGGGTTTGCTAATTTTTAGTTGATTTGATTGGTCTGATTTTTTGCAAGACCTTTTGTTTTTTGTAGAGGGGATTACCTCAATCACACGAAGGTGACGTGAGATCGTCACCTCGTGTGGAGAATATTCGTGAGAAAGGAAGTATGGTTTCAAGTTATAATTCGGAGAATAACAATGAGTTTGTTTATAACTATGTTTTTCGAGCGGCGATATCACACAAGACTTTCGTTGGAATGAAATATGAATAAAAGAAATTTGAAAAAAATATTGCCAGACAGGATATTTGTAAGTCGACGGGATGTTTATGCGTGGTTGCAGTTTCGAACTCTGTAGCTTGGTTGCGTTGATGAATATTAGGGGCTTCTATGTTAATCTACTTGATACTCGAGAATAAATGATATTATAAATTTAATTAAGAGTTTGTGATCGACGAGTGATGGTAAGAGGTGTATGAGAAATGTGTTGGTGCGTTATCAGTCGTCGAGAGCTCGAGATACCGACCGAGCGCACTATATTGATTTGAATTTGATTGTGCCGGCTAGGACGTAACACGGTGTTTATTTTTTCCTGAATTATCGGCTTCATCTGTTAATGATGCAAAAACTGTTTGATATCTTTCATTGCTTGAAAATGGTTTAAAAGGTTTTACTTTTCCTTTATTGTAAAATGCATTTTTATAAAAAATTACTCTGCTAAAGAAGAGGTTCTTACATGAATATTTAAAATCAGTAGGGTTCATTGGGGATCATACACCTTTAAGGATAGAAGACATTGTCGAAAGAACTGAAACAAAAAGCGGTGACGAAGAATCTCCAGAAGTTTGAGATCACAATTATATGCCCGATGACTCGGATCCTGAATAATTTGAAAAATTGAAAAACTTTCGTGTTTATATTCTATTACAATAAATAGAAGATTTTTTTTTATTTTTGTTTCTATTTTGTCTGCTAATAATAGAAATCAAATTTGTGAGATTAATATTATACACTACTGGAAAAAATTAAAGGAATAAGAAAAAATTTCAAATTTTTAGCCATTTTTCGAATAGCTGTATCTTCGTTAAAAATGGTCGTATCGGAGTTTTTAAAAAAGCAATTTCAAGCTTGAAATGTCTAGTTTTGAGATCTTGGGATGAACATTTTTTCAAAGCCACGTGTATCGCGCTATCTTAATGAATACCGTGGAAAAAAAAATTTCAAAATTTTTTCTGTTTTTTTTTATAATCCACGAACTTGAAAATTTTTTTTTCGACTTAACCACCATATGGACCGGATAACTTGTTCATTTAGCTTCAATTTGCTATTTTAAAAACCTTGATACGACCATTTCTTGCTGAGATATCGGACTTTGAATGGAAAAAGATCTTTTTGTCTTTGACCATCGATATCTCAGCAACCAGCGATCGCACAGAAAATTTAAGGAGGGCTTTGAAAACTTGAATAAATTTCCTACAAGGATTAGCCACTGATTTTCCAAAACAAATTTTTTTTTCACACTCTCCATGAATTTGAAAAATCAAGAGAAAAATGGCTTTTGGCGTCTTTTTGAATAATCAAGCGCCAAATTGAAAATATCAAGAAAACCATTAAGGGAACCGTATGGTCTAGAAATTTGAAAAATTCGATTTTTTTTTTTTTCGATATGTCGAAAGTATAGTATCTCAAGGATATACTGTGAAATTTTCATGCAGAAATTCTCAATATTACAGCTTCTACAGCCCATAACGCAGGTAGAGAGCGGTCCGCGCGCTCCTAACGGGTCTAGCGCTAACCGGTAACCTAATCGGAGCACAGCAGCTGTCCCAATCCTTCTCCGAAAATATATACCTGTATATAGTACATACTATATACCTATATATACTTTTCCCTTCCCCGAAATATACCTATTGTCGAACATTTGTGAGGGAAACGGTCATTTCGCTTTCCCCTGACTTGATCAGTACAACGTTACGTTTTGACGAACCAACATCGAAAATTTTGAAATAAAATATCAGAAAATATGGATAGAAAGCAAGGCCGTAACTCTTCTAGACGACCATCTTCTGTAGGTCGCAAAAGATATTTCAAGGGCAATCGATTCACTATCGAAAATACTACTGATTTTACGAGCACGTCTGCGAAAAAATTAAAAGGCAATGAGGAATTGGAAGTAAACGTTAATCCTACTTTCAATTATTGCATCATCGAATTCAGCATGATATTTTTAACGTTGCAACAGTTGTTGAAGTGTAAAGATTGTAACGGTGCGGTCACTTTTAGCAAAAACGGACAACGTGGTCTAGGATTCAAACTCTCTGTGAAGTGTGAGTGTAAAGAAACTTTTATTTTGTCTTCGCCGTTAATTGATAAGGCATTTGAAATCAACCGTCGACTTGTTCTCGCCCTGAGAATGCTTGGAGTAGGATTTGAAGGCTTGAAAAATTTGTGCGGTCTCATGGATCTTGGACAAGGAATTTGTAAGAGTACATATTACGGCATCGTGGACAATATAAAAATTGCAGCTGAAGCCGTCGCGAAAATCGTTTTCCAAAGAGCATTGAAAGAAGAAGTCGAGTTGAATGTAAAAGCTGGGCGTCCCGCGGATGAACTTTCTGTGTCTGGTGATGGATCGTGGGCGAAACGTGGATTCTCATCGCTTCTCGGTATTGCCTCGTTAATAGGGAAATACAGTAATAAAATTTTAGATGTTGTCGTCAAATGCAGTATATGTCAAGCCTGCTCTCAATGGAAAGGCCAAGAGGATACGATTGAATATGAAGCGTGGTATCGAGAGCATGAAGATCACTGTGACGCAAATCATACCGGAAGTGCTGGCAAAATGGAGGTAGACGGCATCGTGGAAATGTTCAAGAGATCGGAAGAGTTGTACAACGTAAAATACGCGAACTATATCGGAGACGGCGACACGAAAACGTTCAAAGCCTTATTGGACACAAAGCCTTACGGGGATGATTTTTTAGTTTGCAAAAAAGAATGTGTTTTGCATGTTAAAAAACGTTTGTACAAACGTGCTGTTGATGCGAAAAAAAAACATGCACAAATAAAGAAAGCAACAAAGAAATTGACA
Source organism: Heteropelma amictum (assembly GCA_959613375.1). Lineage (NCBI taxonomy): Eukaryota > Metazoa > Arthropoda > Insecta > Hymenoptera > Ichneumonidae > Heteropelma > Heteropelma amictum. The sequence goes on along the minus strand of OY390726.1, from coordinate 6,739,654 downwards.
GAAAAAGAAGAGGGAAAAAAGACACAGCGGAAATCGATAAATAAAACACCGAAGCGTCAACAATTGACGAATAAATTATTGCAAGAGCTGTCAACTTATTACGGTCTAGCAATTAGACGTAATTCAGATTCGACTGAAGGGATGAGAAGTGAAATATGGGCAGCATATTATCACAAAATTTCAACAGATGAAAATCCGCAACACTCGTACTGTCCTCCAGGTTCCGAATCGTGGTGCAAGTGGCGTCAAAGTGAGGCTGCAGGTACTTTAGACACCTACGAGCACCCACCTGCTCTGTGCGATGAAGCACAAGAGATATTAAAACCAATTTATGAAGAATTGACAGCAGAGACTTTATTGGAAAGGTGTATTGGCAGTAATACGCAGAACAATAACGAAAGTTTCAATGCTTGCGTGTGGCACCTTGCGCCGAAACATCTGTTTGCCGGAAAAAAAATCATTGATATTGCCACTCACATTTCCGCTTGCATATTCAATGAAGGATTCGCATCCCTATTGAAAATAATGGAGACCATGGGCATAACAATCGGGCCACAAGCGGAGCAACTAGCGCAAAACCGAGACGAGCTGCGAGTATCGAGCGCCAACCGTAGGAGCACGGACAACTCCAAAGAGGCTCGGACAGCTCGAAGAAATGAAAGGAGTGAGGAAATCTTGAATTATGAACGTTCCGAAGGAATCCTATATGGTGCCGGAATCGCGGATTAACTGTAAGTATTCAAAATTTGCTCAATTTTTGAAAATATCTGTACCTCAAACTTTAAACTCATTTATCTCGAAACGACTTTTTTCGGCACCGCGCAGGTGAAAACAAAAAAACTATTCAACCGAATCACTTGAAATTTGGATATGTTGTTCACAACATGTATGGCTATCGTCGGGGCTGCAATCATAATTTTATTTAAATAATTTCTTATTGTTTATACTAAAAAACTAGTGAAAAAAACCCGATTTTACGAATTTTTTTTTCAAAAGCGCGCCATTTTGTCAATTTTTAATTTTTTCGATTTGTTCCAGCCCCGACCATAACTGCACTCTTTCTGATTAAGAATCTTCTTGAATTTTGTGTTTCAGATGAGTAGAAGTCTCGGATCGATCTTCACCGTCCGGGTCGGATTTTTCGAGAGGGTCGTCTTCAATGCCAATTATATGATAATAAACACTGTTTTTAAAATTAAAAAAAAAATTTTTTGTATACTTAATAAAGGTAGTAATAAACCCGAAAAGTTAAAACATCGATTTTTTAATTTTTTATGGCAAAAAAAAAATCGTGAAAATAGGTGAAATTTTCGTGCTCTAGACCATACGGTTCCCTTAATGTTGAGTGTGCATTTTACAGCTGATTATACTCATAAAAACCCCACAAAGTTTCAATTTAATCCATCCAGTCGTTTTTTTGTTTCATTCGATTGAGTTTTTAAAAAAATTGAGGGATCATGGTTTTCGCTCTTCAACATTCATAATCTTCAACAAAACGAAAAAAAAAAACAAATTCCCAGCTTTTTTCAAATTTTTTTTTGATAACAGGGTTCAAATTCATGACGAAAAAAAAAATTCTCGAAAAATTTTCAAAAAAAATTTTTTTTTTTTTTCCCAAGTTGTCATGTCATTTGAAAGTGCAACATTGAGCCGCTTCCGGTACGACACTTACAAGGAAAGTATGCGAGGTGTCCCCCTCCGATTTCGACGAAAATTTGATATGTTATAGTCCATCGAAAAATAAGAGACACGTATTTTTTTTATCGGCGGTCACGGGGTTTTAAGGGGTGAAATCAACCCTCAAAGTTGGGAATGTTAGAGGGTCGGTGAGCTGTTTCAAATAGAAAGAGTGTACGGATCGGAATAAAACCAGATCCATGACATTCCTTATGTCGAGTAATGAAAAACACACATTCACCTTTTCGAGCAACCCTGTCTTAAGGGGGTGAACCACACCGTGACCGTTTTAATTTTCATGTACAAAGAAAAGTTATTGACCGATTTTGATGAAACAAAAACCAAATTGAAGAACAACAAAAAATGAAGTTGACGTGTTTTTGGATTTTTCAAAAAAAAAAGCTTAAGGGGTTAAACACCCCAAAAAGATGATTTTTATTTTTGATATGGAAACCATTTTTTTCTATCTCGAGAACTATCTCATTACTTTTATGCACACATTTTCAAGCCTCTGACAATATTTCTATTAGCAGTTGAGAGATTAATTATTGTTGCTTTCATCTCACATGTGATAATTTCTCTACACTGTCTGTTTTTGGCTATATTTAAATTTGTTTGCATTTCCGGCTTAATATGAATCAAATTGAAATTTGTATAGATCAGAATTCTGTTTTATTTCATTTGGAATACAAATTTTAAGCATGGCACATACAATCGAATCATGATGCATAAATAAATTTGTTTTATTGGTGTTTGTGAAGGGATCTGGTGTAGGTGGAGAGGAGAGGGCCCAACTTCAACGATCGAAAGTAATGATAATAAAAATATATATTCTATAAGCTCAACGATACAGTAAAGAATATGTAGTGGTGAAAGTGAGACGGTAGCCCGAAACCCGGTGAGAATTGTCACCCGTGTGAGACGTGCCCGCGTATTACCCGACAATGGCCGACGCCGGTAACGCGACGCGGCCCGACGCGTGGTCGAATCGACCGAGAGTTCGGCGATCCACCCGTTGAGCGATACTTTATCCCGCCCGACGAATGAGGAAAACTATCCCGAATACTTGCGTGAGATTATTTCCCGTTTCCGAATGATTAGCCCGCACAGAATTCCCAATTCCCAGAGAAATGTCCCGTACGCAAAATCTACGTGAGCCGATGCGTGTGGTCCGTGTAATCGATGAGGAAAGAATGAGGAAGAGGAAGGGAAAAGCCGAGCGATCACGCGATCGATGAGAGGAAATGCCCCGAAAAGTGGCACCGTCGGCGGCTGCCATGAGTAATTGCCCGGCGTGACTCGCTCGTCTCTTTCCCGCGATAATTACGAATAATTCAGGAATCACGAAAACCTCGTAATTCCTGAACATTCCGCCCGCCATCGGCAGCAGTGCTGTCGATATCCTGAGTCCCCGGTGAGATTGGAAAGATTGTTAATTTAGCAATCGGTCGCGTGAGTGTTGAGGTTGCGGTCTTGATGGTGACCACCCGAGTGAGTCCGTCCTGTCCCGGGTGCAGTGCCAAGACCCGTACCAAAGGCCATTTAATAGGTGAGGTTTTCGCATCAACCAACAGGGCAAGTGAGCCCACCCGAACCTGATGAGAAGGATGATGCCACTTTGAGATGGCTTGTTGCCGCTGTAGATAGCCCGTTGACCAGTGATCCCAGAAGTATTGCAGTCTCTCCTGTATGAGCTGCTACCGTGAGAGCCGATTCGTGTTGATTTCCCGTAGAGATGGCTCCGGAACTGCAGTGAGTGCTTCCCCAATGAGAAAGTGTCCTGGCGTGAGCGCTGAGAGATCCTCCGGATCATCCGTGAGTGGTTCCAACGGCCGAGAGTTGAGGACGGCCTCTATTTGCGTAAGGAGAGTCGTAAATTCTTCGAACGTGAGAGCCGTCTCCCCGATTGTTCGCTGAAGGTGATATTTGACCGACTTGACGGCCGCTTCGCATTTCCCGCCCATGTGAAGAGCTCCCGGAGGGTTGAAAACCCAACGCGTGCCGTCGTTAGCCAATATCTGAGCAGCAGCTTCCGATTCCCTGGTCCCGCCCGTGAAGAGTCTGCGCAGTTCCGCTGCGGCCCCTTGAAAGTTCGTCCCGTTGTCACTATAGAGAGTGTGACAAATGCCCCGTCTCCCGATGAGACGTCGGAATGCTGCGATGAATGCCTCAGAAGTTAAATCTGAAACAACTTCGAGGTGTACTGCTGAGGTTGAGAAGCATACAAAGATGCATAACCAGCCCTTGTGAGATCGTGAGCCCCGGCCCCGCCCGATCTTGAGAGAGATTGGCCCGGCGTAATCTACTCCCGTGTAGAGAAATGCTCGTGAAGGTGTTGCCCGTGTGAGTGGTAACTGTCCCATGAGTTGTTGAGCCGTTATCCCGCGTTGACGTGCGCATTTCACGCACCTGAGAATGAATGAACGTACTGGTGCCCGCCCGCCGAGAATCCAATAATGAGAGCGCAGATATGCCAATGTAGATTGAGTCCCGCCGTGTAATGTCCGCTGGTGAGCATCTGCGATGAGAAGTCGTGTGAGAGCCGAATCCCGAGGTAGAATGACGGCGTGTTTGCTCTCAGGTTGTAAGGCTGAGTGCTTAAGTCGCCCTCCCACTCTCAGAACCCCGTGTGCATCGATAAATCCCGTCAATCGCGTGAATGGATGCGATTTTGGAAGAGCCTGTCCCGATGAGAGAAGTGTGAGCTCCCTTGAGAAATGTGTACCCTGTGTGGCTTTAGCCCAAAAAAGCCGTGAGTGTTCCAGGTCACCCGGGGAGATTTGTGAGCCCGGTCTCCCTTGGTTTTGTCTTCGAAGTGTCGTAAATACTTTGAAGCAGAGTGAGGTTATTCTCAACAGCCGAGTGAGAGATGAGTAGCGATGAATGATGTCCCATAGGACCTGTGAGGTTGAGCCTGTAGAGACAGTGAGTGTAAGACCTGGTCGCTCCTCTAGCGACGCTGTGAGATCCGCACCGATGATGTGAGAAGGCCAATGGAGGTGAGATTTCGTTAACCAGTGAGGCCCGTCCCCCCAAAGTGAATGTCGCTCGAGCTGAGAAACGGTTAACCCTCGTGATGCACAATCCGCAGGATTGTCCCGCCCGGAGATGAGTTTCCATTGTCCACTAGGAAGGAGCTCTTGAGCCGATGAGACCCGATTCCGAACGAAATCTTTCCACCGAGATGGATGACTCGTTACCCAAGTGAGCGTGACGGATGAATCCGTCCAGAGAAAAACCTTTGAGTCAGTGAGATCGAGAGTATCTTGTACATACCGAACGAGCTTTACCAAGAGAAGAGCCGCTGATAGTTCCAGACGTGGAATAGTGAGACGTTTAATAGGCGCAACTTTTGTTTTTGAGCAAACCATTGTAACCCGTGTTGCTGATCCCGGTTCCGTTACCCGTAGATAAACAACAGCACCCATTGCGAGTTGTGAAGCGTCCGCGAACCCGTGTAACTCCACTATCGCGGAGGGAGTGAGATTGATCCATCTTGAGACGGAAATGTTCCCAAGATTCGTTAATTCCCGACGAAATGCGATCCAAGTGTCGCGTATGCGCGCTGAGACTTCGTCATCCCAGCCGAGTTTCTCCAGCCACAGATTTTGCAGGAGAATTTTCGCCCGAATCACGACAGGTGCGAGAAAACCCAATGGATCGTAAAGCTGAGCAATCTCTGACAGAATGACTCGCTTCGTGATCGTATCCCCCGATGAGAATGGAAGAGTCGTGAATTTGAACACGTCCGTGGCGGGGACCCATGTGAGCCCGAGTACATTTGTCTCGCAATCATGAAATGAGTGAGACGATTCCGAGCTGATGCTAGCCCCAATGGAGGTGAGAAGCTCCGGATGATTACTTTGCCACTTCGCGAGTGGAAACCCGCCCGCCATGCAAATCCCGGTGAGTTGGTGCGCCTGAGAGATGAGATCCGCGAGATCGTCCGCTCCCCCGTAAATATCATCCACGTATCGCCCCATTGTAAGAGGAGCGACCGCTTCAGGGAATTTACTGCCCTCGTCCTCGACAAGCTGCAACAAAACGCGAACCGCGAGGAACGGAGCCGGCCTCGTGCCGTAAGTTACGGTTGTGAGCCGAAATGCAATGATGTTCCCATGTTGATCGATCCATAATATACGTTGTAAGTCCCAGTCATCCCGATGAACCCGAATTTGACGAAACATCTTCGTGATATCCGTTGCGAAGACGTAACGATGTCGCCGTACCCATAAGAGAACGTCTGAAATGTCCCGTTGCAGTTTTGCACCCGTATGCAAAATGTCATTGAGTGATACTCCCGTTCCCGTAGCGCTTGATCCGTTAAAAACAACTCTCAATTTCGTTGTAGTGCTCGATTCTTTCAACACCCCGTGGTGAGGCAAATAATAAACCCGTGAGTCGTGAGTAAGCGCGTGTGAGACCCGTCCCATGTGAGAATGTTCCTCATATTCCCGCAGAAACTCCGAATACAGCTTCTGATATGAGGCAACCCGTGATAGTCGTCGCAAAAGCCTTTGCAGGCCCTGGGCTGCCCTCCCGTACGAATCCCCGAGTTGATTCGTAGACGACATTATCGGTAATCGAACGATGTACCGTCCCGTTGAGTCCCGCGCGTGAGTCCGGACAAAATGAGCCTCACAATCCTGCTCCTCAGGCGTAAATTGAAGCGCAGGAGGACTTGGAGCCTCTTCTTGTTCCCAAAACCGAGTGAGAAGCGCCTGAACGTCTTCGAAATCGTGATCGACCGAAGCATGCTGTATTAAACCCGAGAATGATGCCCGATTCCCAATTGGACCGAGTACTAACCATCCGAAAATTGAGTTTTGAGCCATAGGAGTCCCGTTTACTCCTTTCCGAATTTCTGGACGAATGAATTGAGCGTATGAATCTGCTCCCAAAATGAAATCAATTGCCCGTGGTGAGAGAAAATCTGGATCTGCAAGCTGCAGTCCGTCCAAGTGAACCCAATGTAACCCAGTTAGTGAGAAGGAAGGGAGGATAGGCATTAGCTTAGGTAAAACGAACACATTGACATTTATTATTGAGTGAGAGTTTATTGGCTGAAGAGCGCAGCTCACTGCGCCCCGAGTCATCCCAGAGTGCGTCCCGCCGATCCCGATGATTGGAATGACCGTGTTGTCCCGCTGCAGTCTGAGCTGTCTCGCCAGCTTCTCCGAGATGGAGCTGAGTTCCGACCCGTTGTCGATTAGCATTCGTACCCGATGAGTTGCCCCGAATGTTAATTTGAGATCTGCCAATCCCGTAGCCAGCAGCGTTGAGAATCCCGAAAGTGAGGATGAGCTAGAACCCGTAAAAGCTAATGCCCCCGTGTCTCATTGAGTAGAGCCCGATGGTCGAGGAGTAGCCGATGAGCTCGCTGTTCCCGCAGAGGACGATGTGTTGGTGCGTGGAGTCGGCCCCGAAGATGATTGGTCCCCGTATTTCGACCACCCGGTGTGTATCATCGTGTGATGCTTGCGATCACACTCCTTGCACCGCGTCGTCCCCTGGCATGCCGCCCGCCATCTCAGCGCGCAATCACTCGCGAGAAAAATCCCGAAACCCGATTGCGAAGCACCGAAAAGCCGAACGAGAGAAGCACGGAGAGATGTTTACGTGAGGAACCGAGAAAATGTCCGAAAGAGGAAAAACCGAAATAAGCCCGAACGTGAAAATCACCAAAAATATACGTGAGCAATAAATCGAAAAATGATCGAATGAGAAACCCGAAAAATGTCCGAAAATCCGATGAGTTCACACCGTTGAGTCCCGATCAAAAATCACTGATGATGATGTCCGCACGAAAAGAACTTCCCGTTAAATTTCGTGAAGCACTCGCGAAATTTGACCCGTCAATCCCGTGAGATAATTCCCGAAAACCGAATAGTCTGAGAAAAACCGCACGAAAAATGAGTCCCGAATTTGCGCGTGATTAGTCGTAGTACGAGCGAGAGCGCGAACGCGCACGACACTCGACTGCGCTTGACCCGAGATACGCTGAGCCTGTCAAATGTATCTGAGAGAGAACTCACGATCCGCACTGTCCGAGTCCCGAGAGAAAATGACCGAGAGCCAATGAGAGCGTCCCCGGCTGAGAGCGAGAGAGCGCGCACTAGTCGCGTTCACTGCGTGAGAGACGCTTCGTAGCGTCAACCGTGAGTGAGAGAGCGCGCACTATGTTCACTGCCCGAGAGACGAACGAGAATGTCCGAGAACAATGAAAACCCCCCGAATGAGTGTGAGAGAGCGCGCACTAGACGCGTATCGCCTGAGAGACGCTTCGCATGCGTTGTACCAGAGTGAGAGAGCGCGCACTATACTTGTGAGACAAAGCCGTTGAGGCTTTTCGACATGAGAAAATGCGTCGTAGCGTCCGTCTTGAAAACCCGTAACTCACCCGAAAATTGCACCAAGTCCCGATTCGTCCAGAAATGAGCGTGAGCGATGATCCCGAACTTTCCACACACTGTTCACTGCACGTTTTACTTGAGAAAAGCTTGAAGTTGAGAAAAACCCCCCCACCAGATCCGGCTCGAAGGACCAAAAATGTTTGTGAAGGGATCTGGTGTAGGTGGAGAGGAGAGGGCCCAACTTCAACGATCGAAAGTAATGATAATAAAAATATATATTCTATAAGCTCAACGATACAGTAAAGAATATGTAGTGGTGAAAGTGAGACGGTAGCCCGAAACCCGGTGAGAATTGTCACCCGTGTGAGACGTGCCCGCGTATTACCCGACAATGGCCGACGCCGGTAACGCGACGCGGCCCGACGCGTGGTCGAATCGACCGAGAGTTCGGCGATCCACCCGTTGAGCGATACTTTATCCCGCCCGACGAATGAGGAAAACTATCCCGAATACTTGCGTGAGATTATTTCTCGTTTCCGAATGATTAGCCCGCACAGAATTCCCAATTCCCAGAGAAATGTCCCGTACGCAAAATCTACGTGTGCCGATGCGTGTGGTCCGTGTAATCGATGAGGAAAGAATGAGGAAGAGGAAGGGAAAAGCCGAGCGATCACGCGATCGATGAGAGGAAATGCCCCGAAAAGTGGCGCCGTCGGCGGCTGCCATGAGTAATTGCCCGGCGTGACTCGCTCGTCTCTTTCCCGCGATAATTACGAATAATTCAGGAATCACGAAAACCTCGTAATTCCTGAATAATTGGGTTTATTTTTACTTTACTCGTTTAGTGCTAAATTCAATGGTTATATGTAGAACAGAAGTGGTATTCTTCGAAAAAATGTTTAAAACAAAGTGATTTTTTGCACCAAGAACTTCTCACTACAGCTACATTTGTACAGCCTTCAATTTCACATTGGGACTGCGATAACGTCCCATAAGCGAGTTCGACCGGATTTTCAAAATGTTCAGGTCGTTCTTTTATGTAACCACTTTTGAACCAAGCATATCGAAACAAATTTTCGTACCTCGGAGAAGACAATTGATTATGTACAAGGGATTGTAGTTTGATTATATTGTTCCTTAAGTGCAAATCTAAATCATAGTCCATCAACATGATACTGTCCGAAAAGTGTTTAACATAATTTTTCCAGATTCTAAATCCGTACACGTCGAGTGGTTGAATTTTTCCTGTTGTGCCTTTTGGTATAATCATTGTGATGACTTGCTGATTACGTGGTGTGACTTCGCTAACAGCTTCGGGGCAATGTCCACTCCAAGAATCGATCAAAAGAATACTCTTCTCACCAACGTTCGGAAAGAAAACTTCTTTAAGCCATACTTTGAAGTGTTCTGCAAGGGAATGTCAATTGAACATATCATATATAACATTTTTCCATATTCAAGATCCCTTTTGATATCTCAAAAATACAAAATTGCAATATACCTGATGTGAGTTTGCCAGATTTGGAAACACTTATGAAGACATTCGCTGGTCGAAAAATATTTTTTTCTACTATTGGCCCCAATCGTCCAGATGGTTCTTTCAAGACTATCAAAAGCGGGGATAGGAGTTTTCCATCTCCTGATATTGTCGGCTGAATCGTGTAACTATGTGTTGTCGCCGAAACGGATTGTACGACGCATTCTATTTGTTTCGTACCTTCTTCCGCTAATGTTCGTCCTGAATGTATTTCTAATTGGAATCCACTTTGGTCAGAATTATAAATATTTTCTAAACCGTACTGTCCGATTTTTAATTGAACTTCAGAAATAAATTTATCTGCATCACTTTGCAATGTTTCTTTTGATTCTAGGGTCCTTCTTGAAATAAATTTATTTATTTTCCTGCTAGTTATACGATGAATTTTTTTGAATTTATGTATCCATGCATGTGAAGCCCGAAAACGAATATCCTCATTTCCAATCAATTGTTTTCCTCGTAAAGCCCATCTTCGGATATCAACATCGTGAACAATTAAGGCATCTTCTCACTTTAAGCGCCTCAAAAATAGGCTGTTTTTGCGATTTTTTTTCGAGGATTTTTGCTTAAAATTATGGGATAAAACGGATCCTATGTAATAAACACATCTTTCAAGTACATGAAAAAATTTTTTTTTAATTTTTTTAAACAATTATTATAATACATCAGTAGCATCGAAAAACCCGTGTAAAAATGTTATGGTCGTGGCTTGTTGATGGTATCTCCGAGACGGGTCGTCTGAAACAAAAAAATAAAACTGTTTTAGATTCAGTATGTCAGTGGCTACAGCGCATATCATCAGATTTTTGATATTCGCGAAAATAACAAAATGGCGCACGTTTTTCGAAAAAGTAAAAAAAAACCACGATTTTTTTGCAGTTTTTTGTAAAAAAAAAATTCTTAAAATCAAAATTTCAAAAATCTGATGATATGCGCTATAGCCATAACTATGAAGCATATGTCATTCAAATTTCATGACAATCGGCCGGATAGTTTCCGAAATTTCATCAACAAAGCACCGAAAAACCTTGTTTTGAGATAACTGCGTTTAAAGTTTTGGTTGCAGAAAAATCATGAAAAAACCTTACCTCGGGTTAATCAGCGATGCCTGCTCCATACAATGGACCTTCCGATTCTTCGTAGAAGGTGTGTTCGTCCAAAATAGCTTCCCTTCGTCTCGACCTAGTCTCTTTTGAAGCGTTAGAGCTGCGGCGGTTCCCTACGCGTACGCGATCACTGTCGCGTTTCTCGGCGTATTGAACGGCGATAGGGCCTAGTTTGACACCCATCACCTCCAAAATTTTTAAAACAGGTTGTAGCCCTTCGTTATAAATGCATGCCGCTGTTTGGCAAGCAATTTCCACGGTTTTTCTTCCCGTAAAAACGTGTTTCGGCGCCATTGCCCAGACACAGCTGTTGAAACACTCGTTGTTATTTTGGGTATTTCCTCCGAGGCATCGTTCCAGTAACTCGTCCTTCGTCAGTTCTTCATAGATCGGTTTCAAAACCTCTTGAACATCATCAGCTAGAGCAGGAGGATGTTTAAAAGTTTCTATCTGATTGTTTTTCACTGCTTTCTTGTACTTGCACCATGAGTCTGAACAATACGTATGCTGTGGGTTGCTGTCGGTTGAAATTTTATGATAGTATCCTGCCCAGATCTCCCTGCGCATATCTTCGACAGAATTCAGGTTTCTTCGAATTGCCAATGAGTAATTTGTTGATAATTCTGTCATCAATTTTATTGTTAAATCTTGGGTTTTTACGACCAGTTTAGCATCGTTGCCGAGTGATTTTCTTTTGAAAAATGCACGTGTTAAGGTCTTATTACATGAGTATAGACCCGAAAACAGAATATACCTAAGCAAGGGGTACTACATTAACAAAAGAACACGGCTATTCAATTGTATAGAGTCAGATATACAGGGACCGTCCGAGCGGCGTGAAAGGGATCGCCGGGTACTCTCAGGTAGTCACCTAACGGTCGCCAAAAAATGTAGTTAGACTCGTCCGATCTTTATGAAATTTCGAGATGACATTTTTGAAGATATGTACTTTCAAAATTAAAAAAAAAAAAAATCGATTTTTTTAAATTTCCAAAGTGAGAAGACGCCTTAAACCTGACTCTATAGCATATTTCAGATTATTGAGTGTATATTCTGAAATGCGTGACAATTGCTCCCTGTAGGTTCCTCCTCGATTTATTTGGTGAGCCCAACGTCGCAACTGGCGCACTGATGTTACTTTTTTGAATTTATTTTGGACCGTCTCTATTTTTAAATTTTTTGTTGTCTTAGCACTTCTCCAATATTCAACGGCTCTGCGTTTGTAGTCATAGCTCAAATTTTCTTCATCGTCGGAAGAAGTCATAGAATCAAGTTGAGCTACTCCAGCACTCCATTCGTCATTGTCCTCCACAGCTTCCACTACTAAATCTTTGAATGGTTCTTGAAAGTCTAATGTAGTATCTTCAATAATTTCCAGATGATTAAACTCGTTCATGGCGTCTTTTAACAGTTGTTCTATTTTCTCTGTCAACTCTACTTCATCGTTGTTAACCGGACTATCAGGAAGATCTAATGCTTGAAAGGTGATAAGTAAGAGTCTTATTACATTCATTGGATTGATATACATTGTATCTTCACTTTTTTCACTGCACTTAGCTCTCTATGGCTAATATAATAATGAGAGCTCAACAAATGGAACGAAACTGAAACTCTTGTTCAACATTCTTTGCATAAATAGGTGAGCTAGAGTTTTGTTATCTCATGTGGTCGTAAGTAACGTCATTTGGACAAGTGCCCACGTAAAAATAACGTTGAACATTTTTAGGAGAGCGATGCGTAAATTCGTCCCGATAAGATAACGATTAGATCTGTTTATTGTATTTGCCCGATGTGGGGATACCAAATAATACTCTCACACTACTAATACGCTTCGAGCGAACATCCAGCGAGCTTAAATATAGCCAAAAACAGACAGTGTAGAGAAATTAAGTATCACATGTGAGATGAAAGCAACAATAATTAATCTCTCAACTGCTAATAGAAATATTGTCAGAGGCTTGAAAATGAGTGCATAAAAGTAATGAGATAGTTCTCGAGATAGAAAAAAATGGTTTCCATATCAAAAATAAAAATCATCTTTTTGGGGTGTTTAACCCCTTAAGCTTTTTTTTTTTGAAAAATCCAAAAACACGTCAACTTAGTTTTTTGTTGTTCTTCAATTTGGTTTTTGTTTCATCAAAATCGGTCAAAAACTTTTCTTTGTACATGAAAATTAAAACGGTCACGGGGTGGTTCACCCCCTTAAGACAGGGTTGCTCGAAAAGGTGAACGTGTGTTTTTCATTACTCGACATAAGGAATGTCATGGATCTGGTTTTATTCCGATCCGTACACTCTTTCTATTTGAAACAACTCACCGACCCTCTAACATGCCCAACTTTGAGGGTTGATTTCACCCCTTAAAACCCCGTGACCGCCGATAAAAAAAAATACGTGTCTCTTATTTTTCGATGGACTATAACATATCAAATTTTCGTCCAAATCGGAGGGGGACACCTCGCATACTTTCCTTGTTAGTCTTATTGTCCCTACCACCGGAATTTGAGCGCATGTGTGTGTGTGTGCCTGAGTCCGTTGCAGACCATTTGCGTTACTCAGAATACACCACGTGGAGGTTGTCTGCCTAGCATTCCTGGCCCTGATAAGGGCCGTTTTGTGTGTGTATGTGTGTGTGCGCGCGTGCGTGTGCGTGTGCATGTGCGTGCGTGCGTGTGTGTGTGTGTGTGTGTGTCTGCAGAGATAAGGACCCGCGGCTCGTCACTTCCGCAGTATTTTCTGACTCCAAACCCTCTCTGCAGCGCGTGCGTGCGTGCGTGCGTGTGTGTGTTTGTCTGCGTATGTGTGTATGTGTGTGTATTTGCGGCTGGTACTTAATATCGAGTATTGCCACCTCCGTTCTCAATTACCGCTCTTAATCTCTCAGCCATGTTGATGCAACGGGATATATGGGGTTGCGGGATTGTGTTCCAAATTCGCTGCAGAGCGTGCTCTAAGGCGGCTAAATTCGGTAAGTTTGGATATTCCCGTCGCAATCGACGCCCCATTATATCCCAAACATGCTCAATAGGATTCAGATCGGGACTCATGGCTGGGTGTCGTAATACGGTGATGTCGTGTCGTTCGAAAAAGCGTCTCGTTACGTTAGCCGTGTGAGGACGAGCATTATCATGCATAAAAATGAATGACCTCGAACGCTGTCTCCTAGGTAGTACAATTGGCCGTAGAATGTGGTTGATGTACCGTCTAGCGTTCAGATTTTCGCGAACAATTACCAGTGGAGTCCGCCACGTTCGTGATATCCCACCCCATACCATCACCGAACCACCGTTAAACGCAGTCACTGGGCAGGAGAAGATTCGTCGGAAACGTTCCCCTCGACGACGCCAAACTTGGGGCCGTCGGTCGTTACCGTGCAGACAAAATCGAGACTCGTCACTAAAAAGAACATTACTCCATTGCCTAAAAGTCCACCGCTGATGTTGGTTAGCGTAATCCAAACGAGCTCGGCGGTGTCTGGCTGTCAACATCGGTACACGAACGGGATGCCTTGCTCGCAATGCACTTTCATGGAGACGATTGATGACCGTTCGGTATGAGATGTGTTGCCTCAATGCGTGTCGTCGTTGTTGTTGCTGATGTTGTCTGCGACGGCGGAAATTCTGCGCAATTGCATTTGCATGGGCAAACGGTTCACGTCGAGCGTGTCGAATGATTGCCCGATCATCCTGAACGGTAGTTTCGCGATGTCGACCTTGCCCCCTCGTGGGGGGAGCCCATGATATGTGTGTGTCTCTCGCATTATTCTGGAATATATGAACGATAATGTTGGTTAACGCAACGGCAATCACTCTCAACACATCACATATAGTTCGTATATTCACATATATACTAACGTTATTATACGTATAATTCGGCCAAGGATTTGTCATGCCGGGTATCTGCTGGCCGCACGCATCGCAAATTATTTTAATGTGAAAAGACATTATTGATGTCAAAAAGTTCTTTGTTTTGTTTTTAATTTTTAAGTACAGGCGCAGATCCACGAATAAGAAAACCACGATTAATAAGAAAATACACGTTAAATGTGTGAAATTAGCACCGCGAACACCGAGACACTCTGTGAAAAACACGTGTTGCTCGTAAAACAGCTGCTATGAAAAATGGTTGCTTTTCGATAGATACCAGCGGATGCCGGCTAGCCGGCTGCTGCACATGGGTTCATTCAGGGGACGCGGATTGGTTGAAACAATTGAATCGACCAATCAGCTTGGACGGGGACGCTGATACACTTGTATCAACTAATCAGCGTTCGCTGCGCCACTGCAAATGTTTCTGTTGGATTTCGAAACGGAAAACGAAAAATGCCAGACGCATTGTGTAGCAGAAAATTCATATTCTTTTGGCGTCGTTTTATAATAATAATTAATAATAATTGGGGAGTTTTACTTGCACACCCTTTACGGGTTTTTACAAGCCACCCACCCAACTACTACCCATTCTGTATCATCTCCTCGTACCTCCTCTGTTTTTCTGGGTGGGTGGATTTCCTCCAATAGACCTACTTTTTTACGTGGGTTCCGAACCACGAGAGAACAGTTTAAGACACTTAGAAAAATCCATTGGTGTCGGCGGCTTGAATCGAACCCGGACCCACCGGGTGTGAGCCGGGCGCGTTACCACTAGGCCACTGCCTCTCTTGGCGTCGTTTTATATATACATATATATATATATGCGAGTAGCTGAAGTGTGGGCATGCGGTAGTACATTTGGTTTATATATAGCGCTGTATACATATATCTTGCTCTCTTTCTTTCTCTCTCTTTCTCTCTCTCTCGCTCTTTCTTTCATTTTGAATCGCCCGCTCCTTTCTCATACACACACATATATATGTATATATCTTTCGTTGTATGCGTGTGACACCAGCTAACTCCGAACGCGCAGGATCGAGCGTCGGAGAAAAATGTTCTTTATTACAACACATGCGGTATATAAAAGCACGCACGGTGCGTGACAATATAATCCGACTCTTGGAACGATCGTATATATACCGGTTAGTTATTCGTTGTCGCGAACTTTATATCGAGTTATATATCAATTAAGAAATGTAATCGATTGTAATGTGTGAACATCGTATGTACATGTATGTGCGTATATAAGTGTGATTATTTCGGAAGGAGAGTTTGCATTATTTTGCGTCGTGCGGCGTGCTGGCTCGGACATCGAAAAAATATTTTCACGGGTCTGTTCGCGTGTGTTGGTAATTATTTTTTGTATGGGAGGATAATTTCCAATCGATTCAGGCAGAGGTATATGATGCATATATTTTAACAGTAAGATCATCGAAATATATAATGCAGGTTATATACGGCGGCAGTGTTGCGTACATATACGCGCTATTGCATTTGCTCTCTCTCTCTCTCTCTCTCTCTCTCTCTCTCTCTCTCTCTCTATCTCTCTCTCATCTCTCTCTTTCTCTAATTCGCTCGCTATTCCGCATTGTACATACATCTACTCTTTCTTCTTTCGGATGTGTGTGTGACACACGTGACCTACTCTAGTGCCAAAACCGTCGTATATACAATTATCTCTGTTGTACGCTCGTATTTACAGTCGGTCCTTGTTTTCTGATCACACAATTCACTGTTGACACTGTCCACATGCACAGGAAATCTGAAATAAAAACTGTTCCGAAATATATTTGTGTATATGGAATAAAATAAAAAATGAAGTTTCTTCAACGTATTCTGAAAATGAAAACTGTAAGAAATAGTTAGTGCAGAGGTTAGTGCGAAAAGCCGAGGTCACACCGGATCGTTATTGCAAATTGCTTTGTTGAAACAATTTCGTAATATTTTTTGGGCCCCATTATTGTTGATTAGTTTTGTTCATGCTATGCCAAATGTTGTTGCATTTTTTCATATGTTTATTCGGTTGCGAAGTACGAAAGTTCTCATCGAATATACACGTTTTATCTC
Source organism: Heteropelma amictum (assembly GCA_959613375.1). NCBI lineage: Eukaryota > Metazoa > Arthropoda > Insecta > Hymenoptera > Ichneumonidae > Heteropelma > Heteropelma amictum. The sequence continues at coordinate 6,723,046 of OY390726.1, read as the reverse complement.
GGACACTTTACGGCTCAGATACCCTTAATGCATTCGGCTCAACGATTGCTTTGCACGTGCTTTAAAATTGCCGTAGACGATCGTCGTATTTGCGAATATTATTATTTTAGCGCGTGTGTGTATCAAATTAATAACAATTGTATACCGGTATTCTTTGTTGTTGCAGTTTAATTTATTTCAAGTAATATATATATATTTAAAAATCGAATCGATTTGTGTGTCCAATACTGTAATATGTTTTGTTCGCCAGGGTGAAGGTTTTATTGTACTGAAGCAACTAAACATCGCAACGATGGATGGAGAAAAGGCTCGCAAAATATATAAATGCAAACGCACCATAACCAGGAAAAGGAAGAAATTTGTCCGTGATTTTTTCACATTACTTGGACGTGTACCGACTGAGGCTGATATGCCAATGTACCGGTTGGAAGAGCAGGTAAGACGAAAAAATGTATCGGAGGTTCCTAGCACAACATAAATCTTTCGCAAATCATGTATTTTTTAAAAATAATGTGCTTGCTGCACGCGCACCAACGTACAATCATATTTCTTGTACATAATGTACACATAAACCGAAATCGAAAGCTTGCTGAACCTAAGTTCAACAATATTGAATAGAAATCTTTTTACAGCCGAATGGAAATGACGCCCAGGGTGCATTGTCACATGCTGGTTCCGAAGAAGCGATATCGGATACTGCAGTGGTATCCTCCCAGCGAAGCGACGAAATTGGAGGAAGAATTGGAACCTGTGTTGGATGATAGCGATGATGGCAACAATGGCAACAACGACGGTAATAATGATGATGATGCTGCGGATAACTATATCGCAAACCTGGGAACAGTTCATGTGAACAATGACGACGACGACGTTGGCGGCGGCGGCGGCGACGACGACAACGACGGCGACGGCGGCGGCGGCGAAGACGACGACGACGACGACGACGACGACGACGACGACGGCAGCGGTGACGATTATGGCGACGATGGCGGTAATGACGGTAACAATGATAATGATGAAGACATCACTGCATTCTCTGTAGAGGAAGGACCGGTAATAACTATGAGACCCAATGTGCGAGAACACGACATTCTAATTACAATAATGGCTGTGGCGGAACGGCATGAATTAAGTTTTGAAGCGATTCTATCCGTGATCAATGTGTTCAAAAAATTCACAAACCACAATACTTAACCGTCAACCAAAGCTGCTTTGTGGAAGAAATTGGGTAGAAACGAAGAGAATTCCCAAAAAAGGTACCTGTATTGTAAAACGTGTAAAGCTGTAACCGGAGTAGGAAAAGTGCCTGATGTAGATTGTGCGTGCGGGGATGCAGGCCCGGAGAAACCATTGTCAATGGTATCTTTTTTCATCAAACTTGACATAACGAAGCAATTGAAAAGGATATTCTCAATACGGAATATTTGGCATTTCCTTGATTATCGTAATCATCGACAAAAAATCAATGCAGACGGTATGGAAGATTTGTTTGATGGAGAAAGATACATACAGTTGCGAAAAGATGGAGAATTTTTGAACTCGAATTTAAATTTTTCGTTCACTATCAATACGGATGGCTGCCAAGTAGCCGTATCGTCGAAAGAAAGCGCGTGGCCGGTATTATTGTCAATAAACGAGTTTCCTCCTCACGCGCGTAAACGTTTCATCATCTTAGCGGGAATTTGGGTCGATGAAGAACATCCCGATTTAAATATATTCATGCCGCCGATCATCGAGGAACTGCGTGAATTATACTTTACCGGTATTCAGTGGAGACGAAATGGAGTGGAAAGGGTTACAAGCAAATTTATGACAAGTATTTGTACATCCGATACGCCCGCTAGATCTAAAATGTTTAACGGAACGAGTTTCAATGGTGAATATGGATGCAATTTTTGTTACGCGCCGGGAATAGTAATGGAGAATGGCTCGAGAAAATATCCCCTCGACAATATAATAAACCGGACTGATGCTGAAATTCGGCAACATATAACAGAAGCCACCCGCACGGGAATAAGACAAAGAGGTTTAATTGGAGATTCGACATTGAAATATTTGCCCGAATTTGATCTGCGACGGGGAATTGTTGTAGACTCGATGCATTGCGTTGACATTGGCGTTGTGAAAAAATTGACGGAAATGATTATTTTTGGCCTAATGACCGATAACTGGTTTCGCGCCAATGCAAGAGTACGTAGAATAGTCGAAGAAAGATTAAAGAAACTACGAACACCCAGTGCAATTGCAAGAAAACCAAGACCAATCCAATTGAGGAAATTGTGGAAAGCTACTGAATGGCGTAATTGGCTATTGTACTATTGTATACCGTGTTTGAATGGTTTGCTCCCGGAAGAATATTTTCGATTATTTTCGATGCTATCGGAAGCAATGCACGTGCTGAATGGCGATACTATTACTGCTCAACAATTTGAACGCGCTCGTGCATTGATAAACGATTTCGAGATACAATACGAACAAATTTTTGGAATTGAAAATATGACTATCAACATGCACCTTCTAAGACACCTTCCTGATACCGTCAAATGTTGGGGACCAGTGTGGGCGCACAATTGTTACATGTTCGCAAGTTTTAATCACACAATTATAAAGTCATTGAACAGCAGTACCGGTAGACAACTGCAAATAATAAATCGATATTTGTTGAACGATTTTATTAAAAGCGTATCAAGCGATCCAAATGTAAACGTATTGATGGAACATACGGTGAGAAATATATTAAACAGCGGTAAAAAACTACCCGTTCACAACGACGTCGACTACGAGCATTATTACGATTTCAGGACTGTAGGGAGACCTGAAACCCGAAATCCATACAATTGGGAGAGTACTGTATTGCGCGAGGAAAGACTAACGTTCAATAATCAACTAACTGTGTTGAAAAAAAGCATTGTAAAAGGGATAATGTATACAAGCAGATACAGTGACAAAGGTTATACGCGCAGTTGCGATAAATATGTGTACACGATAGACGGGAAATTCGCTGAAATATTAAATATTGTCAGTTTTGTCACAAATGACGGGGATCAAGTTCATGGGATGTTCGTAAAATGGTTTGAAATCACCGATGATATACCGATAAGCAGACACATTAAATCTCTGCGCGTGTCGACGAAAGGTTTCATTAAAGTACAGGACGTACGGTTACCGGTGATCGTACTAAAACTAAACGGTGTAATATACGGAGTAAGAATGGTGAATGGTTGGGAAACTGATTAAGGCTCCTTAGATGATGTAACACTATTACTATATATCATCGATTATTCACTTCCAAACGAGACACGAGTGTTTGTCTGTATGAGTGATGTATGTACAGTGATTTTAAAAGACTAAAGAAACATGTATACATTGATTTTCATAACATTATTAAAAGCAAAGCACTTATATTGTTATATCCCACATAAAATTTCGTGACACATTTTTGGATATCGTTCGAATACCGGGACAGGCTAAAAGTGATTGGTTTGAAAAAGCATATCTTGTAACAAATATGTATGAGAATTCGATGCTGAATTCTTCGTCGTTGTATGCAGCCGACAATCATTTGTGTAAAATTTATTTAGTATAATTTATAATTAGGCTATCCTTCAATCCGCTACCCGCCTTTGTCGGTAAATTAGTATAAATCGAAAAAAATAGTGAAAGAGAGCGGCTATGAAGTACTAAATGCGATACGGTCAATAATTCATTATTACTTGTGAAATATATGCTATACTGTACATGTTTTGTACAAAAAGTGTTAAAAATTATATGCACTCAAAGATGTGAATAAATAACGTAATTGCTCTTTAGACATTTCCAGCAACCAAACAATCCTCTTCCAGAAGCTTATCCTGTGATTTATTTTCAATTTCATTCCTCTTTCATGAAGCAAACTCTGTGATCAAAACAACCAGCTAACGAGACTGGGAGGTAAAAGTAATAGACTGTACATTTCTAGTCGTAACGACCAGACCACGAAGCTGAGAAATAAAAATTCGACTCAAGATTTTGGGTGGTAACGACCAGGACACGGAGTTGGAAAAAAACAAAATTCGACTCTATACAGCCTGTCCCAAAAGGGTCGAAGGATCTCTGAGGGGGTGGTAGATCTCGAAATTCTGAATCGAAAAGTCCTCATCCGTTTTTCGATCTGATGCACCCCTGATGAGTTATTAATAATTAATGACAGCCAATAATACGCGTGGGCTGGGCGGCGCGTGGTGGTGTGCGTGTGACGGTGTGCCCGGCCGCACCGCGAGAGGCAGGGCTACGCCGCGCGACGTGGACGTGTGTGTGTGCATGGGTGTGAGGGCCCAAGCTAGGCAGCACGCGTTGATTGTATTGAAGGAGAACGCGAAAAAAATAAGTAGCGCCCCGCGATGATATATTTTCATAAATGGATGATAAATGAATTAAATGAATTCATGTGGAATTGTAAATCCTTAATGGAAAGCGAAATTTCTACTAAAGCCGTTAAAATTCCATTTATTTATTTACTTAAACTAAAAATAAACATCAGCTTGGCGTTTTGTCATACGATATTTTTACATTATTGATTAAAAACTTATGCGCTTTAATGGTCGAATTTAACGCATGCTAATTAATTTATTTTCATGATTGCCCGACTTAGTTAATTGATGAGTGAGATCAACTCGAGCAATGACTCTTCCTCCTTACTTCTCGAACGAATCGTCTCGAGATAATTGAATTTAAGGCGTTTCTGAACAGGGAAATAGCAAATATCCTGAGAGGTAAAGATTTTCAAAACTCTCGACACGGAGAAATAGAAATTTCAACATTTCAGTCTGCGAATATTTCACAAAATGTATTTAGTTTCAACAAATCATAATTTGCCGACATTTTTAGGCTTGAGGAGAGGATAAAATCCTCTCTTAAAAATTCAAGCGTCCCTTCGAACGGTGAGTATGTATACATGTAAAAAATGTTACAAATATATTTTTTTTGCAATGATTGATTATCATTTATTGTTATTCGTGTTATGTAATTATTATACAACATAAAAAATGTCAGTACAAAGATTTCAACACAACATCTCCTAATTATTATTTTTGGGATCCTCGGAGGTGTCGGGTACATTTTCATAACTTTTGAATCCTTCTATTATTCTTAATTCTATTTAAATTCTCAACAATCGTTGAAAAAAAATTATTCTAATAATTGTTAAAACACTGCAATGAATTTTTGACATTTTTCAATTTTTAGTCTTACAGTTTTAGCAGTTCGTTGTAATTTTTTTCTTTTTGTTTTTGCATAAGAATTTTTTTTAACGATTGTTGTGAATTTAAATAAAATTATGAACACAATTTTGTTTGCCGTGCAGATGTTTTTGAAGTATCATGTATTTCGAAGGATTCAAAAGTTATAAAAATACACCTGACACCTCCCAGGATCCCGAAGAATAATAATTACGAGATGTTGTGGTGAAATTTTTGACGTTTCACAAATACTGATGTTGTTTGTGTTGTACAATAACTACACAACACGAATAACAATAAATGATGATCAATCATTGCAAAAAAATGTATTTCAAATATTTTTTACATGTACATACTCACCGTTCGAAGGGATTCTTGAATTTTTAAGGAGAGGATTTCATCCACTTCTCAATCCTAGAAATGTCTGCAAATTGTGATTTGTTGAAATTAAATACATTTTGTGAAATATTCGCAGACTGAAATGTTGAAATTTCTATTTCTCCGTGTCGAGAGTTTTGAAAATCTTTACCTCTCAGGACATTCGCTATTTCCCTGTTCAGAAACGCCTTAAATTCAATTATCTCGAGACGATTTGTTCGAGAAGTAAGGAGGAAGAGCATTGCTCGAGTTGATCTCACTCATCAATTAACTAAGTCGGGCAATCATGAAAATAAATTAATTAGCATGCGTTAAATTCGACCATTAAAGCGCATAATTTTTTTTTGTTTTTAATCAATAATGTAAAAATATCGTATGACAAAACGCCAAGCTGATGTTTATTTTTAGTTTAAGTAAATAAATAAATGGAATTTTAACGGCTTTAGTAGAAGTTTCGCTTTCCATTAAGGATTTCCAATTCCACATGAATTCATTTAATTCATTTATCATCCATTTATGAAAATATATCATCGCGGGGCGCTACTTATTTTTTTCGCGTTCTCCTTCAATACAATCAACGCGTGCTGCCTAGCTTGGGCCCTCACACCCATGCACACACACACGTCCACGTCGCGCGGCGTAGCCCTGCCTCTCGCGGTGCGGCCGGGCACACCGTCACACGCACACCACCACGCGCCGCCCAGCCCACGCGTATTATTGGCTGTCATTAATTATTAATAACTCATCAGGGGTGCATCAGATCGCAAAACGGATGAGGACTTTTCGATTCAGAATTTCGAGATCTACCACCCCCTCAGAGATCCTTCGACCCTTTTGGGACAGGCTGTATACTTAGCTTATACTAAATAATATACGACTATTTTGCGACTTTTTTTACAGATAGTCCATAGTCAGGAATATGTCGCATCAAATGTACTTGTCTGGAATTTTCGCACACCATTTTTGGTGTTTTTGTGGTTATTTTTATGTATTTTTATGGATTTTATTTATCTCTATTTTTCGTTACATCGGGATATTTATATTACCCGCTATAGAGAAAATAACCAGCCCTCGGCAATCTTCGCAAGCATCACAAAATTGAAAAAGCATAAGGTTAATGGTACAAGGA
>OY390726.1:6669361-6716123 GCA_959613375.1 Heteropelma amictum | reverse complement strand
GCTGGAACTTTGCAGTACTCTGAAAAAAATGCTGGACAATCGTAATCGATAAAAGGATCATAGGTAACGATGCTCGATTTTCATGTGTCATAGCTTCAACGAAGATAATGTTTCCACATGTCTGAAGCTTCCGGCTACTTCTCACACGTATTTTCATATACACTAGAACTCTCTGGTACTTGGAAAAAAATAATAGACAACCATAGCTGCTCGACAGATCGGAACTAACGATGCTCGATTCTTATCTGACGCAGCTTCCAGGGATTAAACTATTTCGCGAGTATCATGCTTCCGGCTCCTTCCCACATGTATTTCCGTGTGATCTGAGACGCTACAGTCCTCGGAAAAAACGTGAGATATCCGTGGACAATTAGAGGAAAAGAATCAACAATGCTCGATTCTCATGTGGCATAGCTTTCACGAAAAAAACTATTTCGCAAGTCTCATGCTTCCTGCTTCTTTCCACATGCATTTTTGTGTGTACTGAGGCTCTGCAGTACTCGGTAAGAAACGATAGACAACCGTGGACGATCAAAGGAAGAGAGTCAACAATGCTTGATTCTGATGTGTCACAGCGTGCACAAAAAGAATTATTTCGTGCGTCCAAAACTTCAGTCCACGGTTGTCTATCGTTTCTTACCGAGTACTGCAGAGCCTCAGTACACACAAAAATGCATGTGGAAAGAAGCAGGAAGCATGAGACTTGCGAAATAGTTTTTTTCGTGAAAGCTATGCCACATGAGAATCGAGCATTGTTGATTCTTTTCCTCTAATTGTCCACGGATATCTCACGTTTTTTCCGAGGACTGTAGCGTCTCAGATCACACGAAAATACATGTGGGAAGGAGCCGGAAGCATGATACTCGCGAAATAGTTTAATCCCTGGAAGCTGCGTCAGATAAGAATCGAGGATCGTTAGTTCCGATCTGTCGAGCAGCTATGGTTGTCTATTATTTTTTTCCAAGTACCAGAGAGTTCTAGTGTATATGAAAATACGTGTGAGAAGTAGCCGGAAGCTTCAGACATGTGGAAACATTATCTTCGTTGAAGCTATGACACATGAAAATCGAGCATCGTTACCTATGATCCTTTTATCGATTACGATTGTCCAGCATTTTTTTTAGAGTACTGCAAAGTTCCAGCATAAATAAAATAACTCGTGAGAAAGAGCCTGAAGCTTTGGACACACGAAATAATTCTTTTTGTGCACGCTGTGACACATCAGAATCTAGCATTGTTGACTCTCTTCCTTTAATCGTCCACGGTTGTCTATCGTTTCTTACCGAGTACTGCAGAGCCTCAGTACACACAAAAAAGCATGTGGGATGAAGCACGAAGCATGAGACTTGCGAAATAGTTTTTTTCGTGAAAGCTATGCCACATGAGAATCGAGCATTGTTGATTCTTTTCCTCTAATTGTCCACGGATATCTCACGTTTTTTCCGAGGACTGTAGCGTCTCAGATCACACGAAAATACATGTGGGAAGGAGCCGGAAGCATGATACTCGCGAAATAGTTCAATCCCTGGAAGCTGCGTCAGATAAGAATCGAGGATCGTTAGTTCCGATCTGTCGAGCAGCTATAGTTGTCTATTATTTTTTTCCAAGTACCAGAGAGTTCTAGTGTATATGAAAATGCGTGTGAGAAGTAGCCGGAAGCTTCAGACATGTGGAAACATTATCTTCGTTGAAGCTATGACACATGAAAATCGAGCATTGTTACCTATGATCCTTTTATTGATTACGATTGTCCAGCATTTTTTTCAGAGTACTGCAAAGTTCCAGCATAAATAAAATAACTCGTGAGAAAGAGCCTGAAGCTTTGGACGCACGAAATAATTCTTTTTGTGCACGCTGTGACACATCAGAATCAAGCATTGTTGACTCTCTTCCTTTGATCGTCCACGGTTGTCTATCGTTTCTTACCGAGTACTGCAGAGCCTCAGTACACACAAAAATGCATGTGGAAAGAAGCAGGAAGCATGAGACTTGCGAAATAGTTTTTTTCGTGAAAGCTATCCCACATGAGAATCGAGCATTGTTGATTCTTTTCCTCTAATTGTCCACGGATATCTCACGTTTTTTCCGAGGACTGTAGCGTCTCAGATCACACGAAAATACATGTGGGAAGGAGCCGGAAGCATGATACTCGCGAAATAGTTTAATCCCTGGAAGCTGCGTCAGATAAGAATCGAGGATCGTTAGTTCCGATCTGTCGAGCAGCTATGGTTGTCTATTATTTTTTTCCAAGTACCAGAGAGTTCTAGTGTATATGAAAATACGTGTGAGAAGTAGCCGGAAGCTTCAGACATGTGGAAACATTATCTTCGTTGAAGCTGACACATGAAAATCGAGCATCGTTACCTATGATCCTTTTATCGATTACGATTGTCCAGCGTTTTTTTCAGAGTACTACAAAGTTCCAGCATAAATAAAATAACTCGTGAGAAAGAGCCTGAAGCTTTGGACGCACGACATAATTCTTTTTGTGCACGCTGTGACACATCAGAATCAAGCATTGTTGACTCTCTTCCTTTAATCGTCCACGGTTGTCTATTGTTTCTTACCGAGTACTGCAGAGCCTCAATACACACAAAAAAGCATGTGGGATGAAGCCGGATGCATGAGACACGCGAAATAGTTTTTTTCGTGAAAGCTGTGCCACATGAGAATCGAGCGTCGTTACCTTCGATTCTTAAATCATTTACAATTATCAAACATTTTTTGCAGAGTACTGTAGACTTCCAGTATAAATACAATTACTCGTGAGAAAGAGGCGAAGCATTAGACGCACGAATCATCAATGATCTATGCTTGCATAAGAAAAATGTTTTCGACATTAAATAAATGGACTTCGCAGCACAATTCATTGAATAAATGACAAATGCCGACCGGTCGTATGATACATGATTCGATCGAGAGGGACAGCAAACTTCGGTTGGAACAAAAGACTTCCGGGCTCGCGAAACGAAATTCTGCCTGAACTCTGTCGCTCTTTCGAATTTTTCGAATCGGAGCCTTGATTACCCGGTCCTGAGGCGTCTCCGATCATGAATGAAACAGCAACTCTGATTGGTCGAGAATTCTAGAATTCTATTGCTTCCTATTTAAAAGCTATTTAGTATTTTTTAAAACGCCTAAGTCATTTTGTTCAGAATATAGCCTGGAATACGTAGGTGTCGGATGCACTACCTATACCGAATCACCCTGTATATACAGGGTGGGCCATTTTAACGTTTAATAGAGAATAACTCGATTAGTACGCGAAATAGTGAAAAAAGTTTTAGACAAAAGTTGCTGGGCAATAAGGGGGACGTATAAGCGTGACCTTTAATTTGACCTTGAACTTGATCTTAAGGGTTATTTGAAGGTCAAATCAACATTTTTCAATAGAAACGCCTATTTTCGACCCCGGATTCGAAAAGAGCAGAAAATTTTACAACGAGATATGTATGATTGATAAGATCAAATCTCAAGTTTTGAGGTTATTTCAAGATCAAAAGCAACTTGTGCGTGTATTTATGCGAAAATCGTATCTGCTTATAAGAATATCGAATTAATCTTCTACATTTACCATTGACCGGAGACGATGACGTGGATGTGGTACAATAGTGCCTGTTGTCCACCGCTCTATGGCAGTGTGAGTTGTTATCGGACCAATAATGGCAGTTATGTCGGTTCAACTCCCTTCTGCTCTTGAACGTCGCTTCATTGGAAAACATTACGAATTTAAAAAAATTAGGGTCCCGATCGATCTGCTTTAAGGCCCACCAGTAGAACTCGAGGCGTCGTTTAAAATCGACAGGTAATAATGCTTGTGTTAAATTTACATGATAAGCATGGTATTTCTGAGCCTACAAAATCCGGAGGATTGTGGTCTTAGGTATTCCTGTGGATATCTCCAATCTGCGGCTCTCGGGAAGCACTGAGTGCAAAACGTTGCCGCATCCACGTAGACACCTCGATATTCGCCCAAAATCAAAATCATATCGATAATCTCATTGAGTGAAGATTCCCACATTTTAAGCGACTAGAGAGAGACAAGTAAGTGACGAGCGAAGACACAAAAGACAAGCTGTAATTAAAAAGTTGGCATATAAACCACTAGGCTATTGGATCGCTTTTGACAGAAGGGTAATATTATTACATAGCTTGTCTCTTCGTCTGACTAAGCAGTGATCTGGTCTGATTAAAATGGGAGATTTTCCACCCAACGAGATTGTTGATATGATTTTGATTTTGGGAGAATGTCGAGGTGTCTATGTGGATGCAGCAACGCTATATGCTCAGCGCTTCCCGAGAAGAAGACATCCGTGTAACGTGACGATTAGAAATTTGACAACGAGGGCACGTGCAGGGGATATGAAACGCCAACGTCGTCGTCACGAATATGACGAGAATGACGTTCGGGTATTGACAATATTGGCATCGGTCCACCTCGATGCTCATATTTCGAGCCGCAAATTGGAAATATCCACAGGAATACCGAAGAACACAATCCTCCGGATTTTGAAGGCTCGGAAGTACCATGCTTATCATGTGACTTTAACCCAAGCATTATTACCAGCCGATTTTGAACGACGCCTCGAGTTCTGCCGGCGGGCCTTACAGCAGATCCACCGGGACCCTAACTTTTTTAAATTCGTAATGTTTTCCGATGAAGCGACGTTCAAGAGCACAGGCGAGTTGAACCGACATAACTGCCATTATTGGTCCGATAACAACCCACACTGGCATAGAGCGGTGGACAATCAACACCGCTGGAGCCTCAATGTCTGGTGCGGGATTGTTAATGGATACTTGATCGGTCCATTCTTTTTTCGACGTACTGTAAATGCGAATACGTACCTGGATCTCCTCATTAACCAATTGCCCCAGTTTTTGGAGAACGTGGACTTGGAAACAAGGCGAAAGATGTTCTTCCAACAGGATGGGGCACCCCCACACTTCGCACGTGTGGTCAGAAGGTTTTTAGACGTCAGTTACCCAAACCGATGGATTGGTCGAGGGGGACCAATCGCATGGCCTCCTCGTTCCCCTGATTTGACGTCACTAGACTTCTACCTCTGGGGCTATTTAAAAGGAGTTGTTACCCAAGAAGAACCAACAACGAGAGAAGACATGAAGAACCGCATAAGAAAAGCTTGTGAAGGTATTCCACGAAACGTCTTGCTTCGCACTGTCGATCACTTCCACAGACGACTTAATTATTGCATAAATGCTAACGGCGGAACCTTCAAAAACCTTTTGAATGGCTAAAGGAAACTCCAAAAGAGGCATTATTCTACCACATCCACGTCATTGTCTCCGGTCAATGGTAAATGTAGAAGATTAATTCGATACTCTTATAAACAGATACGATTTTCGCATAAATACACGCACAAGTTGCTTTTGGTCTTGAAATAACTTCAAAACTTGAGATTTGATCTTATCAATCATACATATCTCGTTGTAAAATTTTCTGCTCTTTCCAAATCCGGGGTCGTAAATAGGCGTTTCCCTTGAAAAATGTTGATTTGACCTTCAAATAATCCTTAAGATCAAGTTCAAGATCAAGATAAAGGTCACGCTTATACGTTCCCCTTATTGTCCTTCAACTTTTGTCTAAAACTTTTTTTACTATTTCGCGTACCAATCGAGTTATTCTCCATTAAACGTTAAGATGGCCCACCCTGTATATATCAAGCGTTGATTTATTGTAAACTTTTGGAGACTCGAAATTTCTTGGAAGTGGTGCGTGTCTATGCAGGTCGGCACTTATCAAACGTTGATTATAAACTTTTGCGTAAACATGCACATCGAGAATGGCGCCGCTATGGCGTGGGGTGATTTCTTGGAAACGACATCGCGGTGGTCAATCATCAAAGGAAGGAGGTCACCAAATGAAAGGGATCATTTAGCTCAGTCTGACGCAATATCTTCGATCGCACGCGTGTGTGTCGGCACTATTGAATTTTTTTCTCCGAAAAATGGGCGCGTGTAACAAATACTCGGTTTTTCCCTGCGCGGATCCGCGAACGTTCACTCGAAACGAGCTGGAATATATTCCGAAAACATTGCTTTTAAAGTATTGGGGCGATCATATACATTTGCTCTGGCATCTCCTTCCGAGACGTTATCAAATTGATCCCGAAGTATTGTCGTATCTTCCGTGTAGAGAGCACCATAATACTTCTGTGAATATGGATCGTTTCGATGGCACCCCACCCCAACGTCGAGTGTGTGAAGAATGTTTTCCAAATTCGCGGGTGGAGAAAATTAATGAGTAATTTTTTTCGGGTGGGGAGGGTAAGGATATATAACCCGCAATTTCTCGAGCAGCTTCATTAAAGAACGATCAAATGCGAGACAGACGAGTCGTGCTGAAACAGCGATTATTGTTACACTTGAAAAATATCAGAGAAGTGAAAGTCGTGTTGCAAAGAGTGTCGGTGATTCGAGAGATCAACCAAAGTGTGAAAAATCTTTCAATATGCGAAGCAACGTTATCGCCGCACAAATCTTGCACCGTGAACAAAGTACCGAGCAACAACAATGGATCTCGAGGCTATTAACAAAATCGGCAAGATGGACGATTTTCTACCGACGAAAAAATTGTCGGAACTACCAGTGCGGGCGAATCAACGTATATCAAACGTGAGAGCTGTCCAAACGAAATTCGGACGACGGTACATCGTCGATATTAATGACGAATTTTCCGTCTTCCTGCCTGCCAGAATCACGAAAGCCATCGATGAGGACCCAACGACGTTAGACAAATTCCAGACTGCGACTAACGATGGGAAATTATATCTGAATTACATCGGTACATCGGAAAATATAATAAACTAGAATTTATTCTGTTGTAGGGAAATTTGAATAAAAAAAAAAAAAAACAAATGTCATGTAAATGTGTGTGTTTTTTTATTCCAAAGAATATCACGATTACACAAAACTTGATAGGCCTTTAGCCAAATTTTCAGCGATTTCACATTCGCGCTGGCACAATTGTATTTCGTTTGGGCGGAATGATGCGAACATCCCGGCGGAATTTTCGGCAATTTCTTCAACGATGGGCAATCCAGAATCTCGAGATCGATAATCTCAGCGGTCGTGAACTTTTTCACCCATTGTGTTTTTTCGAGTCCCGTGACGTATACTTTGTGAGCTCGTTGCAATATGGCGCCAATCACCGCTTCATAGGGTATTTAACCGTCTTCCCAGCTCATTCCATGATAATTGCGTGTTAGCCATAAATTCATGGCTTTGTATTTGACCGGCAACGACTTCCATGGCGATGGCGAATCGAAGAACAGGGTCAAAGGTGGACCGTCTTGTTGCACTTCGACAAAATATATTTCTTTGAGAGCAAACTCGTTAATTGGCCGTTTGAAGCATTGAAGATCAACGATGTAATCCATTATATCAGCTTCTTCACGCCACCGCTGATCGGATTATACTGGACGATGCGATCATGAAGTATGAGGCAGTAAGCCGATGTATGCGCAGGAATGTTATTTTTTGACTCGAATTCAAGGCGAACATCCACCGGGCCTGTCTTCAATGATTTGTTTTGTTCCGAGCAGTTCCGAGCATTTTTTGGCAACCCGTGGGCCTGCCAAATTTTAAAGGACAAATGATTTACGGATTTTGGCTCGTCGAGGATTGTCGCTCAACTATGCAACACAGGCAAAAAAACTTTGCATGATAATTTTGAAGACATTTCATATTACCTGTGCCATGAGTTTCAAAACCGTACGTTGTTTGTTCATCAATTTATAACAAAAAATGTGATTTTTTTTTTACACGGGACTTTTCATTTTGCAACTAAACAAATAATGATAATTGATCTCACGACAGCTTGTTTTTTCAAGAACGATGAGACGAACAACTTTTGTTTCAAGAGTTTTCGTCTACAACCCATAACAAAGCCGTTATTTAACAAAATGTGGGGTCTCAAAAGTTTAAACAATCGCTACGGACAAATCCGGACCTAACTTTTTTGGGGGTAAGTAAAAATATGTTCGTCCATATCTAATGAACCTATAAAAAAATCGGCTAACCTATGTTATTCCAGAATAGAACTTTATTTCATTCGACTGGACTAATACACAAATTTGACACTTCGGATTATCCGGTTGGCAATCCGTATGGTATTCCACAAGCTAATAAAAAAGTATTGGGTCAGGTGAAGGATGAAAACAACGGTAATATCATGGAGGAGTTTATCGGATTGAGGGCAAAATTGTATGCTTACAACATTTTTGGTGACAATGGTGAAAAAAAGCGGACAAAAGGCATCAAGGGCTCAACGCTTAAAACTATTACGCTTGACGACTACAAAATGTGTCTGTTTGAACATAAAAATGTAGTCAAACCTCAAAATTTAATTCAAAGTGAAAAACACATTGTTCATACTGCGACACAGAAAAAAATTGCTCTAAGCTGGAGAGATGATAAGAGAATGTTGATGTATGACTCAACCGATACACTACCATGGGGTTACTCGTTAGTATAACCTGATATTTCGTGCGGGCTAATAATTTCGGACGTGACTTCTCGCATGCCGACAAAAGCGAGAGCTGTATATGTATATCGAATATAAACAATTTTAAGAGCAAACGGTCTTTTTACGTGCCGGAAATCAGAAACTATTATATACACGGCGGCCATCAATAACATCAAAGATGTCAACGTTGGTCATTCGAGCAATATTCGGCGGATCATTTGGAGCCAAGTATTCATCGGGTACGTATTATAAAATTTTCGCTCCGCTCCGCTATCTCGAATAAAGAAAAAAAATTTCATAAACTCATTACTATTTCAGTTTTCGAAAAGAATGAGACAGCGACGTGACATCGATAGAGTCTATATTCTTTTGATTTTCCTGCTGAATCGAAATCCATATGTGACAAACATATCGCCAAATTTGCGAGCTGTCGACATATGCCTACTCCCAGAATCAGCGGTCTACCGGAGACTATGGAGAGTATTGTCTTTGGTGCCGCGTGCGGTTATCAGGAAAGCATATGACAAGGGGTTATTGTGCAACTACGAGCTATTGGATTCCGCAGTTACAATCATTTATAAATTTGGCTGGGCGGAATTGGACATGTTTGAGCCTATATTGGAGGGCCATGGTGAGAGCATATTTTAATTTTTTTATAAGCTCATCATTATCAAACAACTCTAAAAACCATCTAATGTTGTTTATTTTAGCGAAAATTCGACTTCTCCAAAGTTCGAGCGATAAATCATCTTCGTCAGCATCCTCATCGAGACACCATATTGATGAGCAATCAGGATTGCAGAAGGATGAAAATAGCTTGATCAATGATGCATCGCGACGGGAAAGCATTGAAGAACGCGTTCGATGGATGGATCAAAACCAATATTCACGCGAGTTCGAGCAAGCTGATGGGGCTGTAGCTGGACCATCTGGTGGCGGGAATCAAGCATCTCCACCACCACTAACACCATCGCAAGAGTCTCTTAATGTGTGCGATATGTGTCAAAGATCGCCATCCCCACCAGTTGAGGAGGCACCGGTGCAAGACGATGTTGCGGACAACTGGGTGCACCATGAATACGATGCCGCTCGTGTAAACTATGCTAATCAAGAGTATGGTAGCGATGATGATGATGCTGCATCAACATGGATTTCATCATCACCAGCAGATTCTGGTAATTTTGATATCACTTTTAAAACTCTACATAATTGAAATGCCGTTCAGATTCTTACGCTTTTGAAATATCTCTGTTGCAGGGTATGAATCGTGCGAAATCGAAAATCTGGCATGGCGAGAGCGGCGCGCTGCAATGTTGAGTGAGAGTGAAAATGAGGAATGAAGAAAAAAATTGTACACAAGTTTTAAATAAATCAATTTCCTACAGCAGATTTATTTACCCAACTATTGTGAGTATTGTCAAAACCAAGCCATTTTACAAATATTTTATTTCCACGTTTCTTCAATACTTTCTCAACGAGATAAACATCGGGATATTTCACTTTGAGGAGCTCTTGTTCGTAGAAACCACCACCGATGGGTTGATCTCGATGATCCTCCAGCTGGTACATCGTTGGATTCGTATTTTTCACTCGATCAATCGTAAATATTTCCGTTGTCCAATTCGGAGTGTAACCTTTCTCGTATGCGTTCTTAAATTTGCTGATTCTCACTTTGTCGCCGATTTTGTATTTTGCCGTTTTCTTCGTAGGAGACGTGATTTTCTTGTAAATATCGCGTAAAATTTGTTTCTCATTAGCTCTATTAACATTTTTTGGTTTCATCTTAATTGTACGATGTACCGTATTGTTGTATTCGAAAATCATATCATCGAGAATGTGTATCCACTTGGAATTTCCGCGAAGACTGAATCGTATCCACATTTTATTTTTTAGTGTACGATTGAAACGTTCGCAGATCGAAGCTTTTAAATTGCTGTATGTCGAGTACATGTGAATGTTGAATTTTTCCATAAGCGCCTGAAACTCGGCATTGTAAAACTCTTTTCCTCGATCGACTTGCAAGTTTTTCGGTGTTCGACCCTGAACTAGTATGGATTTCATAGCCGATGTCGTATCTCTCCCCGTCTTACTCTCGATCGGTACAGCCCAGGCATACTTTGAGAATACATCGATAACGGTGAGGAGGAACTTTTGCTTAGAGTTTCGGTGAGCGTAAGATGACATATCGACGAGGTCGGCTTGCCACGTCTCATCGAGACCGCGTATATCAACACGTCGACGGATGTAATTTCTTTGCGCCGGCTTATGTAGCTCTCTCACCACGGTCTCTTTGTCGCTCATGTTCGAGTGCGTGCAAGCGGTTGTCCAGTAGCGCGAGCACTAGGGAATTTTTCACTGATAACGCGTGTACAGCTTCTTGGTCCGCTTTAAACTGGCTCTTGACACTATCGATCATTAACATATAATCACCGCTACTACTACTACTTTGCTCCAATGTTTTCAGCTCGTTTTGCAAATGCACAATGAGCTCGGAATTGCGTTTCGCCAGATTTTCAAGATTTTCATGATTGATTTTTTGATGTCTTATATGCTCCGTGAGTTGGGACTCGAGTGCACGGATCATCATGTCATGATTATCAATATCCTCCTGTAGAGAAGATGTAACGTGATGTATCTGACGTACTTCTTGTTGCATTGCGCTTTGCATCACTCGCACTGAAATCGCATCATTCTCGTCTATCGGATCAGCCAAATTACACAAACGTCGCTTCGCTCGCTCGAACAAGCTGATGCAACACATCTCGCTCTTTTTTATACTCCATGTTGTCGCTATAGCGACGCTGATGATACTGCTGTTTGTTGGATACAACAAAGTCATTTAATGGTGAGAAAAGTATCAAAACCCTGTCGGTATCTACCCTTGTCCACTTCGCTATCCTTGTCAATCGTGATGAATCAATATTTATCAGAATTCCAACATTCCGAACAAATGCTCTTGAATTGCGAATAAGTCATATCCGTGTTAACATGATCGTTGTACACATGTTTCAAATTCATATCATCCTGCTTGAATAGAACAAGAAAGTTCGTATTATCTCTTACGAGATGCTTAGGAATGCGAGCATACGTCTGACAAAGATAGAAGCAGTCGACAATTTCGTGTCTTCCCATGGAGAAAAAGGCCCTCATATTGTCTCGTTTCTCGCACGGAACATCGTCAAAGATGATTATCGAGTGAGGTCGCGCATCGCTAGGTGAGACCACTTGTTCGTGCTCGTTGAACGGATGATATTCGACCTCGTTCACCGGTTCGAGCAATCGTTCGAGTAATTTATACTTTGGTTGTTTCAACGATTTTCAATAGAGGTAAATGTTCTCAAATCTCAGTCCATTGGGATGTATTATGAGCGAGAGCAAAGCATTGGTTTTGCCACAATTTGATGGACTGCAAAACACAGTACGAATAATATCAGGCAGCAAATCACCATGACGTTTTTGTCTCTTCTCCGCTCGTGTAAATTCATCGAAATTTATTACAGGCAATAGTCCCATCTGTGAACTCATCTTGACCGTGACTGATGGAAATAGGTATAAGTAGTATGCTTATAACGATTGATGTCTCAGTTGCGAATGTTTTCCCGTCTGATGAACATATGTGGAAAATGCCGAAACAAGACGATCCGAAAAATCCTATAACCGACAGTTTGAAGAAATTTGCCGATCGTCACTCTTCCAATCCTAACATTAGAGGAAGTACACCATTTACGGGTGAAGTTGATCCGGGACGATACGGTGCAGTTGGTGATAAGAAGAAACAGTGTAAATAGGGATTTCGCGAGCATCGAAAACTATCACGCGGAGCAGGATCGTTGGGGCGAAAAACAAAAAACGTGGAAAAGGAGCCGTCAACGATTTGATTAATAAACATCCATTCGAGTTACAAATACCGGGATATCAATATTGCGGGCCTGGCACGAAATTGTCCAAGCGGCTTGCGCGAGGCGATCCTGGCGTTAATCCGCTCGACGCGGCTTGCAAAGAACACGATATCGCGTATTCGAAAAATCGGGAGAATATTGCGGCGCGACACGCGGCTGACAAGGTGCTGACGAGGAAGCGTGGAAACGAGTATTCGCCAGAGACGCCAGCTTAGGCGAGAAAGCGAGTGCCCTGAGTATTGCTAATATCATGAAGGTTAAAAGGAAATTCGGTATGGGGGTCAAGCCAAGTTTCAAAAAAGTTGTCGCAGCAGCACGAGCAACGATGATTCGCAGCGGTGATTCGAGAGCACTCATTAGATCCGCTCTCAAGGGTGCTCGGAGCGTGACGAAAAGAGCAGCAGGATGTAAAGTGCGCGCTCCTCGTGTTATACGCGTGCCGAAAAAGATCGGTGGTTTCTTGCCGTTTCTCGTGCCGATTTTCGCGGGGCTCAGCGCTACTGGGGCATTGACCGGTGGTGCGGCGAGTATAGCGAAAGCCGTTAACGCTGCTCAGGCAGCTAAACGAGAATTGGACGAACACAAACGACACAATCGAACGATCGAGGCTATTGCATTGGTCAAAGGCTTACATCTTAAACCATACAAGCAGGGATTGGGTCTTCATATAGCTCCAAAAAACGTGAATTGAAGCTACCGCATCGACCGCTCACCGACGCGGATCTCCGTAAATACGCACGAATCATGAACATTCGACATTTTCGAGGCGTTTACATGCGGGATAAACTGCCGAAGAGCGGACCGCTGAAATACAAAACAGCAATTGTTAATTTGGATGAGAATATCGGTCGTGGTACACACTGGGTTGCGTACAAAAAATTTGAAAAAAGGATCGATTATTTCGATAGTTTTAGCAACCTTCGACCACCATCTGAACTCATGAAATATTTCGGTGTCGGTAGCGTGAATTACAACTACGAGAGATACCAAGACTATGATACAATCGAGTGCGGTCATTTGTGCTTGAAGTTTCTCTGCGATCAATTGGATTTTGGTGAAAAGTATGCGTTATATAAACGTACAGGGTAAAACAGGGAGGTCAGTCGTAAATTAACCATCATGGATGATAGTTTCACATTAACGATATCGGGAACGTCGTCCATACTCGAGGCGCAATAAATACTTTCCACCGATCGAGCTTTCACTTCACAAAAATTATAGCCTCGGTGTCATCGAATTGCTAACCTTCAATTCCATTCCTAACATCGACTTTCAAAGTAATAAATTTTACGTTGGAGATGAGATATTAACGATACCTACGGGCAGCTACGAGATTGAAGATATTGAGAAATACGTACAGTCGGAGTTGTCGCGTAAAGATATTATTCTCAATATAAAGCCCAACAATAATACTTTGCGTAGTGAAATTAAGTGAAATCGCGAAATAAATTGTATACCTAATGATTCTATCGGACGCTTGTTGGGATTTACACCGCGTATTCTGAGTGCCGATAAAAGACACAAATCCGATCTACCGGTAGCCATTCTCAAAGTGAACGCCCTGCGAGTTGAGTGTATCACCACGGGAGCTTATATCAACGAGCGAAAAGTACACACGATTCACGAGTTTTTTCTGACAGTCCTACCTGGTTACAAAATCATCGAAGTACCGGCACATGTGATTTATCTGCCGATCACCAGCAGAACGATAGATTGCATCAGACTTCAGATAGTCGGTCAGGACGGTGATATAGTACAATTTTCGCGGTGAAGTTATTACGATTCGTTTGCATGTAAAATCGCAATGGGCATAGTTTACAACAGAATTCTTAATAAATCGACATGGCTTGCGGTGGACAGTCGTCGATCAACGCGCAGAGCGTTAACACCTCAAAACGTGCTGTTCCTGCAGAGTCTAGGCCTAAAAATTCGCGAAAAAAACGCGTGAGACATAAATTTTTGTTCTGCGCTTTGGCCATATGCTGTGTACAATGGAGGAGGAAATAGTTAATATTCAGAACCCCGTCATCTTCGATGAATCCATCACACATTGTGAGATTCATGCTCATCAGCCGTATGCATCTGCAACCTTCAACAACAGCGATGAAATCCGCATCTCCATTCAGCATCAAGATCTCTGCATACTACCGAGTCACAGCTCCTTACATATATGCGGAAAATTGACGAAAAACGATGGCACACCGACCCTTGCTACGAGCCTCGTCAATAACGCCAATTCCTATTTGTTCGAGGAAATACGTTATGAGCTCAATGCCATCGAGATCGATCGAAGCAAAAACGTTGGTCTCACGAGTCTGATTAAGGGCTACTCGTCGATGAGCCCGAGTAAAAGCAGGATGCTGGAGAACACCGGATGGCTCGACATCGAGGAAACGAAGCAAATCGTAGATGCTGCGGGTAATTTTGACATATGCATACCGCTGAGCATGCTGCTGGGCTTCGCTGAGGATTATCGAAAAATCGTGATAAATGCTAAACACGAGCTCATCCTATCGCGATCAAAGACCGATAATGATGCCGTTGTACAGACAGCCGATGAGGATTTCAAACTCGTTCTGCAAAAGATTGAATGGCTCGTGCCATACGTGACAGTTTCGGATCAGCGGAAAATTCAACTCTTGAAGTACATAGCCAAGGATCCACCGATTTCCATGAGTTTTCGCACGTGGGAACTACACGAATATCCTCTGCTACCGGCTACCTCGAAACACGTTTGGTCCGTGAAAACATCGACGCAACTCGAGAAGCCTCGTTACGTCATTCTTGCATTTCAAACAGATCGAAAAAATCAGAAGAACAAGAATGCGAGTAATTTCGATCATTGTAAAATCACCGACGTCAAACTGTATCTCAATTCGCAATGTTATCCCTATGGAAATTTGAATCTCAACATCGATCGAAATCAGTACGCTTTGCTGTATCAGATGTACGCAAATTTCCAATCCACGTACTACAACAGAGAGCCCGAGCCATGGTTAAACAAGTCACAATTTCTGAAGTATGCTCCGCTCATCATTATCGACTGCTCGAAACAAAACGAATCGTTAAAGACAGGCCTGGTGGATGTTCGCCTTGAATTGGAGTCAAAAAATAACATTCCTGCGCATACATCGGCTTACTGCCTCATACTTCACGATCGCATCGTCCAGTATAATCCGATCAGCGGTGGCGTGAAGAAGCTGATATAATGGATTACATCGTTGATCTTCAAGGCTTCAAACGGCCAATTAACGAGTTTGTTCTCAAAGAAATATATTTTGTCGAAGTGCAACAAGACGGTCCACCTTTGACCCTGTTCTTCGATTCGCCATCGCCATGGAAGTCGTTGCCGGTCAAATACAAAGCCATGAATTTATGGCTAACACGCAATTATCATGGAATGAGCTGGGAAGACGGTTAAATACCCTATGAAGCGGTGATTGGCGCCATATTGCAACGAGCTCACAAAGTATACGTCACGGGACTCGAAAAAACACAATGGGTGAAAAAGTTCACGACCGCTGAGATTATCGATCTCGAGATTCTGGACCGCCCATCGTTGAAGAAATTGCCGAAAATTCCGCCGGGATGTTCGCATCATTCCGCCCAAACGAAATACAATTGTGCCAGCGCGAATGTGAAATCGCTGAAAATTTGGCTAAAGGCCTATCAAGTTTTGTGTAATCGTGATATTCTTTGAAATAAAATAACACACACATTTAGATGACATTTGTTTTTTTTTTTTTTTTTATTCAAATTTCCCTACAACAGAATAAATTCTAGTTTATTATATTTTCCACCGATGTAATTCAGATATAATTTCCCATCGTTAGTCGCAGTCTGGAATTTGTCTAACGTCGTTGGGTCCTCATCGATGGCTTTCGTGATTCTGGCAGGCAGGAAGACGGAAAATTCGTCATTAATATCGACGATGTACCGTCGTCCGAATTTCGTTTGGACAGCTCTCACGTTTGATATACGTTGATTCGCCCGCACTGGTAGTTCCGACAATTTTTTCGTCGGTAGAAAATCGTCCATCTTGCCGATTTTGTTAATAGCCTCGAGATCCATTGTTGTTGCTCGGTACTTTGTTCACGGTGCAAGATTTGTGCGGCGACAACGTTGCTTTGGATATTGAAAGATTTTTCACACTTTGGTTGATCTCTCGAATCACCGACACTCTTTGCAACATGACTTTCACTTCTCTGATATTTTTCAAGTGTAACCATAATCGCTGTTTCAGACGACTCGTCTGTCTCGCATTTGATCGTTCTTTAATGAAGCCGCTCACGAAATTGCGGGTTATATATCCTTACCCTCCCCACCCGAAAAAAATTACTCATTCATTTTCTCCACCTCCGAATTTGGAAAACATTCTTCACACACTCGACGTTGGGGTGGGGTGCCATCGAAACGATCCATATTCACAGAAGTATTATGGTGCTCTCTACACGGAAGATACGACAATACTTCAGGATCAATTTGATAACGTCTCGGAAGGAGATGCCAGAGCAAATGTATATGATCGCCCGAATACTTTAAAAGCAATGTTTTCGGAATATATTCCAGCTCGTTCCGAGTTAACGTTCGCGGATCCGCGCAGGGAAAAACCGAGTATTTGTTACACGCGCCCATTTTTCGGAGAAAAAAATTCAATAGTGCCGACACACACGCGTGCGATCGAAGATATTGCGTCAGACTGAGCTAAATGATCCCTTTCATTTGGTGACCTCCTTCCTTTGATGATTGACCACCGCAATGTCGTTTCCAAGAAATCACCCCGCGCCATAGCGGTGCTATTCTCGATGTGCATGTTTACGCAAAAGTTTATAATCAACGTTTGATAAGTGCCGATCTGCAGAGACACACACCACTTCCAAGAAATTTCGAGTCTCCAAAAGTTTACAATAAATCAACGTTTGATATATATATATATACAACGATCGGCGGAATCGAACGACACGCGTTGATAAGTACCGTCCTGCAAACGACACGCACCACTTTCGAGAAATTTCGAGTCTCAAAAAGTTTATAATAAATCAGCGCTCGATATATACAACGTTCGACGGAATCGGGCGACACGCGCCGTGAAAGTTCAAAGGCCTCCCCCCTCCATTTTCCCACCCACACACGCGGACCTCGCTGAATGCCCAAAATCGCGCACACCGATAGAGAAGATCGCTTATCGCACCGATAAAAAAGATTAACGCTTGATCGTGAGGCCGCTAGGTGGCGACACATCACCCCCCCCCCCCTCCCACCTTTGAACCACACCAAGCCCACCCCCACCCACCTCCCACTCTACCCTCTCGAGGGCTCATATCCAGGCAAAAATACCCCCCCCCCCCCTAAACCGCCACCCCTACCACCCGCCCACTCACCACCCCCCAGACACGCCCCCCTCTTCTCCAGGGGGTTCGTGTCTAGGCTAAGTGTCGGTAAATGTCGGTGCAGAGACCCTGCATTAGAACCGGCCCCATATATCTTCTCTCGGACACAGATACATACTGAAAATTCAGTGTAATTTGTCCAAATTCTCGTTTGCAATACCTCTAGTCTACGCTACAGCCAAAGAGATCGCTCATGGTTTTATCACCAATTTCCTCGGTACTTTCGGCGTTCCCAAAGCTATCCTTACCGATTAAGGAACAGCATTCACGGGAAAAATAATGCAACAACTCGCAAAAAGTTTTAAATTCAAACACATTAAAACGACTGCGTTTCACCCCCAATCTAACGGATCTCTAGAGCGAAGTCACCAAATTCTTGCAGACTATCTCAAGCACTACACTGAGACAGATTTCTTTTTAAATGTCGAATTCTTCACCCACCGCGGCCTCGGGTCGAAGGCTGATGGGGCTCTTGGTGATATTAACTCAATTTTGAATTATTTTGACTTATTTAACTGTCGAGGTTACAGTCGAAAGAATCGTTCGAACTCCCGACAAGAATAAATAATTTATAAGTTGGGCGCCAACTAAGTTTCCGAGATTAGCACTCAATTTGATTACAGTTCTTTTAATAAATTATACTTTACCACGGCCAAGACTCTCTCTCCCAAGGTGGGAACCGTTGGAGACCCGTAAGATCGCAAAGCAGAGAAAGCTTTCGTGCGTAGAATTTACATTTGTCGAAGTTCTAACCCTCTTTATTTAAATTTCGTCGATCTCTCGTCGACGGATGTGTTCGATTTACAACAGACGTTGCACTTTTCTACAGCGTGCGAATCCTTCCGTAGGGGTTGTCGACAGACGGACAAGTCCCCTTTCGATTGGATTTCTTCCGTGGGAACAGTCGACAAACCGACAATTTCCCTCTTCTTAACAATTATTTTACACGCAATAGGTTGTCAACACTCGAGGGCCGAAACCTGGCGATATACAATTCGCAACTAAACAAGGACGAGACGAAAATTAGGACAACTACTCGTCACAACGACAGAACAAGGAATAAATTAACTTTTGCGAAACTTCGCTGATTCGGCCCTTCCCCTCCTTTCGGGATCTATCGCCTTTATCGATCGGCTCGCGCAAGCGCGTCGACCCTTCGTCTTCCTTCGTACACGGTTCCTCGCTCCAGCGACCTGGCCTATGATCTTCAGTTCGGCGGTCGATAATTATCTAGAGGCGCTCTAAGGTTAATAGTTACCGTAACGTGGTAATCGGAATACGAGACCTTACCCGTTCGACGAATAAATCCTCCGACCCTCGAGAAAAGACTCGATCGGCCGCGTCGAGGATGGTTAATTACGATTCTCCTGTCTCAACACTAACAAAAAAGATTGGCATTTATGGTTACCTCTCGCAACACTTGCTTATAACACCAGCGTTCACGAAGGAACAAGAGTAACCCCACATCAATGTGTATTAGGAAAATTAGGTCGTGTACCGTCTGAATATTCCTATCTTGACGAACTCCTCACATACGAAGATCACGTGAAAAACGTCAAAAAACAAATAGAAGATGTCCAGAAGTTGGCAAAACAAAATCTAGAGCTCGCAAAACAAAAATAAAAAATCCGTTACGATAAAAAAATCAACCCCGTTGCTTTTAACGTAGGGGAAAAAATATATCTAGTAAAAAACCAGAAATCCGGAAAGCTAGATGACAATTACCAAGGCCCTTATACTATCACCGCAGTTATCCCAGATAAACCTGACATCGAAATCGAACTTGAAAATGGTAAACGTAAAATTGTACACTGCAACCGAGCCAAAATCGCGCATTAACATCGAAAACACATTTCAGGTACCCATGGAGCACCTGAACATGAGGTTTGTCCTGGTCATCTTACTCTCTCTTTTGCAAGCAGGATGCTCACTTATCGCACACGATTGTGGAGCACCGGCAACGAACATCACGACTCTATCTCTGCTCGAAATCACAGAATGCGACATCCCCATTAAACATCCGGAAATCGTTAATACTCGCGTACAATTACTGCAACGAGTCGAATTAAAAAACGTCAGAGCAATACAATGTAAAATTGATATCAAACGTAGAGTAAAACATTGCGGGCTTCACTCACACACGTCAGAAGTGCTAGGTGGATATGAGGAATACATTCGAATCAGACAGACGAATCCACGAATTCGGTTCGTTCGAACTTTGGGACATCCGTATTGACCAAATCAGCATCAACTCCTCTAATCGTCGAAGCCTGATCCTTACTGGCACAGTCGATAAAGACGGTTATTGGACGGGAGGTCAATATTCTGATCCTTATGGCACCTGGAAAAACGTACTCGTTACAGCTCTAGTATCCATCGATGTTTACGGACAATTAACCAAAGTTAATTTAGACAAAAACGAGGTTATTTTACATTCAGGCGTTCGCTGTAAACTTACCGAAGGCAACTGTTTAGATGCTGTTGGAGGGTTTACTTACTGGGATCCTATTCCCAAGGATCAATGCAGATTCCACAATTACGAAGTTCTTTACGAAGGTTCCGCCGAACGAGTGCGTAGCGGAATAACCGAAGACACGAATGTCGAAACTTACACAATTACATCGTCCGAAGTCAGTTTCGCGCTTTCTGCAAAACGAGAAACAAATTTATGTGGATACAAATTAATCGAGACAGAACATCTTAAACTCTTTATTATGGATCAAGCCTATGGTGAATTCTTTGCAAAAAACAAAATCTCGGTAATGAATATGGACATATTCGCTTACGTAAATTCAAAATTCGTTTATATGGTAAAATATTTCGCAACTCAAATCACAAATCTTCATAACGATGTCATCAGACAAGAATGCGAAATCGATAAACAAGTTTTAAAAAACACTCTATCCTTCGCGTCATTTGCACCAACGGACTTTGCTTATTTTTATATGAAAAGCCCAGGTTACATGGCTCATGTTGCAGGCGAAGTCATCCGTATCATAAAATGCATCCCCGTTAGCGTAACAACTCGAGGAACGAATGAATGCTACCAAGAAATTCCAGTAAAAAGAAATAACGAATCATTATTTATGACACCAAAAACTCACATTTTAGTAAACACGGGACATCAAATCGAGTGTAATCATTTTCTCCCTCCTATGTACTATATCGATAACAAATGGTATCAAGCTTCCCCACACTTGTCATTAACCAAATCCCCGGGAACAATCAGTGCTGGAACAAACCAACATGGAAATTTTCAACTCCCGCACATCTCGCAAATCCGGAATTTACACGGAAAAAGATTTAGATAGCTTACGTACAAGCTTGATGTTCCCTGTAGAAAAAACAGCGGTTTTAAACACTTTAGCCAGGGGAGCATCGGGACAAAAACTCACGGATCAAGGAATATCAATCAAACACTGGGTTAACGAAAATATTATTCAAGAAGCGGTTGAAAAAACTTGGGGAAAAATGTACTCTTTTTTTAAGGCATCTTCTCACTTTAAGCGCCTCAAAAATAGGCTGTTTTTGCGATTTTTTTTCGAGGATTTTTGCTTAAAATTATGGGATAAAACGGATCCTATGTAATAAACACATCTTTCAAGTACATGAAAAAATTTTTTTTTAATTTTTTTAAACAATTATTATAATACATCAGTAGCATCGAAAAACCCGTGTAAAAATGTTATGGTCGTGGCTTGTTGATGGTATCTCCGAGACGGGTCGTCTGAAACAAAAAAATAAAACTGTTTTAGATTCAGTATGTCAGTGGCTACAGCGCATATCATCAGATTTTTTATATTCGCGAAAATAACAAAATGGCGCACGTTTTTCGAAAAAGTAAAAAAAAACCACGATTTTTTTGCAGTTTTTTGTAAAAAAAAAATTCTTAAAATCAAAATTTCAAAAATCTGATGATATGCGCTATAGCCATAACTATGAAGCATATGTCATTCAAATTTCATGACAATCGGCCGGATAGTTTCCGAAATTTCATCAACAAAGCACCGAAAAACCTTGTTTTGAGATAACTGCGTTTAAAGTTTTGGTTGCAGAAAAATCATGAAAAAACCTTACCTCGGGTTAATCAGCGATGCCTGCTCCATACAATGGACCTTCCGATTCTTCGTAGAAGGTGTGTTCGTCCAAAATAGCTTCCCTTCGTCTCGACCTAGTCTCTTTTGAAGCGTTAGAGCTGCGGCGGTTCCCTACGCGTACGCGATCACTGTCGCGTTTCTCGGCGTATTGAACGGCGATAGGGCCTAGTTTGACACCCATCACCTCCAAAATTTTTAAAACAGGTTGTAGCCCTTCGTTATAAATGCATGCCGCTGTTTGGCAAGCAATTTCCACGGTTTTTCTTCCCGTAAAAACGTGTTTCGGCGCCATTGCCCAGACACAGCTGTTGAAACACTCGTTGTTATTTTGGGTATTTCCTCCGAGGCATCGTTCCAGTAACTCGTCCTTCGTCAGTTCTTCATAGATCGGTTTCAAAACCTCTTGAACATCATCAGCTAGAGCAGGAGGATGTTTAAAAGTTTCTATCTGATTGTTTTTCACTGCTTTCTTGTACTTGCGCCATGAGTCTGAACAATACGTATGCTGTGGGTTGCTGTCGGTTGAAATTTTATGATAGTATCCTGCCCAGATCTCCCTGCGCATATCTTCGACAGAATTCAGGTTTCTTCGAATTGCCAATGAGTAATTTGTTGATAATTCTGTCATCAATTTTATTGTTAAATCTTGGGTTTTTACGACCAGTTTAGCATCGTTGCCGAGTGATTTTCTTTTGAAAAATGCACGTGTTAAGGTCTTATTACATGAGTATAGACCCGAAAACAGAATATACCTAAGCAAGGGGTACTACATTAACAAAAGAACACGGCTATTCAATTGTATAGAGTCAGATATACAGGGACCGTCCGAGCGGCGTGAAAGGGATCGCCGGGTACTCTCAGGTAGTCACCTAACGGTCGCCAAAAAATGTAGTTAGACTCGTCCGATCTTTATGAAATTTCGAGATGACATTTTTGAAGATATGTACTTTCAAAATTAAAAAAAAAAAAAAAATCGATTTTTTTAAATTTCCAAAGTGAGAAGACGCCTTAATACAGTAGGAACATTTAGCACAACCCTGCTAGGGGCATGGGTAACATTCGAGCCATTAAACTCATTATCGACACGATAGTCCACGGCTACGCCCTACACACCATTTACGGTTGGAGCATATGGCTGGTCGGAGCTATATGGGACTCAATTACAAACTTGCTCATACATCTCGGAAAACGCGACATAAACAATTTAATTCAGAGAAACACAGAAAATACACTCACTCAAGTAAACTCGCTCCCTGTAAACGTAAACAATGGCACAAAGCCCGAAAATTCTACGCAAACACCTGCGGAGACAAACACAATCACAATTCCTGTCACACGAGCTCCCGAACCAGCTGTGCAAGCAGCCGCATACTTCCCAATGTATCCACCTATTGACTCTCTCAGTTCTCCCGTATGTGCTCCATGCATGAACACGAACGAGCAAAAAGGATAAATTACCATCAAATCAATTATCATCAAAGACTTTCAGTTATCATCAAATCTTACCAACGGTCAAATCTTTTTACCATCAAATTTTACCGACGGTCAACATTTTTCGGTTACCATTGAATTTTACCGACGGTCAAAATGTTTCAGGTGCTACTACATTTTACCGACGGTCAAAAGCTCTCGGTTACCACCGTATTTTACCGACGGTCAAATCTTGTTCAGATAACCATACATGTTTCTCACCACAAATTACAACGGCCCGCGCTTGATAACGCAAGCCGCGGCCAACAAAATGACACCTGAAAATTAAAAAAGGGGTAGAAGGTTGTTTTAAAATTACGCAAATCAAAACACACAGTATGACATGAAAAAATATATATACAGGGTGATTCACAGCAACACTGACAGCCAGTAACTGCACATTCTCGACGATATACTGAGCATATCTACTTGGCCGTTTTTCAATTTTCAAAATAGTTTTCAAACGGGGAGCAATAGAATTTGGAAGTTTTAAGCCAATCACAGTCGTTTTTTTATACGCGTTCGAAGGTGCCTCAGTGCCGGATCAGCAAGGCTCCGATTCTAGACATATGAAGAACTGGCAAAGTTCAGGCAGAAAAGCATTTCGCGAGCGCGAAAGTCTTTTGTTTCAATTGAAAATAGCTGTTCTTTTTGATTAAATGGCGTATCGGCAGCTTGGATCGGCATTTGTTACACGATGAATAAATGATGATACGATGTCCGCATCATTTATTCGAAAAAGATCACAACACGGTAACACGCGGATTTCAGGTGCACGAACGATACATGATCGAAGAATAAGAAGTAACAATAAGTGATTACGGATTTTTCTGTATACTTCTTATTCTTCGGTCATGTAACAATAAGTGATTACGGATTTTTCTGTATACTTCTTATTCTTCGATCATGTATCGTTCATGCACCTGGAATCCGCGTGTTACCGTGTTATGATTTTTTTCGAATAAATGATGCGGACATCGTATCATCATTTATTCATCGTGTAACAAACGCCGATCCAAGCTGCCTATACGCTATTTAATCGAAAAGAACAGCTATTTCTAATTAAAACAAAAGACCTTCGCGCTCGCGAAACGCTTTTCTGCCTGAACTCTGCCAGTTCTTCATATGTCTAGAATCGGAGCCTTACTGATCCGGCACTGAGGCGTCTTCGAACGCGTATAAAACAACGACTGTGATTGGCTTAAAACTTCCAAATTCTATTGCTCCCCGTTTAAAAACTATTTTGAAAATTGAAAAACGGCTAAGTAGTTATGCTCAGTATATCGTCGGGAATGTGCAGTTACTGTCTGTCAGTGTTGCTATGAATCACCCTGTATATAAATTTATTAAAATAACAATTTATACATTTTTTTTCTTTTCTCGCCTTTTCCTCCTGTCTGGGCAAAGCCCGACTCGGATAATCCTGGTGGAGTCAACGAGAAAGGGAGAGGGTCGAGGAGAGAAATGTTCCGAAATGAAGCAAGGTCGCAATTCCCAACAGTAACACACAATATAATTAGGATGACTGATAACGAACACACCGTCGACTAACGACGCCACGCACGAACAATGGCGTTACGCCGCGTTCGATTATCGAGCACCTTACGTAGAAGGGCGAGAAGGCGTTCGTTGTTTGTAGCCGTGTCGCGAAGTCGTGTGAATCGACGTGATTACCGAAGTGCACCGAAAACTGAGATAACGGAAGCGTCCCGAAAACCGCAAGGGTAGACCGAAAAGAATCCAAAGAGAAAAGTTTTGCCGAAGCGAATAAAGAAGATCCACGTGTCTCGCGCGAAGCTATTACGTAGAAGAAGCGAGAAGACCGAAAATCGACTGCGATCTAGCGCCGAAGGGAGAGGGAGAAACCCGTCGCTTGAGCACCGCCGAGTCCAAACGAGAGACCAGCGCGCGAGGTGCTGCTCTCTCGCGTGGACCCCCAGCACTACGTGCTTTCCCGAACACCTCCTTTTACAAAATTTTTAAGGAGAAGAAGAGGGGGGGGGCTCACGATAATTAGTCGCGGTCATATGCCCCCAAGACCCCCCAAGATGTCTGCCAAGCCGGTCGACCCCAGTCATCTTCGGGGTAGTCCATCCCCCATCTCCCCTCCATCATCCACCGGATGCCGTACCAATCGAATTCTTTCTGACCCCCATCCTGGAGCCAGGAGTTGAGATAGCGGCGCCAGTACCTCTCACGCCGCACCTCCCGCATCGCAGCGTAAAACGCCCGCAAACACTGTAAAGAGAAAAACAACACAAATAATTAAAGAAATTCGACTTACAAAAAAAAAAGAAGAAAGATAAATTTTATAAAACTCACCAAACAATTGCGACGTAAATCGTTAGCACAATCCATATTTTTTTCTTCTCAAAATTTTCACCACCGAACTCTTTAAAGTCTCAATCGAGAATGAACTCCTATCCCCCACATAAGAGACAAAACACGAAACGCGCAAAGACCAAGAATGATCCCCACCTGTCTCGAGCGAAGGCAAAAATTCTAAGGGAATCAAGTAACATGAAAATAAGAATGACCGCGCGTGGACAACGAAACGCGCGAAGACCTCTTATCAAATGTTAAGCAACTTCGCGAAACAAGCAGAGCAGTGCATTCAGGTGACATGCAACTCATGCAAAAACTCTACACGAGATATTAAAATATTATTCAGGCAATACTCTTGGCGATCCTCGGATCCATACTCCCTTTTTTTACAGGTATTCTCCACGCGAGGTGACGATCTCATGTCACCTTCGCGTGATCGAGATAATCCCCTCTACTAAAAAAAAAAGTCTTACAAAAATCAAACCAATCAAAAGCAACTAAATTTACAAACACCGCCTTGCAGAAGCGTAATGGTTAACCTTCTGCAAGACTCAGTGAGAGTTCTCGTTCAACCTTCATAGTCACAATCTCGATATACAAAAATCTCCGTACTTCTCGAATCTCTTGCGAAAACCCAACCTCTGTAAAGATACGTGTTCTGTAAACGACAAACGAAGTCTTGAAACCGTTGAAACAAACTATATCATCATTCACTAAGTGAACAACTTATCAATAAAACTTATGTTATTGGTTGTTTTATATAAGAAAACCAAGTTTTATTTTATTTCTCTCCCCGAAGAGAACCAAGTTCATCTCATCGATATCCATACCTCTCCTTATTGAATATAAATTGTGTTCGGAATTCGCGAGCGATCAACGAAAGACTCACTTGCGCGGAAAACTCTATCGCAATTCAAAGTTCGCGCCCTAACTCTGATCGCACCGCGTTTTCACCCTATATCTCCCTCTCGGGACGTAACATCGTCATAACGCGCGAACATTTTGAAGTATTAAGGCGATTGCTCGGCATCACGGCTACACGGCGAGCGAGGTTCCGTCATCTGTCGAACGAGTGCGCCGTAGACGCTCCAAGGTCATCGGACCAACGCGCGAAACCTTTGAAAGCGTTAAGGCGGACCGCTCGCCAGTCCGCGACGAACGCGTTTCAGTAAAGCGCCGTCCGAGGGCAGCACGTACGCTCCAAAGTCACCGGACCCACGCGCGAACATATTGAAAAGAAAAAGGGGGCACCATGCTCACCCGTTTCGAAAACTGCCGCGTTTCGCCAGAGAGAGGGGGCGCTGCGAGCGTTTCTTTGCGAGCCACACATGACCGCGCGACGTTTTTAAAATTATATAGAATCACGACACACAACATTACGAAAACTGTTAGTATTTTAAGCATAGGATTAAGATTAATACGTAAGCAAACAATTATAAAGCGGAGAATACGCGCGATACTTACCGTTACCGCGAGAGACAACCCAGAAAACACTGTACACACCCTATTTATTTAAGAATACATCTTGTTGTACCAAATTTACCTGAAGTTAAATTAATCTACTCCCTGATCGAGTCTGAACAAACAAATTTTAAATGTAACCAAAACTGGATACATTACATTTTTGCGCCTGAACAGGGACTCGATCATAGTAGAGAAACACAAACGGTAAAACGAGTAAAACAAGATGGCCGATACAAGACGCGGCCAATCTCTACAATGGGAATCCACAACAGCAGATGGAATGCTGGAAGAAGCTCGACGACACGACCGTGAGATTATCGGTCGAATCTCCGCGATCGCGCCACCAATAGATGGTGACAGCGCGGCCGAAACGACATTGGACGAAAGTCAAAGCATAATCAAACCGACCAACACACAGATTATCGAAGAAACAAGGAATCAAACCTATAATATGCAACCACGGAGACCGGAAGTAGATCCACATCTCGCAGCAGTTGTCCGAGCAGTTAACGATGTAAATACCGAAAGACAAAAAGACAACAATCGGTTCAAAATACAACCAAAAAGCATCGAAGAGAGTTGTGTATCACGAACCGCTATCGTCAAAGATGAGGCGAGACGAGAATTAGCAAGGAAAATTAGAGAAATGGCTGATGACACTGAACGAAAGTTGATACTATATCATCAACTTTGCAGCGAATAGAGAAATCGAAAACAAAAAGCGCATGATCAAACGTTCGCAGCAGTCGATACAGCATTAAAAACGCTGCGTAAACGGATCGCCGAAAATGCGGGGACGAGCCACGCATTGAACGTCGTCGTGGCGGATCACACCGAACGTAAAAAAAAATGCGAAGAAGTACTTGTAGAGCCAAATCCCACATGGGGAAACAGGACCTGGACGCAGAATTCGCTGAACGTTAGCCAAATGTACGCGAGTAAACAGAGGCCTCCGACGTTCAGTGGAGACGGAAAGGAAAGACCGATGAGGTTCCTGCGAGACCTTGAAGAGTTTCTGGAGGTCACCGGAAACATCGACCTGCGTTATATTATCGGCCAGACCCTGAGAGATAACGCTAAAGATTGGTGGCGTGTCATCGAGGGACCCATCACGAATTTCTCGCAGTTTGCACGAAAATTTCAGGCGCGATATTGGAGTCAGGAGGTGCAGGACAAGGGTAAGAGAAACCTGGAGTTTGGCGCATACGAATGGGACGGAGGACGACTAAGCCGCGCCGATTACGCCACAAAATTGTACGGAAATGCCCGCGACTTAACCCCGGCGCTGGAAACGCGAGAAATTATTCGAAAACTCGCCAATCACTTCGACAAAACGATCCGAATGGCGGTCCGCGTCAGCGGCGTCCACGATATTGAGGGACTGTTGGAACTATTGGAGGAATTCGACGACGCCGGGCCAATAAACACAAAAAAAAGAGCGCCTGAAAACAATGAAAGGCCTGAACAATCGGGAGGGTGGAAACAACAAACATGGCCCCAACGTCAATAGCAACAACAGCCACAACAACAGCGGCCGTGGTCATCACAACCACAACAGCGTCAGTCGCAACAACAGCCACACCATCAACCCCAAAGGCAACCTCCATCGCAACAGCAACAACCACAACGTCAGTGGCAACAGCAAACACCCCAGCAACAATGGCAACCGCTACAAGAGCCACAAGCCAGACAAAGAGGAAATGAAGCCACCGGGATAAACAATCCGCTGAACAAGGCACACATCTCCGGAAATCTCCCAGGGAGGACACACGTAACGCTATCACAAATTTCGGGAAACGAATAACGGTTGCGCCCGCATCGATAGAGCTGCAAATTCAGCCATCACGAGGCGCAACCACGAAAGAGCGAAGTCAAGGTCAAATTGAGGCATATGCCCTGGAAGAAGCACGACAAAGGAAAAAGAAAACAGAGAAACGGAAGTTAAATCGAAAGAAGAAGAGACAACAAGAGGCCGAAAGCACAGATCATGCACCAGCAGTCGAAGAAACAGAGTCCACACCGCCTCCCACGGAATGGGAATTGTTATGGAAAAAAAAGCTGAAAGATCCACTTCCAGGGATATCCACGCTATTCGAAAATCCTCGAGAATATCTGGACAAAGGCACAAGTTGTGAGTACTAAACGAAATCACTGGTAGCGTGCACAACAGTCAGTATAAGGATTGAGGGGAGCATTGTTAGCGCCCTCGTAGATAGCGGGAGCGCGGTAACATGCGTCTCCGACGACTATTTTCAAAGAAGAAAAGAGAAGTTAAAAACATGTCCTATTCTCCCCGTCTCGGGAATGGAGATAAAGGGCGCATTCGGGAACACAGGCCGCGTCAAAAATCAATTATTCGCCACGGTAGAAATCTATGGGAAGAGAGCCGACCTCAGCCTACTTATAGTTCCGAAACTAAAAAGAGAGGCTCTCCTCGGGATTGACGCAATGTTGGCTCTCAGCATCGAGGTCGACATGCGTAAAGGTATACTGAGGGTCGACCGACGGACGGTCAAACAGATCCAGGAAGGACTGTGGATCGAGACCAAGGTCCTCCCAGATAATTATGAAACGCCGATAATGCAGATCGAAAAGGACCCAGCAGAACCGGAAATTAAAGAATTAACCGAGGAGGAAGTCGACACAAAGATATCGGAATGTACGGAATTACCCCACGAAATTGCAGCACGCTTCAAAGAGCCCGTGGGTGTATATCGGGAGATATTTTCGGAGGCGCCAAGGCGGATGTTAGCTTACACCCACCGACTGATTCTGAAAAAGCTGGAACCATACATCAAGAGGTCGTATCCGGTACCAATACAGTATCGCGAGAAGGTAG
The DNA here is from genome assembly GCA_959613375.1 of Heteropelma amictum. NCBI lineage: Eukaryota > Metazoa > Arthropoda > Insecta > Hymenoptera > Ichneumonidae > Heteropelma > Heteropelma amictum. Next base: position 6,686,151 of record OY390726.1, on the reverse strand, counting down.
CCACAGAAATTCAGCGAATGTTGAACCACGGGGTCATAGAACGAGCCGTGAGTCAGTACATCAACCCTTTGGTCACCATCATAAAAAAGGATGGGAGTGTACGACTCTGCTTAGACGCACGACAACTAAACGAATATTTAGCAAATGACCACGATAACGCACCACCCGTCGACGAAATTTTCCAAAGATGTGGAGGAAAAACGGTAATGTCAAGCCTCGACATGACGAGCAGTTTTTGGCAGATCCCACTACACGAGGATTCATGCTCGTACACGGCCTTCCAGTTCGATGGCAAATGTTACCAATTCACGGTAACACCGTTCGGACTAAAAACGAGCACCGCGAGTTTAATACGGGGACTCGATGTGGTACTTCAAAATATGGGACAGAGCGTCATCAACTTCGTCGACGATCTGTTGTGTCACTCGTGCACGTATGAGCAACACCTTGAGCATCTTGAGGAACTGTTTCAAACAATGAAAGAACATAATATGACACTAAACTTAAAAAAATCAAAGTTTTTCTGTCAAGAAGTGCCATTTTTGGGGCACGTTCTCACAACAAAGGGAATACGGCCGCAGGAGGACAAAATCAAGGCGATACAGGAATTTCCAAGCCCGAAGAACCTCAAACAACTCCGAGGTTTTCTCGGCCTCGTGAACTACTACACACGATTCATCAGTCGGCCCGCAGAGACAACCGTGCCCCTACTCAGCCTCCTGAAGAAAGGCAAAAAGTGGAAATGGGACGACGACATTGAAATGGCCTTTCAAAATGTGAAAAAGTTATTCACAACGTGTGTACTACTGCAGCATCCGGCTGCTAACGTCCCATACACACTCACAACGGACGCAAGTGACTATGCACTCGGCGCAACACCCTCACAGGAGATTGACGGTGAGGACCGAGTAATATCGTTCGCCAGTCGCACACTGAAAGGAGCGGTAGTCGGATACACAATCACGGAAAAGGAGCTCCTGGCTGTCGTTTGGGCAGAGCAAAAATTCCGAACGTACCTCCTGGGAGCGAGAATCAAAGCGCGAACCGACCACAGAGCCTTAACCTTCCTGAAGTCATGCCGATTCGTCAACGATTGACTGCTTCGATGGGCACTACTTTTGCAGGATTACGATATGACCGTCGAGCACTGGCCGGGAAAAAGAAACATCGTCGCCGACACACTCAGCCGCATGTACGAAGACGAGACGTGTACACAAGCGGCGGAGGTAATTATTGCCGAGCTACTGGCACGCCAGCCAGCAAAAGAGTTCATCACAGAAATGAAACGAATAGGACAGCACCAGCAAAAACAGGAAACGCTGCAGAAGTATTGGAACACCGATGAAACAACAAAATTTGGACCAAAGGCTATGGGACGATAAGCATACCGAATCGGCCCCAGAAAGGTATCGGACTCATCATTTCAGGAAATGTTGGTACCCATAAGATACTTTGATGCTGCGAGTTTCAGATCTTTATCTATTACCGTTTCTGCATAAATAAAAAAATACTAAAAATCAGTAAACATTTTTATTCTCAGCACCTTGTGAATCGATTGATCTATATGCCGGATATGTTTTGGGGCATGATGGTAGCTTCTAGGAAACAAAATATGAGCAATATCTGTTTATAAGAACTTAAAAAAAAAAAGTTATTTTTTTAATTTTAATTTTTAACCATGTTACGATTACGTTAAAAATATAAAACCATTTTTTTTTAATTCCTCATTCAATTTTCGATGAAACTATGAGCTTGGAGAATTTTTTAAGCGGTACGTCATATTGAAAAAAATTAAAAACCGATTTTTTGCTCAAAGGTCGTTTTGTTTTTATGATTCAACTCTTGAAATGGCAATATACATATTTATATACATACTTTTATATACATACAATATACATACATATATATTTTTGCGGTGATTTTGACCATGATTTTAATCCCGTTTGACCTTCAGAATTTCGACGATGCGTTCCTGTCGATGAAATGCGACGAGGACTATTTCAACTGCCTGGAAGGATGAGATGAAAATTTTTGCTGGTGCATCTGTTTGTGCGTAACATTGGGGATATTGTTGCGATAGTTTAGACCTTGATTCCAACCCTCATTATTTTCTCTAATTCCACTGGATTTATTACAAGTTCATTCATATTTTACGATACGTGTATGTGTGCGCACTTTAACGCGAGGCTTTTGTTTGTCACAAAGGTTCCTATCGGTGTCATACATAGCAGATATACCTATGTATATCGCTGGGTCAAGAAAAAAAAAAGAAAACATAAGACGAATGAAAGTCATACTACAGTCAAGTTAGCTGCGTATCTGGCGTGCCTCGACGCCGACGTCCTGACCTTTTATAATACGCGCTCTCATTGGTCGACTTGTCACGCTAATAACTTGGCCAATTTTGGTTGTACAACATTTTACCCGAAAGCTTTTTTGCTCGACTCGTCACCCCCTACACCGCTATATAGGTCTGTCTATATAGTTACCTTACACCCTGTATACGACCTCTGTCACTCGTTTTCTGCTCCAATAGAATACTTCCTTTCCATTCTTGTCAATTTTGCCATTATTTTCGTTGACTCTGATTACGTCCATTATCGCGACCATCGGCACATGGGACTGCTCGCGATCATACAGTTCTCAGTAATGCCAACTCACCAATCACGCAACGTTGCTAAATGTAAAGCTAATAGAGAGACTACTTTTAATATTAATATTGTTTATAAATATTGGTTTTTTTTGCAGTTTTAAGTAATTTTATGTCATATCTATAGTTGTGATATAAAATAATCCGCATTTTTCTGAGAATGAGCAGTTTCTACTATCGAGATTTTAGCGTTGTCAAGTTTGGACAAAACATCTAAAAGTTCATCCTCGCTTGTAAAAACATTATTAAAACTTGGGTTAGTACATAAATAAGAATTTTCGATCATTACTATTAACTAATATTAAACTTCTTTTTACATCAACGTTGTTACAATACGAATTGAAGTATTCATCAATTCCTATAAAATTCAATAAAATGAGAAGAGGCACCAAACTTTTGGAAGGGACGATCCGTAGGCAACATACTTAACCCAAATAGATAGGACGATAGCTAAAAACTTTGGACAAAAACTTCGGAAAATATTCTCATTGTATCCGTTTGATTGTTGATTTGAGGAAAAAAAATCAACGTATTCACTCAAAACGACAATTACACATTGAGAACTATTAAACGACAATATTACAGGAGCATATCCTATATTCTACCAGCAATCTGCGCGTTCTCTATTTTTCTCTCCTTTTCTTCGTGCTTTGTTTGTGTTTGTTTACATTTATGGTCGACGCTTTGTCTTCAGCGGTGTTGTTTTTCTCTCTCATGGGACTATTCGCTGTGTTTTATTTTTTAAGACGGTAACTAATCTAATACCGAGCTTTGAAGCGAACAGTCAATTCGATAATAATACTACGTCCTACAAAGTGTTTTAGTTGTAAAGTTTTCCAGAGTTTTCCATATTATATTATTACACTTTTTGTTACACAAAAGTGCATATACATATCGCGGTTGAGTATTACTCGTAGTTACTCACTGATACGTACAAAATAAAACTATGGCCACTGCTTTGAATACAAAGAATCCAAGATGCTCCTCTTGTACTCGATTAGTACATAAAATACCGGGCAACAAGAAAAAAATTATATTCTTGGAAGACGCCAGTTTCTTTTCAAATATTGACCAAAATCTCGTCGTGGGTGATTTGATCTGTGGCGATTGCCGGGTAAGAGTTTTGAAGAGAAAAAAATGGAGGAAATCAATCTCGATCAAATCGACAATTTGGGCCAGCGTTCTTCGAATATATCTCTGAGTGAAGGAAATGTTTGATCACAATCGAGTCAAACAGACCCAACAGTGAATATCCAACTGAAAGAAGAACCGAATGAATCAGAAATCGAGTTCATGATGATCCCGGTTCAAAGGACTGTTTCGACCCATAAATATTGTTGCATTTGTTACAATAACAAGAATTTGACGGTCATTCCAAAAGAAGCTAGAGTGCAAACTTATATCAAGCGAAGGATTTATATTCCTGAATGTAATCGTTGCTGCCGAGCTCACTTGATCAATCGTCGATTTTACCATGATGATATGAATCTAATCGCTGTCTTCTCCAACTCCGCGTTTATTCGAGCGAATGAGTTGAAAAATATAATGAATTGCTTTATGGAAGAATGCAGCGCGACATTATTCGATAGTGTAAGACAAAGTCAACTATGAGAGGTACAGATTTTTATATTCACCGGATTAACTTGGGAGAATATAAACAAGTTAAGCTTGACGATGACTCCAATGAGAGATACGTCACATCGAACCGTACAGCAAGCTCTTGTTGTATTTTTATTCAAACTCCGTTACGTCATTGATATGCTGGGTCCTTATCTTGCAAATATGAATGATGCCGAAATAATGAGAAGCATTATGGATCAACCAGATGGCTTAAACAAATTGTTGAGGCCAGGCGACATTTTTGTGGTGGATCGTGGTTTTCGTGATATTAAGTCTTACTTAGAAGCGAAAGGATTCACAATGTCGATGCCTGCACTGAAACGCAAACGAAAGCAAGTAACAACACAAGAATCGAGCGAATCACGATTTGTTACTAAAATACGCTGGATTGTTGAAGCCGTTCATGGTATAATAAAATCAAAGAAACGTCTCCTGGACTTAAGATTCGATAATAAAATTATCTCGAAAGTGGGTGCATATTATCGAATTGCATCTTGTCTATACAACTGCTTTGGGAACCGTTTAAATTCTGATGCTGAAATCTCAGATATTATTATCGAATACATGTTAAAACAAAAGCAATTCTCTAATAATTTGGCAACTGCAGTAAAAGAAAAAATGATGGCTACGAAAACGACTTCCTTTTGAAACCATGTTCAGCGAGAATTTGTTGAACTTTCCAGAGTTAACAGAGAACGATTTGAAATTTTTTTTCACAGGCAAATATCAATACAGCCAAGAAATTTCCTATTTGGCCGAAATATTGAACAAACATGGCACATTGAATATTCAATATGTCAAGGAACAATCAAATATTTTGGAGATGTTGGTGCGGTCTCGAAATATCACAAGGAAAGAGTACCGGTGTTTCATCGAATACGTTCTGTGTCCAATTGGAGTTGGAGGAATTAAAGGGCATTACTGAGAATGTGCGAACGGGAACAGAAGCGTCGGCTGTTGTTCACATATTGCGGCAATTATATTGTGACGTCCGTCGAAACTCCGTAATTCTTTTTTTTCTCTCTTCGAGAAATTCTTTAGATAACGTTACAAGAGCACACAGAACATCTAGACTCTAATAAACATTTTCTATATATAACTTCCCACGAGTCTTAAAAATAAACACACGTGTTCAAAAAAATACCAACGGACCGAAAGGGGAAACGCATGGGGACTAGAAAATGCATTCCCACGAAAGGGAGTGATACGAGATGCCGCAACCTTTCGAGAACCGCTTATCTCGCGACTAGTAGACGCCATAAGTAGATAGAGAACATGAATATTTTTAAGTACCAAAATTCCAAGAAAAACAAAATCTTAAATATTTCCACGATCATAAAACTTTATGCAGCTGCTCTTCAAACAAACGTAACACTTTTCAAATACTCTCAACATTGAAATATTTTTCTTTTAACAGTAAAACATTCTAAACAGACAAATGAAATCTCAATGTTAAAGTAAATAAATTAATAATTGATAAATAATAATGAGGAAACAAAATAACAATGAAAATAATAGATAATTCATTTGGAATAATTATAACAATTGAAACGGACGACACGAAAAGAAAAGATATGTAACGCTATTAAATAAGTTTGTCATTAAGAGACATATGAAGTAAATTGCAAAGAAAATGCTAGTATGTTTAAAATAACAATATGCGATTTAACAAACATTGAATAACATTATAAATAAAATATTGTATTCGATAATACGCATAAGACGTAAGTTGTGGAGGGAAGATGGGCCTTCCCAAAGCAACATCTTTGTCCGTCAGGGAGAGGCGAAACCCACCTACGCGACAAAAATAGGATAACTTATGTGGAGGGGAGTGTGCGCTCCCGAAGCATTAGGCCCTTTAGTTTAAGAAAAGGGAAAATCAAGATGAAAATGGACCATCATTGGTTGAACCCTTCTACGACTTAAAATTTCGGAACGCCTATAAACCGAAATGATAAAAAGACGCGCAGAAGGAAAATCAAGGCAGAGTAAGAGTGGCAGAAGAGCCAGAAGAGAGTCAGTTCAGTGCAGAAGAATCAGAGTCAAAAGAAAAGTACCGAGTCCAAATAATAAAGAAGAGACCGAAAATAAATAAATTCAAAGAAATAAGAAAAGATTAAAGTAATAGAAAAATTGAAATTAATAGAGAAAGTATTCAAAGTTTAAAGTTGAAACTGAAAAGTATTAAGTCAAAGAAGAATTAAGAATTATTTGAAGTTATTTCGAGGAACTGTGAGGTCAACGAAGATTTACACCCTTTCGACTGACCGATTTCGTTCTGCCGTCTTCATCGTTATCGAACTGTAAGTCCATTATTTGTTTTATTTGTATACCTTTAATTTGTTTTCTAAAATACAGACTCTTTGAGTCAGATAAAATCCAACACGACGTTTCCACATTTATTTGCACTCCTCAATTAAAGACTCCCATCCAGTCTATTGGCCGAGAGGCTAGGGCAAAAAGGGAACGACCATTTTTTCAAGGTTTCTTAACCTTAAGTGCGTCTTGACGTCACATTTCATTGTGAACTCGTCAGACCGACGTCACATTTTCATTGGGGGCTCGTCCGACCACTGCTCGTCCGATCGTCCGACCGCTGCTCGTCCGATCGCTGCTACCATTTTTGGAAGCTCGACTTGCGGAAAACAGGTCTTTCATTGAGGAATACGCTTATAACTGTTGGAAATGATAATAAATGTCGGATAAAGGAAAACTGTCTAAAGACGAAGAACCACAGTACTCACAGCGTAGTTCTGGTAAAGCAACAAATTCAGAAGGATTACCTCCAACTATCAGGAAAAGAACTTTTAAATTCACTGGTCAATCGATAGATCAAACGATAGATTCAGGACTAGGAGATTTTACACGTAACGTTGAAACATTAACATCTGACGAAAGTTCAGGGGACGAAAATAGAGACAATACTTTAGTGAAGGAATTAAACACGGTAGAAGAAACTGGAAATAATACAGAAAGAACAATAAATTTAACAAACATGCCTACTCAAGAATTAAGCCAAAATCAATCAATTTCATTAAAAGGGAAAAACAGGATTAACAGACCAACAAATACAAATATTTAAAGACGAAATTGACACATCGGTAGCACAATGTTTTTCTCAGGGTTTAAAAAATGATATTGATCAACGTATGCCAGAATGCGATACGGTAACAGAAGCATTAAATAAAGCAATAGAAATTGAACGAAAATTAAATGCGCGAAAAGATTTACGCAGAGATCCGAATAAAGAAAATTCAAGTGAGGAACAGAAACAGGACAATAAAATGAATAGGCCAGTAAAATTTTTCAATTCAGAAAGAAACGATATAAAGAAAAATCAAATAAATAATGCTCAAAATAAAACATACATTCAACCTAGTAGAAATAACAATTCTAATGTTCAGTCAAACTCAGAGATAGTATGTTTCCGTTGTAAAAAATCAGGACATTTTGCAAAACAATGTAATGAATACGATAAAATTTCGAAAGAAAACTGTCAATTATGCAACAAACCAGGTCATACAGCAAAAAATTGCTATAGTCAAACGCGAAATCAATATAAAATCACAGATATGAATTGTCAATTATGCGGAATACACGGGCACTCTGCTAAAACGTGTCGAACAAATAATAAAGGATATTCGAATCAAAATATTGTAAGTAATACACAGAAATATTGCACTTTTTGTAAAAAAGCGGGACATGAAGACACTCAGTGTTATAGATTAAAAGCGCTAAAATACGATCAGGGAAACTCGAACAAGTCTCACTCAGCGGGCGCGAGGAAAGACAATACTCAAAGCCGCCCTGTAAACACAATTCAGGAGCAGGAGTCAAACAACGACTCCCAGTATACGAAATAGATGTTAATTTTGATGAATTACCATATACAGTCGTAGGGAAAACCGATAAAAATGAAGATGTAGTAATGATGCTTCGCCCAACTTAATTAAGTTAAAATATGTGAACAAGAATACAAAAATAAATTCAGATGAAATAATTAAACTGCATGGAATAGCAGATATCCCAGTAAAAACGTTAGGCAGTGTAAAAGTAAAATTATTCGGTAAAGAGACTGTGTGTCATATTATAAAAGATGAGATAACAATTCCACACGCAGGTCTCGTTGGATCTCGATTCTTCGCAACTCATGGGGCAAAAATTGATTATAAAAACAGAGTACTTAAAATTGGTAATGAAAAATACCCATTTCAACAATTAAACAAAATTGAAAATGGCATAATGTGCATTCCTCCACGAAGCGAAACGACATTTTTTGCCTATGTTAAAAATCCAGAAATTTCGGAAGGATATATCCGGAAATTAAAGATTTGTAAAGGCGTATATGCAGGTGAATGTTTAGTCAAAGTACAAAATGACCGTGCGTACATGCAAATTTATAATACAACTGAGGAAGAAATAGATATAAAGATTCCTACGTTAGAAGTTCATGAAGTCGAGGAAATAAAAATTCCGTTATCAATTGCTCACGAAAAAAGTTCAGTAAGCGAAAGAATAAATTTTGTAAGGGAAAACAATAATAAAATGTCAAAAGTAACAGAAAAGATGGTATTGCTAGTTAAAGTGCACGAAACAGAAAAAAGATTTAATGAGATTAAAAAATTATTAAGATGGGATCATTTACAACACGAAGAAAAAATTCACGTAGAAACCTTGGTAAAGAAATACTCCGATCGTTTTCATATTCCAGGAGAACCTTTAAATTCAACAAGTGTTTATAAACATAGAATCACAACGAATTCAGATATTCCTTTAACAACTAAACAATATCGCACACCACAATATTTAAAATCGAAAATAAATGAACAAATGGAGGAAGGACTCGACACAGGCATTATTCAGCCTTCAGAGTCTCCGTATAACAGTCCAGTATGGATCGTACCTAAAAAACCAGATTCTAATGGGAATAAAAGATGGCGCGTAGTCATTGATTTTAGAAAATTAAATGAAAACACAATAACAGATGCTTATCCACTACCTAACATAACCGATATACTCGATCAATTAGGAGGTTCAAAATATTTTTCTGTATTCGATCTTGCGTCTGGTTATCACCAAATCGAGATGGAACCAAAAGATAAACACAAAACAGCTTTTTCGACACAACAAGGACATTGGGAATTTAACCGAATGCCATTTGGTTTAAAAAACGCTCCAGCAACGTTCCAAAGATTAATGGATACTGTTTTAAGCGGTCTACAAGGAATATCAATGTTTGTTTATTTAGACGATATAATAGTTTTTGCTAAAAATTTGGAAGAACATGGAAAAAGAATAGATGATTTGATGCAAAGATTGCGTAAAGCCAACTTACAATTACAACCAGATAAATGCGAATTTTTACGCCCAGAAGTAAATTATCTAGGGCACATTATCAGTGAAAATGGTTTAAAACCTGACCCATCTAAATTAGAAGCTGTAAAGAAATTTCCAGTACCTAAGAAACAAAAAAATATCAGAGCTTTTCTCGGATTAACGGGATATTATAGAAGATTTATTAAAAACTTTTCAAAGATTGCAAAACCCTTAACAAAATTGTTAGAAAAAGATAGAAATTTCGAATGGTCTCAAGAAACTCAAAATGCTTTTGAAAATTTAAAAGAAGCCTTATGTACTGCACCAGTATTACAATATCCAGACTTTTCGAAACATTTTATTATAACTACCGATGCCTCTGGATTCGCTATAGGCGCAGTATTATCTCAAGGAGAAATCGGAAAAGATAAACCGATAGCATATTTCTCTAGAGTCTTACGAGGAGCAGAATTAAAATATGATACACATGAAAAAGAAGCACTTGCGATTGTGCAAGCAGTTAAATATTTCAGACCCTATATTTACGGACATAAATTTACATTGGTCACAGATCATAAACCGTTAGTTTGGTTTCAAACAGCAAAGGATGCAAATGCCAGAGTGTTAAAATGGCGGTTGAAATTAGCTGAATATGAATATGATGTTAAATATAAACCAGGAAAAGTTAATTTAAACGCGGATGCTTTATCACGCAATCCAGTTGAAGTAGTAAACGTTACTACGCGTGCTCAAACGAAAAAAGAAAAAGAAAATGAAAACTCTCTCGATTCTGAAATGCAACAAATAATTGATAAATTAAAATCGAATGAAATAAACCCAAGAGAAAATGAATTCAATAATAAAATTGAAAGTAAGAAAAATAAAAATATAGTAAAGGAAAAAAATACTATTGAGAAACCTCGGAAAAAAAGGGGTAGGCCATCTAAACGAGTATTGGACTCCATAGAGGCAAAGGTAAATGAATCCATTAAAACAGGACACAAGGAAGGACCCAGTGAGGATGTTCGTGATCCTGAGGATTGTAATTATTTCCCAATGAATGATTCGAGTTCTGAAGAGGCAATAGAGTCAGACTGCGAATCGGAAGATTCATTAGAGGAAAAGTTAGTAGAAAAGAAAATGAATAATAAAGTAAAATCAAACATAGTAGTTTCAAAAGAAATGTTTGAGTTCAGGAAAGACAATTTGGCATATTTTGTCGACGGAAGCGGACATCCATGTGATGAGGGCTCCAAGAAATTAGAAAAATTGGATAGACTGCCTCCCGTAGAAGCCGTTAGCTTGGGTAGTGTATGTCATCGGAAGATAAATAAAAAATCTTACTTTGGGTTAGTAATTCGAGAATCAAGAGGAGAATCATTGATTAAGATAAAATCAAATATTGCAAAAAGTTTAGTTCGATTAAAAATGACTATGAACGAAAAAAATATTGATACAGTTTCAATTGCTTATTCAAAATATATTGAAAATATTCAATGGGAAGAAATAATGACAATGATAGAATCAATATTCGAAAGTGAAAAAATTAAAGTTATAATTTGTCTTGGCACAATTAGATATGTTCCAACTGAGGAAAGAGATTTAATATTTTTCGAATCTCATAATTCGCCAATGGGTGGACACAAAGGGGTATCGAAAACATACAATCGAATCAAACATAATTTTTATTGGGAAAATTTAAAAGAGGATGTGCAACGACGAATTCAACAATGTTTGGATTGTCAATTAAAGAAATTAGTTAGAGTAAAGACAAAACAGCCGATGATAATAACTGACACTCCAGGAACAGTATTTGAAAAAATTGCGATGGATATTGTTGGTCCATTACCAAAAACAAGTAAAGAAAACGAATATATACTAACTATTCAAGATAGTTTATCAAAATTTTGTGTTGCAATTCCGTTGAAAAATATGACAGCTGTTACAGTAGCTGATGCATTTATAAAGCAATTCATTTGTATTTTCGGTGCACCAAAAGCATTATTAACTGATCAGGGTCGAAATTTTATTAGTGCATTCATGCAACGAATAACAAAACGTTTCAAAATAAAGAAAATACAAACTACGGCATTTAGGCCACAATCAAATGGATCATTGGAACGGTCCCACCATACATTGGGAGAATATTTAAAACAATATACAGATAAAGAAAAAGAATGGGATGATTGGCTCGAATTAGCCACCTTCTCATATAACACATGTGTTCACGAAGGTACGAGATATACTCCGTATGAATTAGTATATGGAAAAATTGCTCGAGTACCGACGGATGAACCACTGCACGATTTGGATCGCATTCCCACGTATGACAATTATATATCTGATTTAGTGAAAAGATTAACAGATATCAGGACACTCGCATATGAAAATTTGGTAAATTCAAAGTTTAAATCGAAAAAATATTATGATTAAAAATTAGTACCGATAAAATTACAAAAAGGAAATAATGTTTTTCTCTCCAAAGGACCAAAACCAAATAAACTAGGAGATCATTATGATGGACCTTATGAAATTTTAGAAATTTTTCCAAACGGAAATGTGAAAATACAAATTAAAAATAAAACTAAAATCGTTCATCCAAATCGATTGAAGAAATCACACATTTCATTATCAGAAGCTAGTAAACAAATGAAGAAGAAAATAAAAAATAAAAATAGGGAAAAAGACCCAGATTATATACTATAATATAATTTTGATTGTTACAGGAAAATGGAAATGTTACAAATTTTAATAATGTCAATATTATCGAAATCTGCAATAGCCATAATTGGTTACGACTGTGGAACAAAATCTTTAAATATGACGACGGTATCGCTATTGGACATTGACGAATGCGATATAGAATCTCAACACGTAGAAACTTCTCATACAAACGTATTTCTTCTTCAAACGAACGAATATGACTTCGTAGATGCATTTCAATGTAAAATCGAAATTAGTAGAACAATTCATTATTGCGGTATGCATTCACATGTGGCGATTGTTGACAATGCGTACATGGATTACATACTTCCTATTTCACGAGAAACGTGTCAGATAGCGCACAATCATGGCACGGCGCGAATTGGAAATACAATAATTGATGGATTGATAATAAATACAACCACCACTAGAAGTATTACTTTAGCAGGAAAAGCTGCACATGATGCTTCATGTATGGGTACACAATATTCAGACCCGTACGGCACTTGGGATGATGTAGTTGTAATGGGAACTGCAAAAATTAGTTTAAGATCATGAATGATTCGAGTAAAAGTAAATAGCAATAAGGTTTATCTTACTTCAGGACATAGTTGTACTTTAAACCAAGGACATTGTATCGATCCAGAAGGAGGATACACATTTTGGGACTCATTACCGAGAAAATTTTGTCAAGATTATACGTATTCAATGTTATACACAGGTTTAGCGACGAAATTGAAAACAAAAGATGAAACTATATATACAGTTAAAGTAGAAGATACAAGTTTTTCATTAGCTATTACTGGAATAGAAACTTCGTGTGGTCTCACTATACTCAAGACAGAACATCCTAAATTGTTTATTATGGAAGGTAAAGATCTAGGAATTCTTGGAAAAAATAATGCTGTTAAAATTAAGCCTGATAATATGGATATGTTTTTATATGTAAATGCGAAATTTGTTTACGTCGAGAGACATGTGAGGTCACAAGTTCAAACTTTATACAGAGATGTTATGATACACCGTTGTAAATTAGAAAAAGAAGTCTTAAAAAATAGTTTAGCGATAGCATCGACTCAACCGGATGAATTCGCGAACCGATTCATGAAAGGACCAGGATACATGGCAGTATTGGCAGGAGAGGTGGTCCACATCATTCAATGCGTACCAGTCGAAGTAAAGGTACAGCATACGGAAGAATGCTTCAACCGTGTACCAGTTGTAAGAGGAAACGAAACTTATTTCTTAACGCCAAAGACACACATTATTACCAATCACGCTACGAAAATTCCCTGTAATTCACCTTTATTACAATTCTATCAATTGGGGAATACTTGGTACAAATTTATGCCAAAACCTGTAGAGGCAATTCCACCGTTGAGCTTAAAGCCCAACACTAAAATAACATGGAATTATAAAAATCCAATTCATCTGGCTACAAGCGGAATCTACAGCGAAGACGATCTAGACACAATGCGGAACAGAATAATGTTCACAATGGAACAAACCGCAATACTAGAAAATGTCGCACAACGAGTAACAAATGGATCACACAGGAATAGTGCATCACTCTACAACATTTTCGATGAAGAATCACTCGAGAAACTTGCAGAAAACGCATGGGAAAAGACATGGGGTCGATTCTTGAAATTCGGCACAATCAGCGCGGGTTTCATTGGCATATTCATGGTGCTCAAAATCTGTAAAATGATTGTAGATACCTTTGTACATGGATACACTCTACACACCGTCTATGGATGGTCACTCAAATTAATCGGAGCCGTGTGGGACTCAGTTACTCATTTGTTATTACATTTGGCAAATAACCAACGAAACACAGAAGCAGAACAGCAAGCAGTACGTCTATCGGACCTAGAGGCAGGAGAAGATCTCATTCCACCAGTAGCTGCGGATACAAAAATTTACCCCGATCTCGAAACGGAGGAAAATCAAATCGAGGTTAAAAGAATCTTTGTGAATTAATGAGTTAAGGAAAATCTTACAAAAAAATCTAATAAAATGAAAAACTGAATAAACGACAAGAAGAATAAGAAGATATTCGAAATCGACTGAGTAAGTACGAATGGACACGCACCTCCAACTAAACTGTCACAACATCCTTCAACACGTTCAACATCACCAGCGTCGTCATCATCAACAATTTCAATGGGAAACTTAGGAGTTACAACAAGGAAGAAAATCGATTTACGTAGAAAATAGGTAATTCTCGTACACATGAATAGAAATACGTGAATATATATATTAAAATGAGACAAAAATATTAATTAAAAGGAGTTCATATTGGGAAACGAAATAACTTTTCGTTGTTGATATAATTTTTATTCATATATATGTATGTATCTCACTCGTACTACCGTCTATGTAGGGGGGTGTGACGTCCGTCGAAACTCCGTAGTTCTTTTTTTTCTCTCTTCGAGAAATTCTTTAGATAACGTTACAAGAGCACACAGAACATCTAGACTCTAATAAACATTTTCTATATATAACTTCCCACGAGTCTTAAAAATAAACACACGTGTTCAAAAAAATACCAACGGACCGAAAGGGGAAACGCATGGGGACTAGAAAATGCATTCCCACGAAAGGGAGTGATACGAGATGCCGCAACCTTTCGAGAACCGCTTATCTCGCGACTAGTAGACGCCATAAGTAGATAGAGAACATGAATATTTTTAAGTACCAAAATTCCAAGAAAAACAAAATCTTAAATATTTCCACGATCATAAAACTTTATGCAGCTGCTCTTCAAACAAACGTAACACTTTTCAAATACTCTCAACATTGAAATATTTTTCTTTTAACAGTAAAACATTCTAAACAGACAAATGAAATCTCAATGTTAAAGTAAATAAATTAATAATTGATAAATAATAATGAGGAAACAAAATAACAATGAAAATAATAGATAATTCATTTGGAATAATTATAACAATTGAAACGGACGACACGAAAAGAAAAGATATGTAACGCTATTAAATAAGTTTGTCATTAAGAGACATATGAAGTAAATTGCAAAGAAAATGCTAGTATGCTTAAAATAACAATATGCGATTTAACAAACATTGAATAACATTATAAATAAAATATTGTATTCGATAATACGCATAAGACGTAAGTTGTGGAGGGAAGATGGGCCTTCCCAAAGCAACATCTTTGTCCGTCAGGGAGAGGCGAAACCCACCTACGCGACAAAAATAGGATAACTTATGTGGAGGGGAGTGTGCGCTCCCGAAGCATTAGGCCCTTTAGTTTAAGAAAAGGGAAAATCAAGATGAAAATGGACCATCATTGGTTGAACCCTTCTAGGACTTAAAATTTCGGAACGCCTATAAACCGAAATGATAAAAAGACGCGCAGAAGGAAAATCAAGGCAGAGTAAGAGTGGCAGAAGAGCCAGAAGAGAGTCAGTTCAGTGCAGAAGAATCAGAGTCAAAAGAAAAGTACCGAGTCCAAATAATAAAGAAGAGACCGAAAATAAATAAATTCAAAGAAATAAGAAAAGATTAAAGTAATAGAAAAATTGAAATTAATAGAGAAAGTATTCAAAGTTTAAAGTTGAAACTGAAAAGTATTAAGTCAAAGAAGAATTAAGAATTATTTGAAGTTATTTCGAGGAACTGTGAGGTCAACGAAGATTTACACCCTTTCGACTGACCGATTTCGTTCTGCCGTCTTCATCGTTATCGAACTGTAAGTCCATTATTTGTTTTATTTGTATACCTTTAATTTGTTTTCTAAAATACAGACTCTTTGAGTCAGATAAAATCCAACACGACGTTTCCACATTTATTTGCACTCCTCAATTAAAGACTCCCATCCAGTCTATTGGCCGAGAGGCTAGGGCAAAAAGGGAACGACCATTTTTTCAAGGTTTCTTAACCTTAAGTGCCTCTTGACGTCACATTTCATTGTGAACTCGTCAGACCGACGTCACAATATATTATCTCTCGCATGGGAGATATTTGTCGAAAATTCCGAGGCCAGCAGAAAATTTGAGCCGACCCTAGCGGATTTGTTGACCGTAAATTTTCGGTCGTAAATTTTTCGGTCGTGGTTGGAGTGGTTTCTACCGAATTTTTTCGGTAAACGGAACAATTTTGTGGTCGTAACGACCAACTTTTTCTGGTCGTATTTGAAAAAGCTGGGCCTCATTTTGGGCCCGCTGTTTGGTCGGTACGACCGAAATATTTCAGTCGTATTATATTTTGGGCCCCTAACCACCTGGTCGTTACGACTGAAATATTTCAGTCGCTATGTATTTTGGGCTTTTGGCCATCCGGTCGTTACGACCAAAAATCTCGAGTCAAATTTTTTTTTCCAGCTCCGTGCTCTGGTCGTTACGACCCAAAATCTTGAGTCAAATATTTTTTTCCCCCAGTTCCGTGCCCCGGTCGTTACGACCGGCAATTTAGAGTCGACATTTTTTTCCCCCAGCTCCGTGCCCCGGTCGTTACGACTAGGAATTTATAGTCGATATTTT
>OY390726.1:6433821-6669161 GCA_959613375.1 Heteropelma amictum | reverse complement strand
AGCATCGTTACCTATGATCCTTTTATCGATTACGATTGTCCAGCATTTTTTTCAGAGTACTGCAAAGTTCCAGCATAAATAAAATAACTCGTGAGAAAGAGCCTGAAGCTTTGGACGCACGAAATAATTCTTTTTGTGCACGCTGTTACACATCAGAATCAAGCATTGTTGACTCTCTTCCTTTGATCGTCCACGGTTGTCTATCGTTTCTTACCGAGTACTGCAGAGCCTCAGTACACACAAAAATGCATGTGGAAAGAAGCAGGAAGCATGAGACTTGCGAAATAGTTTTTTTCGTGAAAGCTATGCCACATGAGAATCGAGCATTGTTGATTCTTTTCCTCTAATTGTCCACGGATATCTCACGTTTTTTCCGAGGACTGTAGCGTCTCAGATCACACGAAAATACATGTGGGAAGGAGCCGGAAGCATGATACTCGCGAAATAGTTTAATCCCTGGAAGCTGCGTCAGATAAGAATCGAGGATCGTTAGTTCCGATCTGTCGAGCAGCTATGGTTGTCTATTATTTTTTTCCAAGTACCAGAGAGTTCTAGTGTATATGAAAATACGTGTGAGAAGTAGCCGGAAGCTTCAGACATGTGGAAACATTATCTACGTTGAAGCTATGACACAAGAAAATCGAGCATCGTTACCTATGATCCTTTTATCGATTACGATTGTCCAGCATTTTTTTTAGAGGACTGCAAAGTTCCAGCATAAATAAAATAACTCGTGCGAAAGAGCCTGAAGCTTTGGACGCACGAAATAATTCTTTTTGTGCACGCTGTGACACATCAGAATCTAGCATTGTTGACTCTCTTCCTTCAATCGTCCACGGTTGTCTATCGTTTCTTACCGAGTACTGCAGAGCCTCAGTACACACAAAAATGCATGTGGAAAGAAGCAGGAAGCATGAGACTTGCGAATCAGTTTTTTTCGTGAAAGATATGCCACATGAGAATCGAGCATTGTTGATTCTTTTCCTCTAATTGTCCACGGATATCTCACGTTTTTTACGAGCACTGTAGCGTCTCAGATCACACGGAAATACATGTGGGAAGGAGCCGGAAGCATGATACTCGCGAAATAGTTTAATCCCTGGAAGCTGCGTCAGATAAGAATCGAGGATCGTTAGTTCCGATCTGTCGAGCAGCTATGGTTGTCTATTATTTTTTTCCAAGTACCAGAGAGTTCTAGTGTATATGAAAATACGTGTGAGAAGTAGCCGGAAGCTTCAGACATGGGGAAACATTATCTTCGTTGAAGCTATGACACATGAAAATCGAGCATCGTTACCTATGATCCTTTTATCGATTACGATTGTCCAGCATTTTTTTTAGAGTACTGCAAAGTTCCAGCATAAATAAAATAACTCGTGAGAAAGAGCCTGAAGCTTTGGACACACGAAATAATTCTTTTTGTGCACGCTGTGACACATCAGAATCTAGCATTGTTGACTCTCTTCCTTTAATCGACCACGGTTGTCTATCGTTTCTTACCGAGTACTGCAGAGCCTCAGTACACACAAAAATGCATGTGGAAAGAAGCAGGAAGCATGAGACTTGCGAAATAGTTTTTTTCGTGAAAGATATGCCACATGAGAATCGAGCATTGTTGATTCTTTTCCTCTAATTGTCCACGGATATCTCACGTTTTTTCCGAGGACTGTAGCGTCTCAGATCACACGAAAATACATGTGGGAAGGAGCCGGAAGCATGATACTCGCGAAATAGTTTAATCCCTGGAAGCTGCGTCAGATAAGAATCGAGGATCGTTAGTTCCGATCTGTCGAGCAGCTATGGTTGTCTATTATTTTTTTCCAAGTACCAGAGAGTTCTAGTGTATATGAAAATACGTGTGAGAAGTAGCCGGAAGCTTCAGACATGTGGAAACATTATCTTCGTTGAAGCTGACACATGAAAATCGAGCATCGTTACCTATGATCCTTTTATCGATTACGATTGTCCAGCGTTTTTTTCAGAGTACTACAAAGTTCCAGCATAAATAAAATAACTCGTGAGAAAGAGCCTGAAGCTTTGGACGCACGACATAATTCTTTTTGTGCACGCTGTGACACATCAGAATCAAGCATTGTTGACTCTCTTCCTTTAATCGTCCACGGTTGTCTATCGTTTCTTACCGAGTACTGCAGAGCCTCAATACACACAAAAAAGCATGTGGGATGAAGCCGGATGCATGAGACACGCGAAATAGTTTTTTTCGTGAAAGCTGTGCCACATGAGAATCGAGCGTCGTTACCTTCGATTCTTAAATCATTTACAATTATCAAACATTTTTTGCAGAGTACTGTAGACTTCCAGTATAAATACAATTACTCGTGAGAAAGAGGCGAAGCATTAGACGCACGAATCATCAATGATCTATGCTTGCATAAGAAAAATGTTTTCGACATTAAATAAATGGACTTCGCAGCACAATTCATTGAATAAATGACAAATGCCGACCGGTCGTATGATACATGATTCGATCGAGAGGGACAGCAAACTTCGGTTGGAACAAAAGACTTCCGGGCTCGCGAAACGAAATTCTGCCTGAACTCTGTCGCTCTTTCGAATTTTTCGAATCGGAGCCTCGATTACCCGGTCCTGAGGCGTCTCCGATCATGAATGAAACAGCAACTCTGATTGGTCGAGAATTCTAGAATTCTATTGCTTCCTATTTAAAAGCTATTTAGTATTTTTTAAAACGCCTAAGTCATTTTGTTCAGAATATAGCCTGGAATACGTAGGTGTCGGATGCACTACCTATACCGAATCACCCTGTATATACAACGATCGGCGGAATCGAACGACACGCGTTGATAAGTACCGTCCCGCAAACGACCCGCACCACTTACGAGAAATTTCGAGTCTCAAAAAGTTTATAATAAATCAGCGCTCGATATATACAACGTTCGACGGAATCGGGCGACACGCGCCGTGAAAGTTCAAAGGCCTCCCCCCTCCATTTTCCCACCCACACACGCGGACCTCGCTGAATGCCCAAAATCGCGCACACCGATAAAGAAGATCGCTTATCGCGCCGATAAAAAAGATCAACGCTTGATCGTGAGGCCGCTAGATGGCGACACATCACCCCTCCTCCCACCTTTGAACCACGCCCACCCCACCCCCACCCACCTCCAAATACCTCCCACTCCACCCCCTCCCACCTCCCACTCTACCCTCTTGAGGGCTCATATCCAGGCAAAAATACCCCCACCCCACCCTCTCCACCCACTCCCCCCCTGTTTTTTGAGGTGCGTTTCATCGTCTGGACAACAAAAGCAAGTTTTTTTCTTTTTGGTTCGTTCGGACCTCCTGATAAGAGGGGTTTGTGGAACCGTTTTGGTAGATTCTGAAGAATGTGCTATAATGAGAGGTGATGTCTCGAGAGTTAGTTCGCGATTTTGTGTTTTCTGATTGTCTTTTGCGTCGGAGGTTTTGAATTGTATGCTTCTATCGAGCATTGCGGCCAGGTCTTTTGCCATGGTCGCGTTTTCGTTTATCGTGGAAAGTTCCGTTACTTCCGTATGTACGTTTTGCTTAGCGATTGAATCGTTTTTGTTATCGAGAATCATTCCAGATTTTGATTTTGTGTTTTTACGTTTTATAGGATATGGTGAGGAACCTGTGAAGTAACGTATCCCTTTATTTTTAGATTTCATCGGGGAATAGAATCTCGCTCGAGGTTGGAGAGGAGTTGAGGTTACTATTTTCACCTTTTCGTCCTCCTCTGACGAGGAGATTGCGGTCTTAATGATCATTCTGTTTGAATTAGGATCATCTTCACTTTCGGAGGAAGATGAGGATCTCGCCGAGGGCGACGAAGGGGTGGAGGATGATGTTGTCGAATTCAGAGTCATGGATTGCAACATTAAAGATCGATTTCTGAAGGGTTTGCGAGTTTTACGACGAGGTTTAATAACGTGCTTTTCTTGATTTAAGTTTGTAGTGAGATTTACGATATTATCTGAATTCACTGGATATTTTTGTTTTTTTAGATTTGGTTGACCTTCTGGGATTACGGTATTTTGCGAGATTGAAGAGTTTTCGAGGTTTCGAGACCTTAAAGGAGTTCCTGGACTTTGCGAGATTATTGGGTCTGTCGAGATTTGCGTGTTTACCGGATTTATGAATTGTAGAGACTCTGAGAGAATAACTGGATTATCTGAGTTTGCTGGGTTCAACGAGGTTACTAGATTTTCGGGATTTTGTTGGATTCGTGAAATTACTGGATTATCGAGCTTTGGTTGATTTAGTGGATTGTCGAGATTTGGTTGGTTTTGTAAGGTTTCGGGGTTTTGTTGTTTCTGAATTGTTTTGAGATTTTCGGGATGCAGTGCTTCTTGTGTAATTGCGAGTTTTTCGAGATTTGGTTGACTTTGAGACGATTGCTCCAGAGGTTGAATTGGTATTGAAGTTTGGATTGTGTCAGATATTGAGGAAATCGCTCCCGTAGGAGTTTCCTGAATTTGAGGTTCTGTGACTCTTGTTTTCTTGGAATCGTCATGTGGACTGAATTCGGCCGCGCTTACACTTCTACTGAGAGGTAACGCGTGTGTATACCTGTCGTTTTGGTACGGAGGTGTTACAGTTTTCCATTTAAAATGAATCGGGAGTACGTAGGGTTTACGCGAGAGAGCGTCTGCGTTAGTGTTGATTTTTCCAGGTTTATACTCAGTTTTGAAATCGAATTCTTTCAGCCTTTCCCGCCACCTGAGTACTCGCGATGTAGGATCATTCATTGAATTCACCCATACGAGAGGTCGGTGATCTGTGAACAGCGTGAATTGGCGGCCGTAGAGGTACGGTCTGAAAGTTTTGAGCGCGAAAACTACTGCTGCCATCTCTTTCTCGATTGTAGAATAGTTTTTCTCGGCTTTGTTCAAGACTCTAGAGGCTGCTGAAATTATATGATCTTCTCCGATTTTTCCCTGAGAAAGGATAGCTCCGAGGGCGATGTTCGATGCGTCGGTGGTAACTATGAATGGTTCGGAAAAGTCAGGGTATTGTAAAATTGGAGCAGTGCAGAGCTTATCGCGCAATATTTCGAAGGCCTCCTGGTGTACAGGCGTCCATTTAAAATTAATGTTTTTACTTGTGAGATCGCACAAGGGTTTTGCGATTTTTGCGAAGTTTTTGATGAAACGTCTGTAATACCCGTAAGACCGAGGAATTCTCTGACGTTTTGGGGGGTTTTTGGAACCTGGACTTTTTGTATCGCTTCGATACGGAGCCGACGGATTAAAATCAGACCCGAAGAATATCTTCTTCGGGTCTGATTTTAATCCGTCGGCTGATATTAAATGTCCCAAATATCGGACTTCCGTTCGCAAAAATTCACATTTGTCGGTTTGTAAAGTTAACCTGGCTGTGCGCAGTTTTTCGGCAAGTTTTCGAAATTTTCTTTGATGTTTTTCAATATCTGTTGCATAGATGACTATATCGTCTAAGTACACAAATAGTTCGTTGCCTTGGAGACCTTTTAACACGACGTCCATTAGACGTTGAAAAGTGGCGGGAGCGTTTTTCAGTCCAAAAGGCATGCGAGTAAACTCGTCGTGCCCATGAGGAGTCGTGAAAGCTGTTTTAGGTTTGTCTCGAGGATCCATAGGGATTTGGTGAAAACCGGACGCCAAGTCGAAAATAGAAAAGTATCTGGCTCCACCCAATTGATCGAGTATATCGGTTATTAGAGGCAGAGGATACGCGTCTCCAATTGTTTTGTCGTTTAATTTTCTAAAATCGATGACGAGTCGCCATTTTTTGTTACCTTGAGAGTCGGCTCTTTTCGGCACTATCCGAACAGGAGAATTGTAAGGAGAGTTAGATGGTTCGATAATATCGGGGTTTAATAAACTCTCGATTTGTTTTTCGAGTTCTGATTTTTGTTGGTATGGAAAACGATATTGTCTCGTGTGTATCGGTGTGTCGTCAGTTGTCGTAACACGATGTGCACAAGCGTTTGTCGATCTGAGAGGTTCTCCTGGAATGTGGAAGAGGTCTGCGTACTCAACAACAAGTGCTAGTACGGCATTACGCTCTTCAACATTTAAGGGGTCACGTACAGTTAGAATTTTCAAAAAATCGATTTTTTTTTACATTTTCTAAAAGTAGCACATTTGAAAAGTATTCTGTGAAAATTTTAGACGAATCCGACTGTTGGGTATGGAGATATGTAACTTTGAACGGAGCCGTCTCCGGCGCACCAAAGTAGGCAGGTAGCGGCAGCTGCGCGCTCGACCTTCTGAGGCCGGTCAGTGCCTCTATTGTGACCTATACACACATATATATATTATTATATATATAAGAAAATGTACCTTTGAAAATTATATATATATTCCAAGGTACATTTTCGAAAATTTGCTGCTTTGAAGCAGTTTGCTGTGAGACGTAGAGCTGTGCGCACGTTATATTTCTCTGGGCATACAGGAGTATTAAATTCGATAAAAATGGATAAAAAAGTTTCAAGAGAAGTGAGGAAGTCTCGAACAGTTTATAAGTCGAGATCCCAGAAAAGAAAACAGGTTTTCAATCCGAAAACTGCAGAGATAGATGATGGCGGAGCGAGTACGTCTGCGAAAAAACTGAAAAATCAACACGAATACCATGTCCCTAAAACTAATTCTATAGATTATAGAATTATTAATTTTTTTTCTGTATTTTCCGCGATCGCGAAACTGGTGAAATGTGCAAAGTGTAGCGGCGAAGTGTCGTTTGGCATCGTGAGCGAACGTGGACTTGGATTTAAAATTTCTTTTACTTGTGAAAACTGCGCTCCGGAATACATTGCATCCTGCGGGTTCATTAAACATTCATACGAAATAAATCGAAGATTTATATTAGCCATGCGTGTAATAGGAATCGGTTACAAAGGTGCACAAAAATTCTGCGGTCTAATGGACTTTCCGCCCTTTTTATCCAGATCTTCGTACTGCATAATGTTGCAGCATATT
Organism: Heteropelma amictum; assembly: GCA_959613375.1. Taxonomy (NCBI): domain Eukaryota; kingdom Metazoa; phylum Arthropoda; class Insecta; order Hymenoptera; family Ichneumonidae; genus Heteropelma; species Heteropelma amictum. Next base: position 6,662,202 of record OY390726.1, on the reverse strand, counting down.
TATGAAGCGAGTCGATGTATGGCAGAATTTTTCATGAAAAAGGCTTGCAAAGAAGAAATTCGACGTAATTCCGTGGACAAGAAAAATGAGAATACCGATTTAATGGTTTCCGGTGATGGGACGTGGCACAAACGCGGTTTTTCATCTCTGTATGGCGTCACATCGCTGATAGGACGTTTCACGGGCAAAATTATTGATGTGCTCGTAAAAAGTTCTTATTGTAAGGCTTGTGAAGTTTGGGAGGATAAAAAAGGCAGTGAGGCATATGAAGAATGGTATGAAACCCATGAAGATTCTTGTTCGGCAAATCATACGGGATCTGCGGGAAAGATGGAGGCGAGTGCTGTGATTGAAATGTTTCGTCGTTCGATAAAAAATCTTGGAGTGAGATATTTAAATTACATCGGGGACGGAGATTCAAAGACTTACTCCGAAATTTTAAAGGATTCTCCTTACGGGAATACTGTCGTGTCAAAAAAAGAGTGCGTTGGTCACGTTCAGAAACGGATGGGTACGCGTCTACGTGGTTTGAAAAAAAAGACCAAAGGACTCGGCGGTAAAGGAAAATTGACCGGTAAATTGATAGACCAATTGTCTGAATATTATGGCAATGCTATTCGGAACAACTGCGATTCTGCTGAGAAAATGAAGACAGCCATCTGGGCTACATTTTATCATAAAAATTCTACGGATGAAAATCCGCAGCATGATAATTGCCCACTGGGTGCTGACTCATGGTGTAAATATCAACAGGCAAAGGCGCAGAATGAGTTGGAGTCTTTCGAGCACGATTACACCGCCTTTCCAGAAATCGTCGCAAATGCTCTACATCCTATTTATGAAGCACTCACAAACGATGAGTTATTACAAAGATGCATTGGAGGATTTACGCAAAATAGCAACGAAAGTTTCAATCAGAGCGTGTGGAAAATCATACCAAAAACTTTACCTGCAAGTTTTACAACCGTCAGCATAGCCGCCAATATTGCTACCTGCACATTCAACGAAGGTGCACGAGGACTATTATCTATTTTTGACGCTATGGGGATTAAACTAGGACCTCACGCCCACGATTTCGCCAAGGAAGAGAATTCTATTCGAGTTGCGACAGCTGCCCGACGATCAACACAGAATACTCGAGAGGCCCAGAATAATGCGACGAAGGCTCAAAATTACCGCTCGGGCAGCTGACAAAGAGAAAGAAGGGACCGTTTATGGTGCTGGAATAGACGATTCACTGTAAGTCCCGACATACATTTTTCTTCTGCATGTAAATCGTACTGAAAACTTTGAATGCGTTTTTCTCGAAACTATGTTTTCGAACACGGTGATCACTGTACCTCGGAAACGGCTTTACCGATCGACTTGAAATTTTGCTCACTTTTTCTAGACATAATTGTCCTCCGGATGAACGAAGGATTTTTCTATGCGATTATTTTTTTTTTTTTTATAGCTGAAAATGTGAGCAAAATTTGGGTCAAAAACACAACTTTGACTTCCAACATCCACCATTTTGTGAAAAATCATAAAATTTTCAAATCCTTCGATCAACCGGAGCATTATGTCATTAACTAATGATCCCTACTTTTATTTTAATTTCAGACGATCCGGTGACGAGCTGCACTGATCACCGCGGAGGACCTTTTTTTTTGGGACCCCTACGTTACGTGCGGTTATGGAAAAATTTCTGCATATTTTGCAATGAAAAAATTGTATTATTTACTTAAAATATATGTCTTTTGTATGGAAAAAGATTTACGATTAATTATTTAAATGTGTCCCCAAAAAAAATTCGCAAAAAACCCCTTTTTTTCGAAGTCCTAACTGTACGTGACCCCTTAAGTGGGCAAGACGCAAAAGGTTTATTACTCCGTTCACACGGCTATCTTGCGTCCGAGATGCGTTTGTGCTTTCTAGGGTCTGATTTTTCGCGGAACTTTCGTTCGTTTCATCGTTCTCGTCTGTGCTCATATCGAAAGGATACAGCGAAATTACGGGAACATCCACTCTAATGTCTTTATCCAGGGTATTGATTGCGTAAATATAAGCTTTACCGTTGTCATTCGTGACTAAGGCTTCGCCTGCCTATACGCCGTCAGGAAAAGAGAGTTTGGGTAGATATCCGGTTTCGAGTGCGTTTCCCACTTTTACGAACATCATCGTCGTCTAGCAAATGGGATTTGCTCTCCCCTGATACGTACTGATCTCGATTCCCAATCAATCGCGCCACCAATCAAACCAAGTAATTCCTGTCCGATTATGGCGTCGAATTCTACAGGAAAATCGTTGTTTACGACGTGAAAATGTTCGAGTTTGGTTTTGATATCGATTTTGACATGTCCAAGAGTCATAGGCAAATCCGTTGCCGAGATTCCGTGTAATTCAAAGACAATGGTGTGATTAATTAAATCGGGTTTCCGGATGCATTCTAGTTTAATGAGATTGAGCTCAGATCCTGAATCCACGAAAAAGATTGTATTGACTTTGATTAAATCCTTAGAGGATAATAATATAGCAGGCGAAAGATACGTTAAAGTATTCGAACTTAATCTGCACTTTGCCGTGCGAATCTCGACTGATTTTATTTCAGTGTTTACTCTTGGCGTTCCTGGTATGTCTGACCACTCGTGACGCCGTCTCGAGAGGTCGACATAGAGTTTCCCTGATCGCTTGTGGTTTCTGGGGTTGTTTGTTTTCTGCCGTTATTGAAAGCTCTTTTTCGGCAATCGTTAATCACGTGACCTGGTTTTTTGCAATAATGACAGGTTTTTTGTTGAGCATTTTCGTTTTTCGTTTCGCTCCCTTTTGATTGATTTTGACTGAAATGTTTAGCTAGAGCGAAACACTCCGTGTAATTGTGATTTGATTTTTTGCAATGAGTGCAGAACTTTTTGTCGGTTCCTTGATGTGATTGATTTATGTTTATTTTGGGTTTTCGTGTGATCGGAAGACAAGTTGTGCTATTTACTGTGACTGGACCGATAGTTTCCTCAACCTTTAGCGCTTTTGTGTAAATGTCTTTGACTGTGTCGTATCGCTGAAGTGGTACTTGTGTGCGATAATCGATAGTGAGACCTTGTCGAAATTGGTCGATAGCGATCCGTTTTAGAGAAAGTATGAGACCTTCTATTTCTGGCAAGTCCATACCGCGAATTGATTGTTCTGCCGCGAGGAGGAAATTACGCGTTCTACCATAGAATTTAGATACAGATTCGTTACGCAGTTGTTGATATTTGCCCATTTCCTCGAACCATTGTTTTATTGATTTTGACGCTGTGAATGTGCGTTTTAATCCCGAAATGAGATTGTCGAGTTTGGTTTCGAGAGGGACTGCCTCGCTAACTTCGCCTTTGCATTTACTGTACAAGAAAGTGCATACACCTTCTTCGCCCACAATTGGGAAGAATTCTCGCCCTTTTTCGCAAAGGTTGATGAATGTGTTTAAGGGAACCGTATGGTCTAGAGCACGAAAATTTCACCTATTTTCACGATTTTTTTTTTGCCATAAAAAATTAAAAAATCGATGTTTTAACTTTTCGGGCTTATTACTACCTTTATTAAGTATACAAAAAACTTTTTTTTTAATTTTAAAAACAGTGTTTATTATCATATAATTGGCATTGAAGACGACCCTCTCGAAAAATCCGACCCGGACGGTGAAGATCGATCCGAGACTTCTACTCATCTGAAACACAAAATTCAAGAAGATTCTTAATCAGAAAGAGTGCAGTTATGGTCGGGGCTGGAACAAATCGAAAAAATTAAAAATTGACAAAATGGCGCGCTTTTGAAAAAAAAATTCGTAAAATCGGGTTTTTTTCACTAGTTTTTTAGTATAAACAATAAGAAATTATTTAAATAAAATTATGATTGCAGCCCCGACGATAGCCATACATGTTGTGAACAACATATCCAAATTTCAAGTGATTCGGTTGAATAGTTTTTTTGTTTTCACCTGCGCGGTGCCGAAAAAAGTCGTTTCGAGATAAATGAGTTTAAAGTTTGAGGTACAGATATTTTCAAAAATTGAGCAAATTTTGAATACTTACAGTTAATCCGCGATTCCGGCACCATATAGGATTCCTTCGGAACGTTCATAATTCAAGATTTCCTCACTCCTTTCATTTCTTCGAGCTGTCCGAGCCTCTTTGGAGTTGTCCGTGCTCCTACGGTTGGCGCTCGATACTCGCAGCTCGTCTCGGTTTTGCGCTAGTTGCTCCGCTTGTGGCCCGATTGTTATGCCCATGGTCTCCATTATTTTCAATAGGGATGCGAATCCTTCATTGAATATGCAAGCGGAAATGTGAGTAGCAATATCAATGATTTTTTTTCCGGCAAACAGATGTTTCGGCGCAAGGTGCCACACGCAAGCATTGAAACTTTCGTTATTGTTCTGCGTATTACTGCCAATACACCTTTCCAATAAAGTCTCTGCTGTCAATTCTTCATAAATTGGTTTTAATATCTCTTGTGCTTCATCGCACAGAGCAGGTGGGTGCTCGTAGGTGTCTAAAGTACCTGCAGCCTCACTTTGACGCCACTTGCACCACGATTCGGAACCTGGAGGACAGTACGAGTGTTGCGGATTTTCATCTGTTGAAATTTTGTGATAATATGCTGCCCATATTTCACTTCTCATCCCTTCAGTCGAATCTGAATTACGTCTAATTGCTAGACCGTAATAAGTTGACAGCTCTTGCAATAATTTATTCGTCAATTGTTGACGCTTCGGTGTTTTATTTATCGATTTCCGCTGTGTCTTTTTTCCCTCTTCTTTTTCTGTCAATTTCTTTGTTGCTTTCTTTATTTGTGCATGTTTTTTTTTCGCATCAACAGCACGTTTGTACAAACGTTTTTTAACATGCAAAACACATTCTTTTTTGCAAACTAAAAAATCATCCCCGTAAGGCTTTGTGTCCAATAAGGCTTTGAACGTTTTCGTGTCGCCGTCTCCGATATAGTTCGCGTATTTTACGTTGTACAACTCTTCCGATCTCTTGAACATTTCCACGATGCCGTCTACCTCCATTTTGCCAGCACTTCCGGTATGATTTGCGTCACAGTGATCTTCATGCTCTCGATACCACGCTTCATATTCAATCGTATCCTCTTGGCCTTTCCATTGAGAGCAGGCTTGACATATACTGCATTTGACGACAACATCTAAAATTTTATTACTGTATTTCCCTATTAACGAGGCAATACCGAGAAGCGATGAGAATCCACGTTTCGCCCACGATCCATCACCAGACACAGAAAGTTCATCCGCGGGACGCCCAGCTTTTACATTCAACTCGACTTCTTCTTTCAATGCTCTTTGGAAAACGATTTTCGCGACGGCTTCAGCTGCAATTTTTATATTGTCCACGATGCCGTAATATGTACTCTTACAAATTCCTTGTCCAAGATCCATGAGACCGCACAAATTTTTCAAGCCTTCAAATCCTACTCCAAGCATTCTCAGGGCGAGAACAAGTCGACGGTTGATTTCAAATGCCTTATCAATTAACGGCGAAGACAAAATAAAAGTTTCTTTACACTCACACTTCACAGAGAGTTTGAATCCTAGACCACGTTGTCCGTTTTTGCTAAAAGTGACCGCACCGTTACAATCTTTACACTTCAACAACTGTTGCAACGTTAAAAATATCATGCTGAATTCGATGATGCAATAATTGAAAGTAGGATTAACGTTTACTTCCAATTCCTCATTGCCTTTTAATTTTTTCGCAGACGTGCTCGTAAAATCAGTAGTATTTTCGATAGTGAATCGATTGCCCTTGAAATATCTTTTGCGACCTACAGAAGATGGTCGTCTAGAAGAGTTACGGCCTTGCTTTCTATCCATATTTTCTGATATTTTATTTCAAAATTTTCGATGTTGGTTCGTCAAAACGTAACGTTGTACTGATCAAGTCAGGGGAAAGCGAAATGACCGTTTCCCTCACAAATGTTCGACAATAGGTATATTTCGGGGAAGGGAAAAGTATATATAGGTATATAGTATGTACTATATACAGGTATATATTTTCGGAGAAGGATTGGGACAGCTGCTGTGCTCCGATTAGGTTACCGGTTAGCGCTAGACCCGTTAGAAGCTGTAGAAGCTGTAATATTGAGAATTTCTGCATGAAAATTTCACAGTATATCCTTGAGATACTATACTTTCGACATATCGAAAAAAAAAAAAATCGATTTTTTCAAATTTCTAGACCATACGGTTCCCTTAAGCCACATGTTTTTGATGTCCCGTCGAATTCGGGTACATATCTAACGTAATCTCGATATCGTGCATTTAATGAAGCGAGTTCGTGATTGATTGTTGTATTTGTCCGTGAGGCTGACGGATGTGGGTTTGTGAAGTCTCTATCGACTGTATTGTTTTGCATGTTGATTTGGTAATTATTGACTTACTAAATGATACGTTTGCTATGATTTGCAGATTGCAGAATTGTGTGATGGTTGTTAACCGTTGGCCTTGAATTGTAGAACTGGATTTGGGTGACCATGTATCTATGGTTGACGCTGGATCTAGTAGTCGGAAGATTTTCCCATGATTTTGTTGTTGTTGGGCTCGTTCTGAGCCATTGATGATTACATTTTATTAAATATATGCGTGTAGTCATGTTGTTCGAGTGCCAAATAAAGCCACTGGTTCTTGAGATAATGCAGATCAGTATGTGTTTTTCACCCACTTTTCAGATATAGCGGAGCGTTGTCGGAGATAAGTTCTCGTTGTCACCAATTGTCCGGATAACGAGAGAGTTTTGAGAGCTTTACACTGCCGCCTATATTGTTAGTTGGGTGGTTTTGTTTTTGAAGTAGTTTCCACTGCCACTTTTTACTGGCGTGATTTAGATTGTTGTTTTCTGTTGTTTTCCGCTGATACCAATTTTATTTATGAATGTTACGTCCCGAGAGGGAGATATAGGGTGAAGACGCGGTGCGATCAGAGTTAGGGCGCGAATTTTGAATTGCGATAGAGTTTTCCGCGCAAGTGAGTCTTTCGTTGATCGCTCGCGAATTCCGAACACAATTTATATTTAATGAGGAGAGGTATGGATATCGATGAGATGAACTTGGTTCTCTTCGGGGAGAGAAATAAAATAAAACTTGGTTTTCTTATATAAAACAACCAATAACATAAGTTTTATTGATAAGTTGTTCACTTGGTGAATGATGATAAAGTTTGTTTCAACGGTTTCAAGACTTCGTTTCCCGAGAAAAAATAATCATATATAAATATGTATGATCATACATAATCATTTATGATTATATATAATCACATGCAATATTTGGGTCGAATAGTATACAATTCTATGCAATTATACAGGGTGGTCCACGCAACGTGTGCACCTCTTTCACGGTCGAAATATGCGTTGCACGAAAAAATGTTGTATAAAAAGTTACATGGTTTATGAGGCTTCATCATGTGGTGCATTTATTTTTATTCTAGGTGGAGGCGCTTCGGAGATTTCAAGGTCAACTTTGTTTTTTTAAAGGGAATGCTATATTTTTTATAGCGTAAGATGATAGAGTATCGAATTTTGAGTAAAAAAGTATAGACCCTTATTAGCCCTAAAATTAATAGTTAACGAGTATTTTCACTTTATTACTTTGAGTACATTCAGTGACTCGTGGCTTATCACAATTAACGTAAGTGTTCAAATTGATGTCCATTGGCATCAATACAGTGACGAAATTCTCTCGAACGAACAGATTCTCTCAAATATGGTTCGAGATGGTTGAATCCGTTCAGGATATCTTTCGGCATACATAGCTTTAGCTCTTACTGCATTTCTATGACACTCTCCGTACACTAAAAGCATATCAACTTTGTCACTATTACAAAAATTCATTTTCACTTTTATCTTTCTGATAATCACGCACGATCACTGAAGGAAACTTTAATACTGGATTACAAATATTGAGAGGATTGCGAATCATGATAAGAGCGTGTGATGTGGTGAATGTGTTCATATTGATAAACACTGTCATGTAAACAATGCTATCCTTCAGATATTTGTAGTAGATTTGAATGTCCAACTTGATATTACGCAATAGAAATTTTAAAGTAATAAAGTGAAAATACTCGTTAACTATTAATTTTAGGGCTAATAAGGGTCTATACTTTTTTACTCAAAATTCGATACTCTATCATCTTACGCTATAAAAAATATAGCATTCCCTTTAAAAAAACAAAGTTGACCTTGAAATCTCCGAAGCGCCTCCACCTAGAATAAAAATAAATGCACCACATGATGAAGCCTCATAAACCATGTAACTTTTGTATACAACATTTTTTCGTGCAACGCATATTTTGACCGTGAAAGAGGTGCACACGTTGCGTGGACCACCCTGTATATCGTTACATCCGACTACATATGATACTATATCTGAATGTATACGGAATCCTATATAACTGTATATAAACGTATAAGCTTAAAAATAAATTATATATAATCAGCTATAACCATATATAATCGTTTATCTTCGTAAATGATGTTCAGATATAATTATATATGACTGTAAAGAATTATATATTTTCGAATGTATTCAGATGTCATATCATATATTACGATGTATAATTATATATGACGATATATAGTGCTGCATTCTAAGATATTTAGATTCTTATATGACCGTATATGAACGTATAAGCTTAAAATGACCTGTATGTAACTATATATACAATCATATATATTCAAATGTATTCGGATGCCGCGCGATGTATCACGATATATAATTATATATGATGATATATAGTGCTGCATTCGACGATATTTAAATTCCTACATGAATATATACAAGCGTATATAAGGTTAAAAGTAAATATACAATCGGATATAATGTGTGACATTGCGTCACATAATAAATCGCTGCACTTACTACAATCAATACCACAATAGACATACATGATTATTATCTGTTACCAAACTTTATTGTTTAACTCTTACAACTTGCTTGCTAACCAAACTCTTACAACTTGACAGATCGATGATATGCTTTTAATTTTAACTAATACAAATTTTCTATATTCGTTGATGGGTATTACATGTTCTACTTTTACTTTCGTTTATATATGATACAATATTTTCGTATGTTTGACAGTCAAACGTTGAATTATAAAACATAACTCATTTTGAATTTCAAAGAAAAATCTGATCGCCCCGTACAAACTAGTATTATCCTTCTTGGTTATTTCTACCATATGGCTATTTGTTTTAGTGATTTTATAAATGCTTGAAGTATATATTTCTTTATCAATTTTTGTTCGGGCATAAATATTTATACTCTCTATGTTCAAACCTTCGGTTATGAGTAATTCACGTTCAGTTCCATTGACTTCAACCATTACCTTCTTACCCAGAAGTTCATAGTTTTTTGGTGCTTGAGCTCTTATAGTAGCATCTTCTTGAACAATAATATTTTTCAAAATTTGTACACCCTGGGCAATCAGTAAATTATTTACTATTTATTGACCCATATGTTTATTACCATGAACGCAATTTGCAATAAATCCGTTATAATTTTCGAACGGGAAAGCGGATGTAGCCCACAAAGGACCCCATCGTTTAACACAAAGTACGAGATGCAATAACTGGTGGACGTTATATGTCAATTCTCTGTCGCTGTACAGTTCCGGAATTGCTTTTACAAATAATTTGAGTAACTCATCGACTTGTTGAAGATCAGGGTATATTACTATACTGTCTTGAAGCAAAGTAAACAAGGCTATAACTAGTAGCATCCAATGTTGAAAATATTTGTTTGGTAAGTAATCAACGAAGGTTGGAAGAGAATAAAGTTGCATTACATGAGATACATTCTACGGTTTTTCCGTCCATTCCCTTGTACAACAAACATTGTTTGCAATAATAATGCCTAATGGTCTTACACGGAGGTGCAATATTTGTGACATACTGCAAAAGTCTAAATACCGTTTTTGGCATTTTATTATGTTTGGGAATCGTATTAACGAATATATGCAGTGCTTCTTTTAAGGCAGCTTTCGACAACTTATGCTTAATATAAAAGTTTAACAAGTTAAAAACACTTTGGTTTACAGTCATTGTACTGTTTTCGTACAACATATCACGGACCCCTATTTCATCGGCATCATCGTTGTTATCACCTTGACCTTCATTTTCATAAATAATCTCGTCATTATTATCATCATTATTGGGTTCGGCGTTAATACGTCCAACGTCATTTTCGCTACTTTTGCTTTCTACATCGGTATCGGCGTTCCGTAATTCGCTGCTGTCATTTGTAGTCTCATCAGCACTGCTCTCATTCAATTTTTCATTGCTGTGTAATTGTTCTTGATGATGACCTCCATTGATATTGTGGGTAGAATTTTGCGAACACCACCTGCTTAATGTTCTTAGTGGAACCTAAAAAATGGAACCACAAATATGAAAAATAGGAATGTCAAATAATATATATCACAACTACTATGTGATATATATATACAGGGTGACATGTGAAGGGTGACATGTTAAGGGTGGCCACCCCCTTTTATTTCGCCCCCCGTAAAGATAATCGGATGGGTCGCGGGTGATTTTTGAAGGAAATTTTCTGAACTTTCCGATAAAAAATACGGCGTTCATCGGAAAATGATAGGTTTTGCAGCACAAAAGTGGCCACTACGAAAATAATGTGAAAACATATTTTTTTCTGATAGGGATAAAGTAGACTTTATTCCGAATACGGGACATACGCGAAAAATTTTTTTTGAGTATTGCATCATTGAGAAAAGTTATATCAAAAATGCGCGTTATCGAATAAATTTGAATTTGACTGAACGAAACAACGGAATTAAACGAGTCTGCGTCGTCTGCTCGTTGACGGCATATTTTTCAATAACCTGACATTTCTTAAATAACCTTTTTGGCTTTTCACACTGACAGATACAAAATTAACATTGGGAGAGTGAACTTGAGCGCAAAAGACGAACCGACTTTGAGACAAAACACTACAGCCCTGTTCATTCAATTCCATCGTTTCGTTCAGATAAGTTTAAATTGGTATTATAACACCTAATTTTGACATAACTTTTCTTAATGATGCGATACGCAAAACAAAATTTTCGTGTGCGTCCCGTATTCGGAATAAAGTCTACTTTATTCCTATCACAAAAAAATGTGTTTTCACATTATTTTCGTCGTGGCCACTTTTGTCCTGCAAAACCTATCATTTTCCGATGAACGCCGTATTTGTTATCGAAAAGTTCAGAAAATTTCCTTAAAAAATCACCCGCGACCCGTCCGAATATCTTTACGGGGGGCGAAATAAAAGGGGGTGGCCACCCTTAACATGTCACCCTGTATATATGTAAGGAAAAAACGTTGTATATATATAAGGTTTATAAATACATTATCACTTAATAAATAAAATAAAATAAAATTCAAAACATGGTGTTATTCATAACCTGAAGGCGCATTTACTTTTTTGGTAGCTCATATACAGGATGATTCGGTATAGGTAGTGCATCCGACACCTACGTATTCCAGGCTATATTCTGAACAAAATTACTTACGCGTTTTAAAAAATACTAAATAGCTTTTACATAGGAAGCAATCGAATTCTAGATTTCTCGACCAATCAGAGTTGCTGTTTCATTCATGATCGGAGACGCCTCAGGACCGGGTAATCAAGGCTCCGATTCGAAAAATTCGAAAGAGCGACAGAGTTCAGGCAGAATTTCGTTTCGCGAGCCCGGAAGTCTTTTGTTCCAATCGAAGTTTGCTGTCCCTCTTGATCGAATCATGTATTATACGACGGGTCGGCGTTTGTCATTTATTCAATGAATTATGCTGCGAAGTCCATTTATTTAATGTCGAAAATATTTTTCTTATGCAAGCATAGATCATTGATGATTCGTGCGTCTAATGCTTCGCCTCTTTCTCACGAATAATTTTATTTATACTGGAAGACTGCAGTACTCTGCAAAAAATGTTTGATAATTGTAAATGATTAAAGAATCAAAGGTAACGACGCTCGATTCTCATGTGGCACAGCTTCCACGAAAAAAACTATATCGCTTGTCTCATGCATCCGGCTTCATCCCACATGCTTTTTTGTGTGTACTGAGACTCTGCAGTACTCGGTAAAAAACATTAGATAACCGTGGACAATTAGAGGAAAAGAGTCACCAATGCTCGATTCTGATGTGGCACAGCGTGCACAAAAAGAATTATTTCGTGCGTCTAAAGCTTTAGGTTCTTTCTCACGAGTTTTTTATTTACGCTGGAACTTTGCAGTACTCCGAAAAAAATGCTGGACAATCGTAATCGATAAAAGGTTCATAGGTAACGATGCTCGATTTTCATGTGTCATAGCTTCAACGAAGATAATGTTTCCACATGTCTGAAGCTTCCGGCTACTTCTCGCATGTATTTTTGTATACACTAGAACTCTCTGGTACTCGAAAACAAATAATAGATAACCATAGCTGCTCGACAGATCGGAACTAGCGATGCTCGATTCTTATCCGATGCAGCTTCCAGGAAATGAACTATTTTGCGAGTCTCATGCTTCCGGCTCCTTTCCGCACGTATTTTCGTGTAATCTCAGACTCTACAGTGCTTGGAAAAAACGTGAGATAATCGTGGACAATTAGAGAAAAAGAGTCAGCAATGCTCGATTCTCATGTGGCATAGCGTCCATTAAAACAATTATTTCGTGCGTCTGATGCTTCAGGCTTTGTCTCACGAGTAATTTCATTTATACTGGAACTGGCAGTACTCCGAAAAAAATGTTGAACAATTGTAAACGATTGAAGAATCAGAGTTAACGATGCTCAATTTTTATGCGCCATAGCTATATTCGTTGAAGCTATGGTGCATAAAAATTGATTATTCCACATGTCTGAAGCTTCTGGCTACTTCTCACATGTATTTTCATGTACACTAGAACTCTCCGGTACTTGGAAAAAAATAATAGACAACCATAGCTGCTCGACAGATCGGAACTAAGAATGCTCGATTCTCATGTGGCATAACTTCCACGAAAAAAACTATTTCGCGTGTCTCATGCATCCGGCTTCTTCTTACATGTCTTTTTGTGTGTACTGAGACTTTGCAGTACTCGGTAAGAAACGTGAGACAACCGTGGACGATTAAAGGAAGACAGTCAACAATGCTTGATTTTGATGTGGCACAGCGTGCACAAAAAGAATTATGTCATGTGTCTAAAGCTTCAGGCTATTTCTCACGAGTTATTTTATTTATGCTGGAACTTTGCAGTACTCCAAAAAAAATGCTGGACAATCGTAATCGATAAACGATCATAGGTAACGATGCTCGATTTTCATGTGTCATAGCTTCAACGAAAATAATGTTTCCACATGTCTGAAGCTTCCGGCTACTTCTCACATGTATTTTTATATACACTAGAACTCTTTGGTACTCGGAAAAAATAATAGATAACCATAGCTGCTCGACAGATCGGAACTAGCGATGCTCGATTCTTATCCGATGCAGCTTCCAGGAAATAAATTATTTCGCGAGTCTCATGCTTCCGGCTCCTTCTCACATGTATTTTCGTGTGATCTGAAATGCTACAGTGCTCGGAAAAAACGTTAGATATCCGTGGACAATTAGAGGAAGATAATCAACAATGCTCGATTGTCACGTGGCATAGCTTCCACGAAAAAAACTATTTCGCAAGTCTCATGATTTCGGCTTCTTTCTGCATGCATTTTTGTGTATACTGAGGCTCTGCAGTATTCGGTAAAAAACGTTAGACAATCGTGGACAATTACAGGAAATGAGTCAACAATGTTTGATTCTCACGTGGCACAGCATCCACAAAAAGAATTATTGCCTGCGTCCAAAGCTTCAGGCTCTTTCTCACGAGTTATTTTATTTATGCTGGAACTTTGCAGTACCCTGAAAAAAATGCTGGACAATCGTAATCGATAAAAGGATCATAGGTAACGATGCTCGATTTTCATGTGTCATAGCTTCAACGAAGATAATGTTTCCACATATCTGAAGCTGCCGGCTATTTCTCGCATGTATTTTTATATACACTAGAACTCTCTGGTACTCGGAAACAAATAATAAATAACCATAGCTGCTCGACAGATCGGAACTAGCAATGCTCCATTCTTATCCGATGCAGCTTCCAGGAAATAAATTATTTCGCGAGTCTCATGCTTCCAGCTCCTTCCCACATGTATTTTTGTATGTATTGAAACTCTGCAGTACTCGGAGAAAAAATAGACAACCATAGGTGTTCGACAGATGAGAGCTAACGATGCTCGATTCTTATGTGACACAGCTTCCACAAAAAAAATTTTTTCGTGCGTCTGAAACTTCTGGCTCCTTGTCACATCCATCTTTATGTGTACTGAGACTCTGCAGTACTCGGTAAAATACGTTAGACAACCGTGGACGATTAAAGAAAGACAGTCAACAATGCTCGACTCTCGTGTGGCACAGCTTCCACAAAAAAGGGTTTTTCTTGCGTCTGAAGCTCTGGCTTCTTCTCACATGTTTTTTTGTGTGTACTGGAACTCCGCTGTACTCGGAGGAAAAATAATCAACCGTAGGTACCCGACAGATGAGAGCCAGCGTTTTTTTTGTTATTATTATAATTATTATTATTACAATTGTTTCATTTTTCTGAACCACCAGGCTACTTTATTTATATGTTCTTATTGCTAAGATGATAGCCACGTACCAAAAGTTCGAAATAACCACACTTAAAATAAGTTATTGCGTGAAACTTTTTAACAATGAAATCTCCAATGATAAATATAACCATCGATTACATTCAGCAACATGGCATGAACATTCAATTGTCTTCCATGTGCATCTTTCTATTCCTTGACCGATCGACTCACCCTTCACAAAGAAAATCTTGTCCATAAAATATAAATGAATGTCGATTCAATACATGACAGCTATCGCGGCCTCCTGTAGCGTTCAGTGAATGTGGTTTGCGCGTTGTTCTGAATTTGCTAATTTGATTTTTCTTTATTATTTAAACCGGGTCGCGTATGTGTAGTTTGAGTCGGTCAATGTTTGCGTGTGATTAGACGTGTATACGGATTTGTGTGAGTGACCTTGTCCACGTGCGTGATTTCGCGCATCCACCTCGACGATGGCAGAGTATACTCCTCGCGAATATACAGACATGATCAGTGCCTATATCGAGTGTAATCATAGTAGTCCAGTCGAATAACCTCTGAAATCGATGGACTTTTATTCTGGAATAACATAGGGTAGCCGATTTTTTTATAGGTTCATTAGATATGGACGAACATATTTTTACTTACCCCCCAAAAAGTTAGGTCCGGATTTGTCCGTAGCGATTGTTTAAACTTTTGAGACCCCACATTTTGTTAAATAACGGCTTTGTTATGGGTCGTAGACGAAAACTCTTGAAACAAAAGTTGTTCGTCTCATCGTTCTTGAAAAAACAAGCCGTCGTGAGATCAATTATCATTATTTGTTTAGTTGCAAAATGAAAAGTCCCGTGGAAAAAAAAATCACATTTTTTGTTATAAATTGATGAACAAACAACGTACGGTTTTGAAACTCATGGTACAGGTAATATGAAATGTCTTCAAAATTATCATGCAAAGTTTTTTTGCCTGTGTTGCATAGTTGAGCAACAATCCGCGACGAGCCAAAATCCGTAAATCATTTGTCCTTTAAAATTTGGCAGGCCCACGGGTTGCCAAAAAATCAGGGAGGCAGTTGGTAACTAGTACTTTCCATAAATGAAAAAAAAAAAATTTTTTTACTCGAAAATGACATTTTTTTTGGGCTCTTGAAATTTTTAGCTTATAAACAAATGGAGATATCTCCGGCAATTTTCACATTATTGGAAGTATTATGATGGATCGTACTCGGCCTTTATTTGACGAGTAATTTAAAAAAAAAAACGTGAATATCTCAATTAGAACCGGAGCTAACGTTGTTTAAGTGTTATTTCGTTTATTGTTGTTGCAATTAATATTAAGGGGGAAAAAAATATATCAGCTGACTATAAACACCCCAAGGAATCACCGTGAATTTTTTCAGATCTCTAGGTGCGTTATATGTAGTTTAAAAAAATTAATTTCAGCCCGTCGAGCGCCGTCGAACGGCGCCGGTCGGTGAAAGGCAGCCGGGCGGCGTGGCGGGGTAGCGCCAGCCTCCGCGCGCCCGGCCATTCTCATTGCTAATTAACAAATGGATAACGCCGTTTATAATTGTCGCACAATACATTTTTTTTTTAACCATGCTACTTTTTTCTCGCGAATCCGAATCTGCAATCGGATTTATGATATTTTCTTTTCTTTTATGTTTCAGTCATATTCTTCGGGAATATTGCTATATATAACTTTAAATACACAATATTTGCGAATTTTACGTTAGAAGGAGGTAGAATAAAACTTCATTGGGGTGGTGTGTTTAAATACATGTGTATACACATTAGACTGATTCAAAAAAAAACTTTTTTTTTTTTCCTTCGGGATTCTTGTGCTACTGTTGGGCAGTAATAAAAGAAAATTTTCCGTAAAAGATGGGCGTTGTCACTCAATTTTTAGAGGTGGCTATCTCGACTTTTTTGTTTTGAATTTTTTTTAATGAACGTATTGCAGTTAACCATAGTTATGGCTGCGGATTACGGATAAAAATCAGATCCAGCACCGTAACTATTCTATTTCGTAACCAAAAGAAACTCTTACAATTCGAAATGATTGCAATATTCACAATTCTAATCCAGGTAGCTCAATAATGGCATCTATACTACTCTCGTTATTCATATAGATATATTTATACGCATTAACATTTCGTGCTCTGTACGAAAAATTAAATTATAAGCTTTCCTTCATAAATCATGTATTTACATTTTTAAAATGCTACACTTACATTATCTTCAAACTCATTCATATTTCTTCCCAGCTACTGTGCATAACATCGCGCATCCCACTGCGCAGTAAAAATGCACGAAAAATAGTGCAAAATTTAAAAGTAATTAACTATGTCGCTGAAAGGGCGTACCTCTTGTCGAAAATTTCAATAATAGCTCGACAAAAAAAAAGATAAAAAGCAGTACTTGCTGTAAGTGATCCAGCTACATCGACAACGCTTTCCAAAGTGCAATAAAAAACAATCGATTCAAAATTCGGTTCAATAATGAATAGGAAGCGTAAAAGCCTTACCGTTACGTTATGGTTACGTTAATATGATTTTTATTATTTAGTTCATTATTATTATCCATTTTTGTTGAATTATCGATGATAAAATAAGTTGTCATAATAATAAGTTATTATGTTTAATTAAACAGCGTTTAAAATATTGTTTGGGCTAAATTTATTTACCGGTAATATTTTCGATTTTGGTTTTTAGGGATTCAATGTGTGTGCGATATACTTTTCTTTGTCGCAAAACAGCTGTGAAATTTCCTTCATTTATTCTATTTCCGGTGTAATCTATACTATGATCATATTTAATAAATAAAATCATGAAAAAAATAACAAAAAGTCGAGATAGCCACCTCTAAAAATTGAGTGACCGCGCCCATCTTTTTGGAGAAATTTTCTTTTATTAGTGCCCAACAGTAGCACAAGAATCCCGAAGGAAAAAAAAAAAAGTTTTTTTTTGAATCAGTCTAATACACATATATAATGGAAGAGCGAGAGAGAGATTCTAAGCGTTATTAACGGGTTTCTGCTTCGAATGATGTATTTTCTTTATATCTAAATATATATTTTTATATATTAGACTCGTCCAAAATTGAAAGATAAATAATTTAAAATACGTAGGGTAATGGTAAAAAAAAATGAAACTGATTCAAGCGTCAATGACATTTAATATTACCATACATAAAATAATTGTTAATATGTGACTACAACTATATATAGTTTATAGTATATAGTAATATATAGTATATAGTATATATAGTATATGGTATATAGTCACATATTAACAATTATTTTGTTGTTTTTATATTAACAAATAATTGTTAATATGTGACTACAAATATAGATAGTTTATAGTACATAGTAATATATAGTATATAGTATATATAGTATATGGTATATAGTCACATATTAACAATTATTTTATGTATGGTAATATTAAATGTCATTCACGCTTGAATCAGTTTTATATTTTTTTACCATTACCCTACATATTTCAAATAATTTGTCTTTCAATTTTGGACGAGTCTAATATATAAAAATATATATTTAGATATAAGGAAAATACATCATTCGAAGCAGAAACCCGTTATAACGCTTAGAATCTCTCTCTCGCTCTTCCATTATATATGTGTATACACATGTATTTAAACACAACACCACCCCAATGAAGTTTTATTCTACCTCCTTCTAACGTAAAATTCGCAAATATTTTGTATTTAAAGTTATATATAGCAATATTCCCGAAGAATATGACTGAAACATAAAAGAAAAGAAAATATCATAAATCCGATTGCAGATTCAGATTCGCGAGAAAAAAGTAGCATGGTTAAAAAAAAAAATTTATTGTGCGACAATTATAAACGGCGTTATCCATTTGTTAATTAGCAATGAGAATGGCCGGGCGCGCGGAGGCTGGCGCTACCCCGCCACGCCGCCCGGCTGCCTTTCACCGACCGGCGCCGTTCGACGGCGCTCGACGGGCTGAAATTAATTTTTTTAAACTACATATAACGCACCTAGAGATCTGAAAAAATTCACGGTGATTCCTTGGGGTGTTTATAGTCAGCTGATATATTTTTTTCCCCCTTAATATTAATTGCAACAACAATAAACGAAATAACACTTAAACAACGTTATCTCCGGTTCTAATTGAGATATTCACGTTTTTTTTTTAAATTACTCGTCAAATAAAGGCCGAGTACGATCCATCATAATACTTCCAATAATGTAAAAATTGCCGGAGATATCTCTATTTGTTTATGAGCTAAAAATTTCAAGAGCCCAAAAAAAATGTCATTTTCGAGTATAAAATATTTTTTTTTTCATTTATGGAAAGTACTAGTTACCAACTGTCTCCCTGATTTTTTGGCAACCCGTGGGCCTGCCAAATTTTAAAGGACAAATGATTTACGGATTTTGGCTCGTCGCGGATTGTTGCTCAACTATGCAACACAGGCAAAAAAACTTTGCATGATAATTTTGAAGACATTTCATATTACCTGTACCATGAGTTTCAAAACCGTACGTTGTTTGTTCATCAATTTATAACAAAAAATGTGATTTTTTTTTCCACGGGACTTTTGATTTTGCAACTAAACAAATAATGATAATTGATCTCACGATGGCTTGTTTTTTCAAGAACGATGAGACGAACAACTTTTGTTTCAAGAGTTTTCGTCCACAACCCATAACAAAGCCGTTATTTAACAAAATGTGGGGTCTCAAAAGTTTAAACAATCGCTACGGACAAATCCGAACCTAACTTTTTGGGGGGTAAGTAAAAATATGTTCGTCCATATCTAATGAACCTATAAAAAAATCGGCTAACCTATGTTATTCCAGAATAGAACTTTATTTAATTCGACTGGACTATTAAATGTTTTTCATACTTGTTACAATTCTCCAAAAAAATAATGCATCTAAAACAATATACAAAAAATGCGTTTGTAAACAAGCGATGGATGGATTGTGCTGAGTTTCGATACGGAGGATCTATTTCTTAAGCTTCAAACTTCTCACTATTTTAAGAAACATTGTTCTGATTTGATCTATTCAATAATAGAAGAATAATTTATAAGGCTTTTGATCAAACCATGAATTATAATCATCCATTCACTGGTAGAATTTTCGTGCAACTTCTTACATGTGTTCATAACAATGTGGAACTCGTTTATTATTAAAAAAAAAACTTATCGAAAATCGATCAAGGAAGCCGATTCAATCGTCCTCGCATCCACGCAGGTATTTATCCGACAAAAAAAAAAAATTCGCACATCTCATTATTTCGTCGATTTCCTACACGTGTTCTTATCACTATGAAACTCTTTAGTGAGATCTCATGATTCGTCCGAGTTCTCACATGTGGTCTTATCACTGTGGAACTCATATATTACTTCAAGAAATATAATTGGAGAATACCGATCCCGAAAAACCGATGGAAAGGTCACCGCATTATTGCAGGTTGTTTATCCGATTGAAAAAAATAATTTAGTCCATCTAATGATTCGTCCGAATTCTCAAATGTATTCTTATCACTGTAGGACTCTTCTACTACTTAAAACAGAAAATACATGAAAAGCGATTGGAAAATCCGATCCGATAAACAAGTTCCACAGTGATAAGAACACATGTGAAAAGTTTCACGAATCATCAGATGTGCGAAATTATGTTTTTTCGCTCGACAAACACCCTGCAAGGATGTGAGAGAATTGAAATCGGATTTTCCCGATGTATTTTCATGTATTATTTTTTTTGAAGCAATAGAAGAGTCCCACAGTGATACGAACACATGTAAGAATTCGGACGAATCATGAGATGAGCAGAATTATTTTTTTTCTCTCGATAAACAACCTGCAAGAATGCGAGGGAGTTTCGATGGGACTTTCCGATCGATTTTCATAAAATTTGTTTCTTAAGTAATGAAAGAGTTCTACAGTGATAAACAACATATGTGAGAAGTCGTACGAACCATCAGATGTGCGAAATTATGTTTTTTCGCTCGACAAACAACCTGCAAGGATGCCAGAGAATTAGAATCGGATATTCCCGATGTATTTTCATGTATTCTTTTTTTTTAAGTAGTAGAAGAGTCCTTCAGTGATAAGAACACATTTGACAATTCGGACGAATCATTAGATGGATTAAATCATTTTTTTTCATCAGATAAACAACCTGCAATAATGCAGCGATGTCTCCATGGGTTTTTCCCGATCGGTATTCGTCAATTATTTTTCTTAAAGCAATAAACGAGTTCCACAGTGATGAGAACACATGTGAGAAGTTGTACGAATCACCAGACGTGCGAAATTATGTTTTTTCGCTTGACAAACAACCTGCAGGGATGCAAAAGAATTGTAATCGGATGTTTCCTATGTATTTTCATGTATTATTTCTTTTGAATTAATAGAAGAGTCCCACAGTGATAAGAACACGTGCAAGAATTCGGACGAATCATGAGATGAGCGGAATTTTTTTTTTTCGCTCGATAAACAAACTGCAAGAATGCGAGGGAGTTTGGATCGGATTTTCCGATCGATTTTCATGAAATTTGTTTTTTTAAGTACAATAGAAGAGTTCTACAGTGATGAACAACACATGTGAGAGGTTGCACGAATCATTAGATGTGCGAAATTATTTTTTTTTGTCGGATGAATAACCAACAAGACTGCGAGGAAGTTTCAGCCAGTTTTTCTGAATCGATTTTTGTCAATTATTTTTTTCAAAGTACCAAATGAGTTCCATTACGATAAGAACACATGTTAGAATTCAGACGAATCATTGGATGGGAGAAATCGTTCTTTTTCGTTCGATAAACGACCTGCAAGGATGTGAGAGAATTTAAATCGGATGGTCCCGATCTATTTCCATGTAATTTTTTTTTTTCGAAGTAGTAGAAGAGTCCCACAGTGATAAGAACACATGTGAGAATTCGAACGAATCCTTAGATGGACTAAATTATTTTTTTTCATCAGATAAACAACCTGCAATAATGCAGCGATGTCTCCATGGGTTTTTCCCGGTCGGTATTCGTCAATTATTTTTCTTAAAGCAATAAACGAGTTTCACAGTGATGAGAACACATGTGAGAAGTTGTACGAATCATCAGACGTGCGAAATTATGTTTTTTCGCTCGACAAACAACCTGCAGGGATGCGAGAGAATTGTAATCAGATGTTTCCTATGTATTTTCATGTATTATTTTTTTTGAATTAATGAAAGAGTCCCACAGTGATAAGAACACGTGCAAGAATTCGGACGAATCATGAGATGAGCGGAATTATTTTTTTTCGCTCGATAAACAACCTGCAAGAATGCGAGGGAGTTTGGATCGGATTTTCCAATCGATTTTCATGAAATTTATTTTTTCAAGTAATAGAAGAGTTCTACAGTGATGAACAACACATGTGAGAGGTTGCACGAATCATTAGATGTGCGAAATTATTTTTTTTGTCGGATGAATAACCAACAAGACTGCGAGGAAGTTTCAGCCAGTTTTTCTGAATCGATTTTTGTCAATTATTTTTTTTCAAAGTACCAAATGAGTTCCATTACGATAAGAACACATGTTAGAATTCAGACGAATCATTGGATGGGAGAAATCGTTCTTTTTCGTTCGATAAACGACCTGCAAGGATGTGAGAGAATTTAAATCGGATGGTCCCGATCTATTTCCATGTAATTTTTTTTTCGAAGTAGTAGAAGAGTCCCACAGTGATAAGAACACATGTGAGAATTCGGACGAATCCTTAGATGGACTAAATTATTTTTTTTCATCAGATAAACAACCTGCAATAATGCAGCGATGTTTCCATGGGTTTTTCTCGATCGGTATTCGTCAATTATTTTTCTTAATGCAATAAACGAGTTCTACAGTGATAAGAACATATGTGAGAAGTTAAACGAATCATCAGATGTGCGAAATAATGTTTTTTCGCTCGACAAATATTAAAAGCTGAGATGAATTATGTTTTTTATTTTTACACAAACGTACAATTACGGGTTATACATATGTTGTCGTTACGTCATAATAAAAAGAGTATTATTAAGCTGGTCAATTGAATATTAAAATTGCTTTGGCCAACCCATATAAAAATTGGGCATTGGCATCGGCACCAATGGAGGCATCCCGTATACCGGTGCCTGCGGCGTCACAGACACCGGCCAGGGCATTGCCATTGGTGCCGATGCCAATTACGGCGGAGTAGGTACAGCTGAACTTGGCAGCAGCTGTTGCACCGCTGCTGTCACACCTTTCTCGAACTGCAAAAATAATTTTTACGAAACACTTAATTACACTTATAAGCGAAAATGGTGTGAATGATTGTATGATTTTAAAATCGATACAAACATTCAATTTGGACCTTCTTCGCTGACGGCGTTGACTATTCTTCTGCTGATGGGTTTGTTTCTTAATTTCCCGTTGTTGTCGTTGTTGTTGTTGTTGTTCCTGTTGTTTTTGTTCCTCTTCCTGTTGTTGTTGTTGTCGTTGTTGCTCTTGTTGCTGTTGCTGTTGTTGCTGTTGCTGTTGCTGTTGTTGCTGTTGCGGATGCTGTTGTTGCTGCAGTAATTTACTTTTCAACTGCAGATTTTCCGCCATCAGTACCTCGATTTCAGCTCTTTGCCGACTTATGGTTGCAGCCATCAATTGATTGTCGATGACGAGCTCAGACATTTTAGTTTTTATCTCTTCCATCATGAACGATCTGTAATTGTCAAATTTTCGTTGATCGTTGAAATAAAAATTTTGGATTTGTTGGGACGTTGCTTCCCATACATCCTTAAAAAATGCAGTGTCAAAAGGAAGTAAAAACAGAATAATAATATGAAAAATTGTTGTACAAAACCCATTTATGTATCTTTACCCTCTATATCATTTACTTACGCGGCTTAATATAACTTGCTGATGGGTTCACGGGTAAAACTTGATTGAAAAATCACGACGCGTTGACGGAGTCTGTTAGTACGGTTTCCATGGAAACTCTAACAACTGAAACAATCTATCGTCTCATGCTTGCATACATGCATACAAGCGGTTTTTTCACAAAAAATGCGAAGAGTAAGCATTATAATTGGATAATTTATTTGATGGAATGAAATTTATATTTACGGATGGGTGAGATGTAGTATCGCAGTAATAATGGGGTCGAATGAGACTCAAATACTTAATAATGCTGCAAGAATCTAAAAAAAAGAATCATAGGGGAGATATTAAGCACGCTAATAATAATAATAAGTAATCGAGCATTGTTATATCACACCCTCAAACCATCCATGATTGTCTGATATTTTTTTCGAAGAGAGAGTTTCAATAGATAAAAAAATAAGTGTGATAAGAGGCCAGAAGCTTCAGAAACACAAAATCATTTGTTTTCTCGAAACTGTACTGGTCAGATATCGAGCAATGCCATCTCCCAGCTTTTGATGACTTGTCGTCGAACATTTCTTCCCGTGCTGAAAAGTACATCTAGAAGCATATGTGAGAAATAGCATTTTTTATTTACCATAGTCTAATTTTTTATATATTAAGCCGCGTAAAGTAAATGATATAGAGGGTAAAGATACATAAATGGGTTTTGTACAACAATTTTTCATATTATTATTCTGTTTTTACTTCCTTTTGACACTGCATTTTTTAAGGATGTATGGCAAGCAACGTCCCAACAAATCCAAAATTTTTATTTCAACGATCAACGAAAATTTGACAATTACAGATCGTTCATGATGGAAGAGATAAAAACTAAAATGTCTGAGCTCGTCATCGATAATCAATTTATGGCTGCAGCCATAAGTCGGCAAAGAGCTGAAATCGAGGTACTGATGGCGGAAAATCTGCAGTTGAAAAGTAAATTATTACAGCAACGACAGCAACCGCAACAGCAACAACAGCAAGTAGTTTTTAATAGTTTTTTCATGGAAGCTGTGCCATATGAGAATCGAGCATCGTTAGCTCCCATCTGTCGAGCAACTATGATTGTCTATTTTTTCTCCGAGTACTGCAGACTTTCAGTACACATAAAAAACATGTGAGAAGAAACCGAAGCTTCAGACGCACGAAAATCTTTGTTTGTGGAAGCTGTGCCACATGAGAATTGAGCATCGTTACCTCTGATTCTTGAATCGTTTACAATTGTTAAACATTTTTTTCATAGTACTGTTGTGTCCCGGAATTCGGCGTTACAGGATTGACGCAGGATTCAGGGTAGAGATTTGGGATCTTCTCCAAATGAGTGTAACTCCAACTCGATAACTACCAAAACACTGTATATTTATTGACTAGTTTGGTCTGATTAGGTTATAAAGTGATTAATTTGCCGTGGGACCAAACCCGTCCTTGCCCAGCTCAAGACTGCCCGATTCCTCGATGCGTCGCGATATTTGATCGTGACGGTGACCTGCTTCTCTGTTCTGCAATATTGCTAAAGAAGCAATATTGCGACTACTTGTGTGGTGTTGCTTAATGTTGGCCTCTTGGCCCTGTTCTACTGTTGCAATTGCTGATAAGGCGTTATTGCAATTATTTGGGCAACGCTGTTGCCCTGTTCCATTGTGAGAAGCAGGTTGAGGGTTTTTTAGGAGGTCGCTGAATGTTGTTAGGAAATACTACATTCCAGGTCACAACAGTACAGCAAGTTCCAGTATAAATAAAATTACCCGTGAGAAAGAGCCCGAAGCATCAGACGAAGCATCAGAGGAAGAAGCCGGATGCATGAGACACGCGAAATAGTTTTTTTCGTGGAAGCTATGCCACATGAGAATCGAGCATTGTTGATTCTTTTCCTCTAATTGTCCACGGTTATCTAACGTTCTTTCCGAGCATTGTAGAGTCTCAGATCACACGAAAATACATGTGGAAAAGAGCCGGAAGCATGAGACTCGCGAAATAATTTATTTCCTGGAAGCTGCATCGGATAAGAATCGAGCATCGCTAGTTCCGATCTGTCGAGCAGCTATGGTTATCTTATTATTATTTGTTCCCGAATACCAGAGAGATCTAGTGTATATAAAAATACATGTGAGAAGTAGCCGGAAGCTTCAGACATGTGGAAACATTATTTTCGTTGAAGCTATGACACATGAAAATCGAGCATCGTTACCTATGAACCTTTTATCGATTGCGATTGTCCAGCATTTTTTTCGGAGTACTGCAAAGTTTCAGCGTAAATAAAATAACTCGTGAGAAAGAGCCTAAAGCTTTAGACGCACGAAATAATTCTTTTTGTGCACGCTGTGCCACATCAGAATCGAGCATTGTTGACTCTTTTTCTCTAATTGTCCACGGTTATCTAATGTTTTTTACCGAGTACTGCAGAGTCTCAGTACACACAAAAAAGCATGTGGGATGAAGCCGGATGCATGAGACACGCGAAATAGTTTTTTTCGTGGAAGCTGTGCTACATGAGAATCGAGCGTCGTTACCTTTGATTCTTTAATCATTTACAATTATCAAACATTTTTTGCAGAGTACTGTAGTCTTCCAGTATAAAGAAAATTATTCGTGAGAAAGAGGCGAAGCATTAGACGCACGAATCATCAATGATCTATGCTTGCATAAGAAAAATGTTTTCGACATTAAATAAATGGACTTCGCAGCATAATTCATTGAATAACTGACAAACGCCGACCCGTCGTATGATACATGATTCGATCGAGAGGGACAGCAAACTTCGATTGGAACAAAAGACTTCCGGGCTCGCGAAACGAAATTCTGCCTGAACTCTGTCGCTCTTTCGAATTTTTCGAATCGGAGCCTTGATTACCCGGTCCTGAGGCGTCTCCGATCATGAATGAAACAGCAACTCTGATTGGTCGAGAATTCTAGAATTCTATTGCTTCCCATTTAAAAGCTATTTAGTATTTTTTAAAACGCCTAAGTAATTTTGTTCAGAACATAGCCTGGAATACGTAGGTGTCGGATGCACTACCTATACCGAATCACCCTGTATAACCTTATATCATTACATATAGGTGTCTATATAATGATATTTAACGAGATAAGCTCGTATATTATGATATCGAATAATATCAATGCAAATATAGTTATGTCCGAGCATATAAGCTCATATATAATGACATCTGCTTATATAAATCCATACATAGTTACATATCATTTTATATGACAATATATAAATATATATATTCCGATCAGGCCAATTTTCGGATACAATTATATACATTTCATTAAATATGATCATATCTGATTGGATACAATTATTTTTTCTCGGGTTGTCGTTTACAGAACACGTATCTTTACAGAGGTTGGGTTTTCGCAAGAGGTTCGAGAAGTACGGAGATTTTGGTATATCGAGATTGTGACTCTATGAAGGTTGAACGAGAACTCTCACAGAGTCTTGCAGAGGGTTAACCATTACGCTTCTGCAAGGCGGAGTTTGTAAATTTAGTTGCTTTTGATTGGTTTGATTTTTGTAAGACTTTTTGTTTTAGTAGACGGGATTATCTCGATCACGCGAAGGTGACATGAGATCGTCACCTCGCGTGGAGAATAGCTGTAAAAAAAGGGAGTATGGTTTCGAGTTAATATTCGGAGAGTAATAATAAGCTTGTTTATAACTATGGTTATTCGAGCAGTGATATCGCCCAAGACTTTCGTTGGAAAGAACTATGAATAAAAGGAATTTGAAAAATTATTGCCAGAGTATCTATGAGTTGACAGGATGCTTATGTGTGGCTGCAGTTTCAAATTCTGTATCTATATTACGTTAATTTACCCGATACCCGAGAATATATGATATTGTAGCGTTACTTAAGAGTTTATGATCGATGAGTGATGGTAAGAGGTGAATGAGAAATGTGT
This sequence comes from Heteropelma amictum, assembly GCA_959613375.1. Lineage (NCBI taxonomy): Eukaryota > Metazoa > Arthropoda > Insecta > Hymenoptera > Ichneumonidae > Heteropelma > Heteropelma amictum. Next base: position 6,634,741 of record OY390726.1, on the reverse strand, counting down.
TGGTACGTTATCGGTCGTTGAGAGTGAGATACCGACTGAGCGCTTTATATTGATCCGCATGGGTTTGATTGTACTGGCTAGGACGTAACAACCAGATCTATTGCGCAACTCGAGTGTTGCTCTGTTCGCTCGGCTGCGATCGAGAGACAAATGGCGCCGTCTGCGCTTGCGAGGTGACGTGCCCCTGTCACTTTCTCGGGATCTCGACCGGTGAGATCGTTTTTCGCGTTTGTAAAAACTCACTGTGGTTTTGTGCGTAGTGTGGTGTAGTGTCGTCACGTCCGTCTCGTGTGATGTGTACTCGTACGTTCTCCTTGTTTCTCCGATCTCTCTCTCTCTCTCTCTCTCTTTCTCTCTCTCGTCTTTACAGCTATTTTTCTCCCACACAGCTGACTTTGACAGCTGTCGAAACCGTGGGTTTCGTGAATTCCTCGTGTGATTCTCGTAGCCGTTCGCACGTTTTCCTGATCCCTCTGGTTTCCTTCCTTCACAGGTAAGTACTCCCTAGAGCCTTCAGTAATCGTCGTGGTGACAGTACGTCGGGAACCCTCGGAATTACGATCCCCACAAATATTGACTCACGAAAAGTTAGTACACGGTGTGTATGCGTGTCCTCGAGTTGTTCAAAACCGTACGACCACTCGATTTCCTCAGGCTTTCGTACTCCCTGAGTATCGTAGAGTCTTTCCCAAACTCTAACTCGGATACGTATCACTTTCCGTTCGTTCGCGTACCGGGAGACCGTCTTACAACCAGGGCCAGATCGTCCTCGTCGGTACACTACTTCCACGTAGGCGATGCCGTAAATCGAGAGTATTATAGCTAGGTCGGTTCTGGACCACTTGTAGGCGAGGGGGCTGCGAAACGCGGGGGAGCGCGCGCGGGCGGCGGCAAGGGGGGAATGGTGGGGGGTCTGAGAGGTAGGAGTGGTGGGGGTGCCGGGGCCCGTGTGAGAGAGAGAGGGCGGATGTTGGAGAGAGATGGAGTGAGGTGCCAGGTAGATGGCTGGAGTGAGAGAGGGTGCAAGAGAGATGGAGTGACAATGTTAAGAATGGGTCTGGGCAATACACCAGAATTGTCTCTCTCTCTCTTTTATTCGGAGCTATTGTCGTAGATTGTGAGAGAGTGAGAGCGGGTGCAAGAGAGATGGAATGACAATGTCAAGAATGTGAATGGTCTAGGCAACACACCAGAATTGTCTGTCTCTCTTTCTATTTATTTGGAGCCATTGTCATACACCTGTATATTAACTGTTTATATTTTATTATTTGGGATCACAGACATTTTCCCTCTCTCCCTCACCTTATCCACAATTGCAAACATGCATTTGTGAATGAAGGCAAATGTAGGAAAAAGAAAGATAGAGTGTGATCCCAAATCGATAGACAAGTAGAGAGAGAGATGAGATGCAATGTGAGAACGTATATGAGATGGAGCGAGGACTTGCTCTCTCTCTCATATCCATTGAAAAACCATGGTTATGCATATATATTCTTAAGCTATGTCTTACCTTCTGGATCATGAGACTGTGTAATCCTCGTTCTCCTACTGAATACCAGTCTTTTCATTTCACATGTTCACACACACACACACACACACACACACACACACACACACACACACACACACACACACACACACACACACACACACACACACACACACACACACACACGCACACGCACACGCAAACGCACACGCACACGCACACGCACACGCACACACACACACACACACACACACACACACACACACGCATATACCATTTTAAACTGTTTTTATTTTTTGTATTTTTTTTTATTTTTTCAATTATTTATTTCTTTATTTCTTTATTTTTTTTTTCAATGGAAAACACACCTGACACATTTTATCATCGAAAATAAGCTTCAGCGGATCATTGCACGAAGTGCACCGATGCTGCTTAATTTCAGAGAGTCTTCGCGTCTCGTGCTTGCTAAATGCTATGAGGTAATCATAATCATTCCGCACCTCAAAAATACACTCTTTGCAATACCGAGTTTTTCTCCCCGCATAGTAATAAAAACCGATCGCACATGCTTTTGAGTCTATATTGTACTGCATCATTTCCGGAAACCACACTTTTCTCACAAAACATTCCTGATAATGGGATTCGTCGTCACTTTCACGTCCCGAATCAGGTGCCTCCATTGCCTCATCTTCATCCGAGTTTTCACCCATCTCCTCATCCACAATCATAATCGGTGCATCCCGATCTAACTCCATTGCCTCCTGTTCAGCGACATTGTATTGTGCAGCCATGGTTTTCACACGCGAGTACTCACAGTTCGACGACGATTTCGTAACTAAACACCGTCTTTTCCAACTTCTTGCGATTTTGGCTTTCCGGTGTTCACCCATTTTCAATTTTTCCCTTTTGCGTAAGAGGGGGATGTTTTGTTCGCAATTGGAAAGTTAGTTAAGGAGTCATATAGTTACTGGACCCAGATGCGAATCTCTCAAATGTAAACTTTCCTATGAGTTTGTAAAGGGCTCCCCCATAGCTTGCGGAAACAAAAGTTTGTATAATTAAAAATTTGGGCCGACTTCTTTTCGGAGAGGGCAACGCTTTGGCGCCATGATACCATGGGGTCCGTTTGTGTCCCCCATAGAGACAAAGAGCATAATATTCTCGCTTCCACATAGAGTTTAAATATTTTCTCGAAGGTGGCTGTTTAGAAAGTTTTATGATGAGAGTGGCGTCTGGCTACATTTACCCGTTCGGAGAGGGCAACGCTTTGGCGCCACGATACCATGGGGTCCATTTGCGTCCCCGTAGAGACAAAGAGCATGATATTCTCGCTTCTACATAGAGTTAAAATATTTTTCCTCGACGGCAGTTGTTTAGAAAGTTTTATGATGAGAGTTGCGTCCGGTTACATTTACCTGTACTTATTTTCTCTTTTTCAGGGTGCCCCCCTCATGCAATGTTTGGTCATTCTATTCATTGTCATCATAATGCTTAGGAAGTTTCCAATATTCCCATATGAATTTCTTTTTTTTTTCAGAGGAGGTTTTCTATTAGTTTTGTATTTTCAGTAGTCTGACATACAAATGCATATTGTATGCCTTAATAGAAGACAATGCTTGGAATAGTGTTCAAGCGATACACATTTTTCTTTTTCTTACAATGAGGAGGATGTAATGCCTGTATTCCAATGCTCTTTGAAAACTCGATGCATTCTTTTATTTTTTCAATATTTCAACGAATGGGGAATATTGAATAAATGAGTTTGAAAAAAAAAATGTCGAGTGCATGTTAGACACGAAATGAAGCATTTTCAGTTCGACGGTCGACTAGTTCACATCGCGAGTTGTCATTGTTTTTTCGTTCAAAGTATTTTGTTTCCGCAATACCGAGTTAAACATGGCTAATTTTCGTGCAGAACAAGATTTGTGTCAGCGAGTTACACAAGTGAGTTCAATGGAGGAGTATTTATTGTGGGAACGCGAGTGCAATTCATTTATCCAAGCTTTGGAAAATAAATGCCGAATTAAACGACCGCGATTAACAACTGGGCATCAACAATCACTCATCGCCCAAATAGCACGTCTTGAAAGTTTGAAAAATTCCACTCGAGCATATTTCATTCATTCTGGTGCGGGAATTAGTGATGAACTTTCGTGGCGTGAAATTGATACGGCATTTGAGGGTCGTATATTGACGGGATGTGTTATCAATCGAAAGCACATTGAACCGCGACAATTTTTCGAAGATGCCAGTGCTCTTGTATGTTCACACGTGAAAGACCTTATTGATAAATATGAAAGTGTGAAAGTGAATACAAGCTTCAACGGTGAATTTGTAGCCGGTGATAAGCGATCATACAAAAGCATCACTACGCGAAATAAAGAACTATTCAATACATCCAATTTGAGTGAATGGTATAGATCATGTGTTATTGAGCCCACCTTGGCATCACTCGAAGAATTTCAAGATCGTGATAGTGGATGGGCCTTATAAAAAATCTTCAATTTAATGATTAATGTAAATAAATTCAACCCAATGCGTGCTGGGTGTCGCATTGAAGTGCCTCGGAAAATTGTGATGAAAAAAGCGGTGATTAATGTAAAGTCGAAGAACAATACTTGTTTCGCGTGGGCGGTGGTTGCCGCACTGTATCCCGCGGAAAATCATGTTGATCGTGAATCGTCATATCCACATTGGTCAACAGTGTTAAATCTTCAGGGTGTTGAATTTCCAATTGGTATGAACGATATAAAAAAAATTGAGAACCAAAATAACTTCTCAATAAATGTGTACATGATTGGTGAAAAAGAAAATGTTTTTCCCATCTATCTTACGGACAACAAAAAGAACAATCACGTAAATTACTACATATTTCATCCCCGAAGGAGGAGGATAATATTGGTCACTTTGTGACAATTAAAAATTTATCCCGGCTTGTCCGCTCACAACTGACAAAAAAGGAACGGCATGTCTTCATCTGCGATCGGTAAGTTTTAAATAGATAAGCATCTGAAATGGAGAAAGAGAGAGAGAAAGCAAGATGTTATATAACGTCTTTCGTTTACAGTTGCCTGCATTACTTCAGGGACAGGGTAAAAATTAGAGGCGCACACTGTCGATTGTGGAAAGCTGAATAATTGTGCTGTTAGGTTGCCCAGTGATGGCAACCAATGGTTGAAATTCAGCAACCACAATCGGAAAGAGCGCCTCCCATTCATCATATACGCTGACCTGGAGTGCGTATTGGCAAAAACCAACCGCGAAGCGATGGAAAATAACATGTATGAGCGGCACGAAGTATTTAGCATAGCGTTCTATTTAAAGTGTACATATAATGATAATTTATCTATGTTTTATACATGTCGTGGTACTGATTGTGTGGCAGCGTTTGTATCAGAGTTGCATAAAATAGCTTTAAATATTAATACGATATTATTAAGAAATGTCCCCATGGCAAAGTTAACATTGGATGAGTCGGAGAATTTCCGAACAGCCACTATATGCCACATATGTGAAAAACCATTCCACCCTATGGAAATCCGGGTACGAGATCATTGCCATCTGACTGGGCGGTTTAGAGGTCCGGCACATTCCAATTGTAATTTACTTTTCAAACAGTCTTTTTTTATCCCAGTAGTTTTTCATAATTTATCCGGATATGATGCTCATTTCATCATTAAGGATATAGCAACGTTGTTTGAGGGGAAAACCGATGTGCTTCCCATAACAAAAGAAAAATATATTTCATTTACCAAAACAGTTCAAACATCAAACAATTTCCGACACAATATAAAATTGCGTTTTATCGATTCATTAAAATTTTTAAATACCAGTCTAGATAAATTAGCATCATTTTTAACAATTGATAAACTCAACATTTTAAAATCTCAATTTTCCTGTTTATCCCAAGATGATTTTACATTATTGACCAGGAAAGGTGTATTCCCATATGAATACATCGATAGTTTTGATAAATTAGAAGATACCAGCCTACCTCCAATAAATTCATTCTATAGTTCATTGACTGGTGAGACGGTAAGTGAGAGCGAGTATGCTCATGCTGAGAAGGTCTGGCAACGGTTTTCCATTCAAACCCTAGGTGAATATAGCGATTTGTATTTGAAAACCGATGTATTGTTGTTGGCAGACATTTTCGAAAACTTTCGTGATACCTGTTTGGAAAGTTATGGTCTTGACCCCGCATACTACTACACTCTTCCTGGATATACTTGGGATGCTATGTTGAAGCATACGAATATCCAGTTTGAGTTGCTCACAGATATTGATATGGTTTTATTTGTCGAGCGTGGTGTACGCGGTGGTTTAAGCCAATGCTCAAATAGGTACGCGCATGCCAACAACAAGTATATGGAATCATTCGATCCATTGAAAGAATCATCATACTTGATGTATTTTGACGTGAATAATTTATATGGCTGGGCAATGTGTCAACACTTGCCACACTCAAATTTTCAATGGGTTGACAATGTCATCAACTTTGATGTCATGACAATTGCGCTAGATTCACCTACGGGCTATATTCTTGAGGTTGACATGAACTATCCACAACATCTACATGACGCGCACATTGACTTACCGTTTTGCCCGACGCATGATAAACCACCCGGTAAAAAACAATCAAAATTACTTGCCACCTTAGGCGAGAAAAAGCGCTATGTTATACACTACCGTAATCTCCAACAATGTATACGACATGGACTACTTGTGACGAAAATCCATAGAATATTAAAATTCAAACAATCTCCCTGGTTAAAATCATACGTAGATTTAAATACATTATTCCGTACAAATGCCAAAAATGATTTCGATAAAACATTGTACAAATTGATGAATAATGCAGTTTTCGGCAAAACGATGGAAGATGTGCGCACTCATAGCGATGTTCGACTTTTAACAAAATGGGATGGTCGGTATGGTGCAGAGGCAATGATTTCAAAACCCAATTTCCATAGCTGTAGTGTGTTTTCGGAAAATCTTGTGGCTGTCGAATTGCGCAAGCTCGAGGTGAAATTCAACAAGCCCATATATGTTGGTATGTGTATACTCGACATATCTAAGACGTGCTTGTATGAGTTTCACCACGAGTTCATGAGACCGCTGTATGAAAACAAGTGTAGGGTCATGTATACAGATACTGACAGTCTGATATACAAACTCGAGTGTGAAGACGCATACAGCGACATGAAGCGCAATATCGATAAGTTTGACACGAGCGACTATCCAATGGGTAACAGGTATGAAATACCACTCGTCAACAAAAAAGTGCCAGGTCTCATGAAAGATGAGAATAATGGCGCGATAATGACGGAATTCGTTGGACTTAGAGCAAAAATGTATGCCTTGAGAGTCGAAACAAAAAAAGACACAAAAAAAATTAAGGGGGTAAAGAGCAATGTCGTTGCACGAGAAATCACTTTCGACGACTATGTTCATTGCTTGAAGGAAGAGGTTGAAGTCTCGTGTGAACAGTCATGTATAAGATCTAAGTTACATCAGGTGTATACAATTAGGGAAAAAAAATTGCTCCAAGTCCACACGATGACCAAAGATATATTATACCTGGCACCACAGACACTTTGCCATGGGGACACTATAGAATACCATAGCATATAAAACCTCAACGGCTAGCATAAATGTAAATATGTATATAAATGTAAATATGTATATAAATGTAAATATGTATATAAATGTAAATATGTATATAAATGTAAATATGTATATAAATGTAAATATGTATATAAATGTAAATATGTATATAAATGTAAATATGTATATAAATGTAAATATGTATATAAATGTAAATATGTATATAAATGTAAATATGTATATAAATGTAGAGATATATATGAATGCTTTGGAAATTATATTGAATGATTGTGTAAACTGCGTGTTTTTTTTTCTGAAGAAAAAAAAATCATTTGTAAATAATTTTGTGTTCAGGAATTACGAGGTTTTCGTGATTCCTGAATTATTCGTAATTATCGCGGGAAATAGACGAGCGAGTCACGCCGGGCAATTACTCATGGCAGCCGCCGACGGCGCCACTTTTCGGGGCATTTCCTCTCATCGATCGCGTGATCGCTCGGCTTTTCCCTTCCTCTTCCTCATTCTTTCCTCATCGATTACAAGGACGACACGCATCGGCTCACGTAGATTTTGCGTACGGGACATTTCTCTGGGAATTGGGAATTCTCTGTGCGGGCTAATCATTCGAAAACGGGAAATAATCTCACGATAGTATTCGGGATAGTTTTCCTCACTCGTCGGGCGGGATAAAGTATCGCTCAACGGGTGGATCGCCGAACTCTCGGTCGATTCGACCACGCGTCGGGCCGCGTCGCGTTACCGGCGTCGGCCATTGTCGGGTAATACGCGGGCACGTCTCACACGGGTGACAATTCTCACCGGTTTTCGGGCAACGTTCTCACACACGTCTTTTCTGTATCGTCGACTTTGATAGAATATAGTTTTTGATTTAAATCGTTGAAGTTGAGCCCTCTCCTCTCCACCTACACCAGATCCCTTCACAAACATTTTGTATTTTTTTTTTTTTTTTTTTTAATAATGATAATAATGTAAATATTTATGAAAAAGAAAAAAAGTTTTATATTTTCAATAAATTGTATATTTCCATGGAAAAAAAAATCCTCTGATCTGTGTCTTTTTCTTTTTAAAACCCACATTATTATTATTGTAGCAATTTTCTCGATGAAGTTCGTTTGGCTCAGATGAATGGAGGGGGGTAAAGAGAGAGAGAAAAAAATCAATGAGTCATTTTTTATCTTTTTTATTTTATTCATTATTTGTCCAGCTATTATGCGTATTATCAAAGCCTACCCATTTGACATATATTCGATTACCGCGTTTCTTCAAAACTTTTTCAATCAAATAAATGTCTGGATATTTAACGCTCGATAATTCCTGTTCATAGAAACCACCAGCTATAGGCTCATCTTCATAGTCTTTCAGATGATATGTTACAGGAGTAGTTTTCCTCACTCTGTTTATGGTAAATATCTCAGTCGTCCAGTTTGGTGTATAACCCTTTTCAAATACATTCTTGAATTTGCTGATTCGTACTTTATCACCGACTTTAAATCTTGGCAACTTTATTTTCGCTTGATTCGCCGTTTTATTATAAATATCATGAAAAATTTGTTTCTCGTTGGAGGCGTTGACATTGCTCGGCTTTAGTTTGATTGTATGATGTACCGTATCATTATATTCAGCCACCAAATTATCAAGAATATCAATCCATTTGTAATTGCCACGAAGACTAAATTTTATCCACATTCTATTTTTCAATGTACGATTGAAGCGTTCACAAATCGAGGCCTTCAAATTACTGTATGTCGAATACATGTGAATATCGAATTTTTTCATTAACGATTCAAAATCTTTATTATAAAACTCTGTGCCTCGATCGACTTGCAAATTTTTCGGTATGCGTCCCTTGGTAAGTATGGATTCCATTGCGGCCGCTGTATGTTTGCCAGACTTGCTCTTGATGGGTACAGCCCAGGCGAACTTGGAGAATGTATCAATGATGGTAAGTAAAAACTTGTATTTGGAGTTTTGTCGCGCATAGGATGACATGTCCACGAGGTCAGCTTGCCAGGTCTCATCTAAACCACGAATGTCAACATGTCGACGTGGATAATTCCGTCGCGCTGGTTTATGTAGCTCGCGCACCAGAGCCTCCTTTTTTTCGTCCATTATCCAGAGCGTTGAGACGTGCTTCCAAAGCACCAATTACTTGAGAATTTCGAAAAATCAACTCTTGCACCGTTTTATTGTCAATCTCAATCTGCTTAAATTTCTCATTCACACTAGACTCTAGACTGACAATCATTTGTCTATTAATATCACTTATATCTCTCTCCAATGCTCGCAGTCTCTCCTCTTGATGTGCAATGAGCTCTGAATTGCGTGTTGTGAGATCTTCAAACGATTCATCGATATCAGTTTGATGTTTTATATGAGCCTCGAGATTCTTTTCGAGAGATCGAATCATAATATCATGATCATCGATGTCATTGCGCAAAGACGCTGTAACATTATAAACAAGACGTACTTCTTGCTCCACAACACTTTGCATAACTTTTACCGACACTGCATCGTGTTGTTCGACTGGGTCGGGGAGATTACACAATCGTCTATTGTTCATGTCATATTGACCATCGGGAGTCAATCTGAATCCTTCACCAGGGGGGCCGCGACTTCCAGGTATACCATTTCTAATTACACCTCTTCTCGTCAACTGTCGTCCAAACACGTCAACACTCATCTTACAAATGTATCAAATAACTAAGATGATTGTATTAATAAATGATTTCGGCTTCCCGCAATTCCTCAACAATCGATAGAAATTCATTTGAATGTGATAGATTTCCAGCAGACTGTGATGCCACAAGTAATCTTAAACGATCTACCAACTCATTAGGGTCATCCCAATAAATATGATCAAATTTAGTACTTTTTGCCACCGTTTTATGCATGCCTTGACCGGTTCGGATAGATGCTATGTTGGCGATATATGTCTTGTATTTGAAACTATTATCATTTCGTATTGCTCCAGTCGTTTCATAATTTTTTCTATGTGCATTCGTGGCGATGACAATATTTCCATAATTTTCCAGATCCTCTTGAGTGAGGGTTTCGGGATCGGGCTTCTTTTTGAACAATAACTCCACCAATCCAACAGTTTTCGGATAATCTTGATTTTTCACGCGGATCTGATGAGCCTCGAAAATGATTGGGGAATCACCAATCATTAATTTTTTGTGAGCGAGTTGTCGTACACCATATGAAACATCCATACCTGTCTTTCTATTCGTTTCCAATAATACAAGATACTCATTTGCTAATTCATCAGCATTATTAGCTGGTATATCATGTATATCACCGGTGCGAGTATCAGCATCATTATCAACGGGTTTTTCACTAATATCAATATCTTTATCATCATCGTTGTCATCGGCAGCGTCTTCATACACCGATTTGAAAGAAACATTACCCAGGGGCGAGTCACTCTCCATTTTTTCATAACCACCACTGGTTTCTTGTTCATCCTTTTCCTCTTTTTTAATTCTTTCATTCTTCACTTCATCGTTAATTTCACCGTTGACCACTTCTCTGTTTGAAACTAGTTTCTTCAATGGTGTGACTATTGGTTCGAAAACTTCCCGTCTAGTCTGTTCGATATCATCTTTCCCCGTTTTCAAAATTCGATGTTTTCGTCTGATTGCATCACTTACTTTTACAAGTTGATGCAAGACGTCTTTTTCCTCCAACAGCTGTGCGTGCTTCATCTTTCGTCACAGACCATACTGTCCCTTTTCGCATAAAGCATGATTATTTTATGCTGAGAAAATGATCAAAACCTTTTCTATATCGACCACCATCAATATCACTATCTTTGTCAATTGTCATGAATCCATACTTGTCGGAATTCCAACATTCTGAGCACAGATGTCTAAATTTTGTATACGTCATATCTGTATTTACATGATCGTTATACACATGCTTAAGATTCATTTCATCCTGTTTGAATAATACCACGAAATTTGCATTATCACGTATGAGATGTTTAGGAATACGAGCATAGGTTTGACACAGATAAAAACTGTCAACTATTTCGTGTCGTCCCATGGCAAAGAAAGATCTCATATTATCCTGTTTTTCACAAGCTACATCATCAAAGATAATTATCGAGTGGGGTCGTGCCTCACTTGGTGATATTACTTGTTCATGCTCATTGAATGTATAATATTGAACTTCGCTCACTGGCTCGAGTAGACGTTCGAGCAACTTATATTTTGGCTGCCCCGACGATTTAGAATAAAGATAAATGTTTTCAAATCGTAATCCATTGGGGTGTATTATGAGGGTAAGTAATGCGTTGGTTTTTCCACAGTTTGATGGGCCGCAGAATACTGCACGAATCGTATTAGGCAATAAATCACCATGACGCTTTTTTTTCTTTCCCTCTCCGCGGGTAAATTCATCGAAATTCATTACCGGTAGTTGTCCTGCTCTCGAACCCATCTTCATTGCAACTAACGCGATTATGCTATAAAATTGTGTTTTATAATATCTATGCAGTAGTCGAGTACGAGACTCTGCGCGAGCATGAGCAAGCGTGGAAAAGGAATAGTCAATGGTTTAATTAACAAGCTCCCGATTGAACTACATTTGCCTGGTTATCAATATTGTGGACCTGGCACAAGATTGGGCAAGCGTCTTGCACGTGGCGATTCAGGTATAAATCCCCTGGATAAAGCATGTAAGCAACACGACATTGCATATTCACAAAATCCAAACAATCTCGAAGCACGACATCTGGCTGATAAAGTGCTAAGTGAACAAGCTTGGCAGCGAGTTCTCGCTAAAGACGCTAGTATTGGTGAGAAAGCAAGTGCGTGGGGTGTGGCAAACATCATGAAGACAAAGAGAAAATTTGGTATGGGACACCAGAGTGTGGGCTGGAAAAACATTATCGATGCTGCGAAGAAAGTAATGACTCGCGGGAATGATCCAATGATTGTTATTAAAAGTGCTCTCAAGGGTGCTCGAGCGATTGTCAAGAGAGCAATTATGAAGAAACGTAAATTACATACACCACGCGTTCTGCCTGTTCCAAAGAAGATTGGAGGTTTCTTACCATTTCTCATACCAATTTTTGCTGGTCTCAGCGCCGCTGGTGCATTGACCGGTGGTGTGGCTAGTATAGCTAAAGCTGTTGGTGCTGCTCAAGCTGCTAAAAGGGAGTTGGACGAGAATAAGCGACATAATCGAACGATTGAGGCTATAGCATTGGGCAAGGGATTGCATTTAAAACCGTACAAGCGGGGGCTTGGTCTTTACATCACGCCGCCGTCAAAAAACGTGAAGTGACGCTACCTCATCAACCACTTACCGATGCCGATTTACTAAAATATGCAAAAATCATGAGGATTCCACACTTTCGTGGAGTATACATGCGCGACAGACTACCGTCAAATGGACCACTCAAATGCGAATCGGCTATTGTAAATTTAGACGAATATGTTAGACCTGGTACCCACTGGGTTGCATACAAAAAGTCTGGCAAGAAAGTCATTTACTTTGATAGTTTTGGCAATCTTCAACCACCGCCCGAACTTATGAAATATTTCGATGTTGGTAGCGTTAATTTTAATTATAACAGATATCAAGATTTTGATGGTATTGAATGCGGTCATTTGTGTCTAAGGTTCCTCTGTAATCAGTTACATCGTAATAATAAGTATACGCTATATATGTAGGATACAATGATACAACAGAGTCAGTTGTCAATTTACCATCATGGATGATAGTTTTACATTGACGATATCTGGAACATCTTCCATACTCGATGCACAATATTTTCCGCCAATAGAGCTTTCACCCCATAAAAACTATACCCTCGGTCTCGTAGAATTATTAACATTTAATTCTATACCCAATATAGATGTTGGAAATAATAAGTTTTATGTGGGAAATGACGTATTGACCATACCTATTGGTAGTTATGAAATAGAGGATATTGAAGCGTATGTATAATCCGAGTTGTCAAATAAAAATATTTCCATTAAACCGAATAATAATACTTTGTGCAGTGAAATCGAATGTGATTGTGAAATAAATTTCATGCCCGATGATTCAATTGGACGTTTGCTGGGATTCACGCAACGAAAGCTGGAAGCAAATAAAAAACACAAGTCAGACCTTCCAGTGGCCATTCTCAAAGTAAACGCCTTGCGTGTCGAGTGTAGCATTACAAGTGGTGCATACGTCAATGAGCAAAAAGTGCACACAATTCATGAATTTTTCCCTACGGTACCGCCTGGATATAAAATCATCGAAGTGCCATCACATGTTATTTATCTGTCAATCACAAGCAGAGTTATAGATAGCATTCAGCTTAGAATCGTTGACCAGGACGGTGATTTGGTAAATTTCCGTGGTGAAGTCATCACCATTCGTTTGCATATAAAAAATGGGGATCGTTTTTAACAGAAACATTAAAAATAATAATAAGTCGACATGGACAGCCAGTCGTCAATTGACACGCAAAGCGCTAACACCTCAGAACATTCAATTTTTGAGAAATTTGGGTCTGAAGGTTCGTGGAAAAAGCGTATAAAAGATTACTTTATCTACGTTGCTTGCATCTGTCGTATAAAAAGAACAAAAAAATGGAGGAGGAAATAGTGAACATCAACACACCCATCGTTTTTGATGAATCTATAACACATTGCGAGATTCATGCTCATCAGCCATATGGATCCGCATCATTTAATAACAGTGATGAAATACGTATTTCCGTAAGGAATCAAGATCAATGTATACTGCCCAGCCAGAGCTCGCTACATATATTGGGAAAATTGGTGAAAAGTAATGGTAGTCCAACAACTGCTACGAGTCTCGTCAACAATGCCATTTGTCACTTGTTTGAAGAGGTGCGCTATGAGCTGAATGCTGTAGAAATTGACAGAAACAAGAATGTCGGTCTCACAAGTTTGATGAAAGGTTATTCATCTCTGAGTCCAAAAAAAAGTTCCGTGCTTGAGAATACTGGCTGGCTCGACACTGAAGAAACAAAGCAAATGGTCGACGTGGCGGGTAACTTTGATATATGTATACCACTGAGTATGCTGCTTGGTTTCGCGGAAGATTACCGTAAAGTCGTGGTGAATGCCAAGCATGAGTTAATTCTATCGAGATCGAAAACTGATGATAATGCTGTTGTGCAAACAGCCAACGAGGATTTTAAACTTGTACTGCAAAAAATCGAATGGCTCGTGCCATACGTGACAGTGTCAGATCAACGGAAAATTCAGCTTTAAAAATTTATCGCTAAAGATGCGGCAATTCCCATGAGCTTCCGTACATGGGAGCTGTATGAATATCCATTACTTCCCGCCACCTCTAAGCATGTATGGTCTGTGAAAACATCAACGCAGTTGGAGAAACCTCGATATGTCATTCTCGCTTTCCAGACTAATCGAAAAAATAAGAAGGATAAAAATGCCAGTAATCTCGATCATTGTAATCTGACAGACATTAAATTATATCTTAATTCTCAATGTTATCCATATGGGAATTTAAATCTGAATATTGATCAAAATCAATACGCTCTGCTCTATCAGATGTATACGAATTTCCAAAATACCTACTACAGTAATGAGGCGGAACCATGGCTGAGTAAATCTGATTTTTTGAAGCATGCTCCGCTAGTTGTGATCGATTGTTCAAAACAGAACGACTCGCTAAAGTCCGGACCAGTGGATGTTCGCATCGAATTTGAGTTGGAAAATAATATTCCGCCTCAGACATCGGCATACTGTTTAATACTCCATGATCGAATAGTTGAGTACAATCCAATCAGCGGAGGAGTGAGAAAATTAGTATAAGATCTCAATGATTATTCGAGTGCGTCTCAGTCGAAATGGAATTCATCGTCGATCTACAAGGTTTCAAGCGTTTTGACGACGATTTTGTCCTTAAAGAAATATCAATCTTGGAAGTGGATGGTAATCTCGAGCCCCTGACATTCTTCATAAAATCGCCATGTGTATGGAACAGTATACCAGCAAAATTCAAAACAACGAATCTTTGGCTGGAACGTAACTTTCATGGAATGAAGTGGGACACTGGTGATATACCATATGAAGCCGCTGGAATAATAATCCGAACCTTGTTGCAACGCGCTCGCATCGTCTATGTCAAAGGATTGGAGAAAATCCAATGGTTGAGAAAAATAACGGATCTGTCAGTGGAAATTATCGACTTGGAAAATTTGGACTGTCCATCGTTGCAAAGGCTGCCGAAAATTCCACCTGGATGTCCTCATCACGCGTACAACTCGAAATACAATTGTGCGAATGCGAATGTTAAGTCATTGAAGAAATGGCTACATGTATACCAAGCATTACGAAATCGTGGGATTTTTTGAGGAAAAAAAAATAAACAGAATACAATTTTTTCATTTCAATCACACTTTTTTGTCATTTATTTATCTATTTCACCTCCTCCTCCTTCTCCTTCTTATCGATACATATTCAATATATATTATAGATATTAAATATACATTTTTTTTTTATGAGAAGAAAATTATTGCATCTCCTTGAATTCGATGCTGTTGAATTTTCCTCCGAAATAATTCATGTAGAGTCGTCCACTGAGTGCAGAAGCCAGCATCTTCTCGAACATTGCCACATCTCCATCTAAGGCTTTTGCGATACGTGCGGGCAGAAATACATAAAATTCCATCCCAATATCTGCCACGTATCTCCTTCCAAATTTGGTCTCCACAGCTCTCAAGTTTGATATCGGATGATCCATTTGAACGGGTAAATCCGCCAATCTTTTTGTTGGCAACAATTCACTCATGATGGCCACTTTGTTGATACTCGAAAAATCCATTTTAGTCGGCTTCGAGGGATTTTTCACGGTGTGGTGTCCAAATGATTTTCTTTCGGATGAAAGTCTTAACGGTTGTTACTTCCAACTCGAAGCAAAATGTCGATGAATTTTACTCTCAAAACTTTTCGTCTTCGTGGCTGCTCGTCTGTCTCGTTATGTTATGAAATTCTTTGCCTCCTAAGGTTTTATAATTTCACACCCCACTCTGTTTCTATCTCCAAAATGCATCACATTCGTTCTCCGTTCAATGTTGAGAAACACTTGTCACAATTTCGACGATATGGTGGGGTACCATCGATATGGTCTCGCATTTCCGGCCTATTATAATGCTCATAGCATGGAAGATAGGACCTAACTTCATTATCCATTCGATAGCGTATTGGTAAACGATCCCATACAATGTGAATATCTCGCCACCAATATCTTAACAGCATAGCCTTTGGAATAGAATCCAACTTGCTTTCCGTCAAGTCCCAAAGATTCTTAGAGGGGTGCACTGCATACATCTCGACGTCGTGGAGTTAACTAACGATTACAATGGATTTCCTGTTCGAAAAACCCGTCTAAACGAGTTAAATGCACGATAATAATTCTCAATAAGAGGGGGAGTGACAAAATGTCAGTCACCTCGACTGTCTCGTCCCAATCTTCGGAAGCGACTCTTAAAATATTCCAAACAATAGAAAACGAACAATTAGTACACAGGTGTGTGACAATGGCTCCAAAAACAGAAAGAGTGGGACAATTCACATCTATAGCCTAGGCCACATATCATTCCATCTCTCCTGCATCCCTCTCTCGCACTCTAACCATCCACTTGGGGCTGCACTCCATCTCTCTCTCTTCTACCTTTGCCCTCATTCTTAAACGCATGCTATGAATTGTGGCTACGGGGGAGAGAGAGAGGGAACGGCTGTTAAAATCTTCCAAACAATAAAATATAAACAATTAATATACAGGTGTATGACAATGGCTCCAAATAAATAGAAAGAGAGACAGACAATTCTGGTGTGTTGCCTAGACCATCCACATTCTTGACATTGTCATTCCATCTCTCTTGCACCCGCTCTCACTCTCTCACAATCTACGACAATAGCTCCGAATAAAAGAGAGAGAGAGAGAGAGACAATTCTGGTGTGTTGCCCAGACCCTTTCTTAACATTGTCACTCCATCTCTCTTGCACCCTCTCTCACTCCAGCTATCTACCTGGCACCTCACTCCATCTCTCTCCAACCTCCGCCCTCTCTCTCTCACACGGGCCCCGGCACCCCCACCACTCCTACCTCTCAGACCCCCCACCATTCCCCCCTTGCCGCCGCCCGCGCGTGCTCCCCCGCGCCCCGCAGCCCCCTCGCCTACAAGTGGTCCAGAACCGACCTAGCTATAATACTATCGAGCGTGTAATACTTTCGTGCACGGTGCTTCTGTGTCGCGAGTTGTTCAAGACCGTGCGAGTCCTCGATTTCCTCAGGCTTTCGCCTTCGTACTCCCTGAGTATCGCAGAGTTTTTCCCAAACCCTAGCTCTGATACGAATCACTTTCAGTTCGTTCGCGTACCGGGAGACCGTCTTACAACCAGGGCCAGATCGTCCTCGTCGGTACACTACTCCCACGTAGGTGATGCCGTAATTCGAGCTTGTGACACTATTGTGCACTGGACTTCGATTTCCAAGAGATAGCATGTAATGCTCCGTTAAACTCTTGAGACCAAGTCTAATTTTCTGTTCCCTTGCTCGCCTATTTATACTCCAAATGAATTGTTTAAATAATCCCTTCCCTGTGTATTTGTTTATCTTAATATTGTTAATGTTTGCCCTTCCCCAATTATTTCCCCCGAATCGTCGTTTCTGTGTATGTCGGTGTTTGTGTTCGTCGACTTTTATGTCTGTGTATTGTGTTCGTGATTATTAAGTGTTAACTTTTATAAATGTTTAATTTTTTCAGTGTTTTTCGGTTTCGTGTTCTCTGTCAGCTGTCGCTGTGCTGTTGGTGTCCATGTGTGTGTGTTTGTTCACCTCTCGGTCGGTGACCCGAGATCATCTGTTCGTCGTGTTTTGACGTGTAACAATTTTGATTTTGTTTTTCAGGCAAGCCCTCGGTCGTTCACCTGCTTCATTCAAGGGGTAGTGGGTGGCGGGGGGGGCAAGGAGTACATGAGACGTTGGACGTTTCAGTATATTAATTTCTATTATTAGAATATTATTTTCTATTCTCGTAGATATTTTTATATCACTTATATATATTCTTTGTATTCGTATTAAATTGAATATGTTGTTTTGTGACATGTATATTCAAAATATTCACAATTTTTCTAATTTTTTATTCAATTTGTCTATACAGGGTGTCCCATTTTAATTTTACACCTAGATTATCTCGAAAAATATTGCTCTGATCAAATTTTGTTTGAAACAAAAGTTTTAGAGTTCAAAAGGGGACGTTCAAAAAAAATGTTGTTGAAGGTCGCAAATTCAAAATGGCGACGTTACGATGGCTGACATGTTTTTTTAAAGGAAACCTAACTTTTTTTTTATGTCAAAACAATGCATTGCGTTAAAACTAACAACTTTTGTAAGAAACATTTTTCGATTCAGATTGTGGTTTTCATGTTGGAACTCCATTTTTGACTATTTAGCGCTGTCCGGAAGGTACCATAAAAAAGTGTGCATGTATCTGTGTGTGCGTGACTTAGGTTGCGCGATTAGGATTGCCATGTTTCGAGCCTCATGCGGCCCATCAAAATCTTCCATGACGTTCGGATGACGTTGGCGATAACGTTTAATCCGACCTGCTCTCGCTTTCCGTTCGAGTATACGAATTGTTTGCCGGGATGGGTGACGACGATTGGGAAACTCACGGCGATACAAACTTTCGGCTTGCGAATAATTACCCATACATCTCCCTAAAATGAGGAGCATATCAACAGTCTCGTTCGGACCAAAGTCAACCATTTTTATAATACTTTTTGAATACTGTTTTCGATGAAATATTTAAATTTCTTATTGCTGGTTGAATATTTACAATTTTTGGATAGTGGCGAAGTTTCGTTAGCTGGTGCGTGTGTCGAGCGAAATAGAAGTAAATAAGAGTTTCACTGAAGTCATATTCTAGATGAGCTTGTTGTGTCCCGAGATTCCGTGATAAAGAATTTATCGCGAAAAAGGGATCAAGGTTCTGGGATTTTACCAAACGAGTGAAACTCCAACTCAATCTTTACCAAAAATAACTTAGATTTATTCGACTAGGTTGGTCTAAAATGATTAGTACAAGTTGGTTTTGCCTTAGGACCAAACTCGTCGACGCCCAAACCCGGACTGCATGATCCTCGATGGATCTTTTGGCTGCTCCGGTGAATAATTTGTGTCGGCTTTTGCAATATTGGGTAATGCAATCACGCTGACAGTGTAATTGCCCAATATTGCCTACTTTATTTTAGCGATTCGTATTAGCCTTTTGCAATATTGAACAATGCAATGTAATTGCTCAATATTGCCTACTTATTTTGGCTACCTAAGGCAGTTGAACGGCCTCTGCAGTTGAACGGCCTGAACAGTTTATTAACCCTTGTGTGATGGAAGATTCCAGCACACAACATTCCTCCCCCCTGGGAAGAATAAATCTCTCCTGAGATTTACATTTTGACGGGTGTTTGGTCCTTCAGCTTACATTTTTGTTTGTTTGTTTACATGTTTGTTTTTTCGTTATTATATAATTCTGATATAATGTTTTTTTCTTTATTATATATTTCCCAAAGTTTCCCATTATGAGGTAAGTTATACCTCGTATAATTTCGATTAAATATGCTTTTATTTTTTACGTTGAATTCGTACGTTGTTTCTTTTGTATGAATTTCCCTTTAAGTATTGGTAGAGGTAGCTTGCGTTTTGATGACGCAGCTTCTCTGTCTTGAGCCATCCCGTTGGCGGTCGTTGGCTCGCTGTATATCGCGATTGCGGGTGGCTGTCTTTGCTTCCGCATGTACAAGTATATACAGGTCGCTCCGAGTATTATCGGTACAAGCGCGCCTAATGAACAACCACCAATCGCAAATTGATGAATCATTTCTGCATGTTTTGCGTTATTTACTTTTGTTTTTAATGTTTCCAGTCTTTCTCTTAATTTGTTTATTTCTGCTGGATCGGTAATTAATTTATGTGGTAATTCTGAAATCAATGAGGTGTGCTTCAATATTTGCGCATCCTCTTCCAAAAATGTTAAATTTATTTTAGGTATAAATTCTTGAAATATATCTTGGGTTGTTTCTCCCAGAGTTTCAAGTCTAAAACTAGGAGTGGTGACAGAACATTTTCCGTCCAAGGCCAGAGTCCCTACACCCTTAAGTGCTACGTACTCTACAGGTCGTTGACCGCAATGTATGAGTAGTGTTTCTGACTCTGGTGCTACGTATAGCCATCTCCCCCGGTGTTCGAGCGCGATTACGAGCGTGTTATTTATTACGGCAATTCTTCGTTTACAATTTTCGTATTTTATGTTATGCGTTAAATACATCCCTGTTTCGCAGGCTGTGCACGTGTGTGCTGCGAGTGCGGCGTGTTTAGGTGCGCAATAAAAATGTGAATTGAGATGTTTACATGTTCCTAATTCGGTTTCTGTTATAGGAAGACATGATTTTCGCGTTTTTTCGACTATGACAAGAGTGTTTACTATTTCAATGAATTGATAGTTGCGTGCATCGATTTTTGCTGGTAAAGGGTATACTTTGTTTACGATGTATTCCTCGGGTCCCACGAGTGGTATTTTTACTACGAGGACGAGATCAGTGTTGCTGCAATAAGAGCCTACTTCGCTTACCTCTAATAATTTTGGCATTTCTTCGCGTTTTATTTTTGTTGGAAACATGAGGCCTCTCGGAAGATGTGTAACTGCGCTGTTTAAATATTCGGAGAGCTGTCGCGGGGATAATACACTCCGATTGACGAGTCCCTTTGACAGTTCCACGAGGAATTGTACTAATTGTCTGACATCGCCTAAAAGGGATTCGACTATTAGTCCCAAAGTTGTTAATTTCTCGTCTAATTGTTGACGTTCGTCGAGAGCATCTAAGCGTGCTGATAATCCTTGCTCCACCTTCGAGATGAGTTTGTTGAGCGTTTGTTGATTTGCCTCTAATCGTGATGTTGACTTGTTGAATAGGTGAATAGTTGCATCGAGGATTTGGATGTTTTCTTTCATCGCATCCTCTGCTGTTTCCTGTTTCGAAGTTATTTTATCGAGTCTCTCGTTTATTTTTGCAGCATCCTGAGCATCCATATTGCCCGTGATGACTTTGATAATTGACCCCAGGCCATTAATCAGTCCTCTACGATGACGTAGCGTTTTTGTGCCTGTAATATCGTACACGGCTTGTATCTCTTCGTTCACCTGATTGAGCATCCTTGTCGCACTGCTGGTGATCGAATTGTATAGCGCATCGTTTTTCTGCCGTCCTCGACAGAGTTCGTTTAACTTTATTAAAGTCTTTTTTATACTTTTTTCTTGTTCTTTCAAAGTGTTGAGATCTATTTTGATAACTAATTTCCAAATGTCATTTGTTATTGACAATGTTCCGATTTCCTCGTAATATAGTCCTGGAGAAACCGCAAATTTCTCGATGTTGTAGGGTTTTCCTTTTTTCTGCTCGCTATGGCTCGGCTGCCACAGTAAGGGCAGGTACCTGTTGACATATGTCTCAGGGTTAGCCTATTTCATCCCTAGTTTATTTTCGTGTATATAATTTTTATGTGTTGTGTTAAAATTTTATCGTTCTTAATTCTTTCGTTTTCGTTCGCGTTCGTGCAAACTTCTCGCTGAGTTTGCGGGATTGTCCCACTTTTCTGCAGTTTTAGGTCGGATTTCAATGTCCGATTCCTGGCTTCGTCGTCGTCGTTGCTAACGGCGATCAGTCTTGCTTGAGACGTCGAGGCATCTCGGTTTTTTCAAGAAAAAATTTTTTTGTAAGTATAAATTTTGTTTTGTGTTTGATGTAGTAAAAAGTTTTTTTTTTTTTTTTTTTTGTAATAATTATTCGGCGTGTGTGTTATTTGTTTATTTATTTATTTATTTATTTTTCCTCTGTTTGTTTTTTTCTTTCAGCTATAATATTATGGAACATTTATGGATGGAGAGGGATACGGTCGTGTTTGGCGACCCTACTCACGAGTTCGAGCTCGTGTTGGTAAGTTTTTTTTTTTTTTTTTTTTTTTTTGTTAAATTTTCATTCATTTGTTATATATGTTTATATATGTTTTTTTTTTTTTTTCAGACGCCGCGCCTCCGTAAGCGGACCGCTTCGCCGTGGCCGACCGGCCAATGGAAGCGGCAGTTCGTGGCGCATGCCGTGGGTGTGCGGCGTCAACGTTGCCAATTTCGGGATGCCGTCGACCGGCTCTGGGGGGATGATCCCCAGTCCCGGGAGGAGCGGGACTGGGGCTGCGAGCAGGCCGACTTGTTCGGCCTGTGTCGCCTTTTCTATGATGACGTCCCCCCGGAGGAGTCGTTTCTTTTTGCCCGGGCCACCATGTGGTGGCTCCCGGCTTTGTTCCGGGGCACGGACGTTGCGGTGCCCTGGCTTTTTGGTTGATTATTATTTTATTTTATTTTATTTTATTTTATTTTATTATTATTATTATTATTATTTATTTATTTATTTTTTTTTTGAGTATTTGTAACAATATATGAAAAACAAAAGGAATTGTGTGTTTAAAAGTTTTTTATTTTTTCCTTCCCTTTTTTTTTTTTTCCTTTTTCAGGGCGCGAGCGTTCGGCCGGCAGCCGTTATCTGGCGGTCACCGTTAATAGTATTCAATCTTTTATTTTATTTATATATATATATATATATACTTTTTTTTTTTTTTTTTTTTTTTGATATATTCATGATTTTGATTTATGCATTTGACTTTGATATATTCATTTTTATGTTTCTATTTTCTTATTTGTATTGTCGTCTCTTCTCTGTTGCACTTTTCCTTTTCGCTCTACGTTATCCTCAGTTTCTTTTAGTGGGTAATGTAGGGTTTGATCCTATTTGCATGTACCCGTGTGTTTTTCCTTCCTCGTCCGATAATATAGGTTTCCTTCTCTTCCTTGCTTTTGATCGTATAAGGCCCCACCCACTTGGGTGTGAGTTTGGCCGATCGTCCCCTCCTTAATGTTTCGTCTTGGAGAAGGACTCTATCGCCTGGACGGTATTCTTTCGCCGTCGTCTTGCGATCGTATTGTTCTTTCGCTCTGTCTTTTGCCCCTTCCACTCGCTCGCGGGCTCGTTGCCATACTGCCCGCAGGCGTTCCCTTAACTCTGCCGCATAATCCTCATGCGAATATGTCAATCGCGGGGCCTGTTTTAGAGCCGTTGGTAGCTCCGCCTTCTCCCCGAAGATCATTTCATGCGGTGTGATTTTTGTCACTGTGTGGGGCGTGGTGTTATACGTGAACATCGCATATGGTAACCACTCATCCCAATCCTTTTGATCCTCTCTGATGAAATTTTTCAGATATTCGGCGAGAGTTCTGTGTGATCTCTCTAATGCTCCGTTTGATTGAGGATGATACGCTGTAGTTTGAATTTTTTCTATGCGAAATAACTCGCATACTCCTTTAAAAGTTGCACTCAGAAAATTTGTGCCTTGGTCCGAAAGGATTACTGATGGTGCGCCAAATTTGCATATTATTTCAGTCGCAAGGGCCTTCGCTACCGTATTTGCTTCTTGATTTGGCAAAGGTATAGCGAGGCTGTATTTTGATAATAAATCCTGGAAGGTAAGTATGTATTTATTTCCTTTATCGGTTATCGGTAGAGGTCCTACTATATCGACAGCACATTTTTCAAATGCATGTGTTGGTGTGTCTGTCTTAACCATCGGGGCCTTTGCGTTTTTCCCCGCCTTATTTTTCTGGCATTTGTCACAACGCCGTATGTGGGCGGTGACGTCCTCCTTCATTCCTGGCCACTCATATTTTTCTTTCAGCCGATGCATCGTTCGTACAATGCCCTGGTGTCCACCTAAGGGGGCATCATGATATTCGTGCATAAGCTCGGCGCGTTCGAGATTCTCGAGACATGTTGCGCCTATGCTGCAGCCATCTGCCTCGCTCTCATGGCAGGCATTGCCGCTCGGCTCGCGCGTAGCGTGGAGATTCTCCCCCGGCGCCGCGCTTCCCCAGGCCGCTTCTGTGGCCCGAGGGGCCTCGCTGGCCGCGCGAGAGCGTTCTCTCTGTCCTTTTTCCTCCTGTGGTTTTTGTATGCTGTCTTTCTCTTCTCTTTCTTTCTCGCGCGCTCTCGCTCGCGTCAGTGCATAAATGCGACTCAAAGCATCTGCGTTGGTATTCATTTTTCCTGCTTTATATTGTATGTCGTAATCGTATTCTTCCAACTTTATTCTCCACCTCATTAACCTCGATCCTGGGTCCTTGACCCCAAATAACCAGGTTAACGGTTTATGATCGGTTACGATGATGAATTTTGTTCCATATATATATGGTCGAAATTGGTTAACTGCCCATACAATGGCTAATAATTCCTTTTCTGTGGTTGAATAATTTATCTCAGCTTTGTTTAGTGTTCTGCTTGCGTAACAGATTGGTAAATCTTCTCCGATTTTCCCTTGTGACAATATCGCGCCAATTGCTTTATCTGAAGCGTCTGTTGTCATGATAAACGTTTTAGTAAAATCTGGATATTGAAGTATGGGTGCTGTAATTAGTGCTTCCTTCAATCGCTCAAATGCGAGATCGCATTGCTTGGTCCATTCGAATTTGATGTCCTTTTTTGTGCAATCTGTCAAAGGTCTTGCTATTTTTGCAAAATCTTTGATAAATCGACGGTAATATCCTGCCAATCCTAGGAAGGACTGAATATCTTTTACCTTTTTTGGCACGGGAAAATTTTTTACGGCTGATATTTTGTTTTCATCCGGTTTTACTCCCACTTCGGTTATAATATGACCGAGATACTGCGTTTCTTTACGCATAAATTTGCATTTTCGCGGCTGGATTCGAAGGTTAGCTGATCTTAATTTTGTCAGTACTTCTTTCAGACGTTCGTTGTGCTCGGTGAGCGATGCTCCGTATATAACGATGTCGTCGAGATATACGTAACACCTAATGCCTTGTATTCCTGTTAATACTGCATCCATTAGTCGTTGAAACGTTGGAGGCGCATTTTTTAATCCAAATGGCATTCGGTTATACTCGTAATGACCCATTGGTGTGGAAAAAGCAGTTTTCGCCTTATCCTCCTCTGCCATCGGGATTTGATGAAATCCTGAGGCGAGGTCCAAGGTTGTAAAGTATTTGGTTTTTCCCAACTGGTCCAATATCTCGTTGATATTAGGCAGTGGATAAGAGTCGCCTTCGGTCGCTAGATTTAATTTGCGAAAATCGACAACGACTCTTTTCCGAATTGTGCCGTCGGAATCTGCCTTTTTTGGCACGACGAGCAACGGAGCGTTCCATTGGCTCGCGCTGGGACGGATAATTCCATCCTCTAACATTTGTTGCGCTTGTTTTTGAACCTCTTTCCGGTGGTCCTCCGGTAACCTGTACGGACGCACCTTGATCGGCTTGGTTCCCGTTTTTAAGGAGATCCGATGCTCGACTGCGTCGGTACAACCCAGTTTTTCGCCTTCTAGGTGGAAGACGTCGGGGAATTCCTCGCAAATTTCGCGGAGACTTTTTTTCTCTTCCGGATTTAAATGCGAGTCCCCTCTGACCTCCAGTCAGATTTTCTCCAAACGTTCTTTTTCGACTTCGCGTGAGATTTTGAAAATCTCTTTTTGCGTGCTTTTCTCATTCGACTTAACCTCGTATAAGTCGAGCTTTTCTAGCTCGATCGTAGGTCGCGTAATAACTTGCGCCTCGTCAAGCGTATTTACAATCATTATTGGGCAGGTGTGTGCCTCGATTGATACGACTCCTTCTCCGATTATTATTCCGGGCTGGATTTTTTGTTTTTCCATATATCCGGTGCCTTCTCCCGGCGTTCTTGCCCATAGTAAGAATTCGGATCGTGAAGGTAATTCGACTTGCCTTGCACCATGTACGGAAGGCAATTTTTTCCCACAAATTTCGAATACTTTGCCACCCAGTATGTTGGCTTTGTGTTTCACTATGAAATCCATTCCTAGCAGTCCATCTACTCCTAAAGGTACGTCTTTGTTGACCACATGGAATTCGTGTGTTAGGAGGGCTGCTGGAGTTTTTATCTGCAGTTCCGCTTTGCATAACGTGCGTAACGGCGCTCCTCCTACTCCGAGGAGTTCTATTACTTCATCCTCGATCGGAGTGTCGTCGCGTAGTTCGCTGACCCGTACGATGCTGCATTGTGCCCCAGTGTCGCAGCGTAAAGTGAGCAGGCCCGCGCACGCTTGAGCCGTCTGCAGATGTAGGTCACTGGCGTGAACGGCTGGGCCAGGAGTGCTGACTTGGCAGATTCTTGCCGGTGCATTCACACTCCGTGCTTCCGTTTTGCCATACAGTAGGTCCCCAATTGTTTTACGTCGTGAGGAATCCTGTATTTTTTCGACGGTTTCCCGAGGCCCTTTGACCTCGGCCGCGGTAAGCATTCCCACCGCGAGAGAACTAATGGTTCGTTTGGTTGCGGAATTTGTGCCCTTGTCTTGCGAAGGTCTCTGGCTGGTTCGACCAGCTTGACTCGACTGTTGTTGCCCTTGTGGGGGCTCGTATTGCTCCCTTTGTCGTTTTCGACAATCCTTGAATCGGTGTCCTTTCTTTTTGCAGTAATTGCACGTGATATCCGTTTGATAGACGGTTCTAGTCTGTGCGGGTAGACTTTGTCGTCCGTGCGCTGACGTATGCCCTTGTTATGCGTGTGAGGGCTGATATCCTCCCCACGATTTCCTTCCTTCAAAGGTTCCTTGACTACGCTGGCTGTGTCGATAACTGTGATTAAGGTGTGTTTTGTGTCCCCCGCCATGTAAAAATTTTCTGGCGATGGTCTGTGTGCCTTCGACTCCCTTTTCCTCTTCTACGGCTCCTCTTACGGCGTCGTAGAGATTCGTGTATCCACGCGACCTTACTAGCAATTGGTACTCTTTACGTAGACCTCGTTCGAAATTATTTAGAGTGAATTGTCGCAGTAATTGCTCGACTGCTGCTTTGCCGGTCATTCGATCGTTGACTTCCGCGGTACAGCTCGCAATTAACTCCATCATAATTGTTTCTATACGTTGTGCATAGGTTTGCACTGTTTCGTCGCTTTTTTGACGGCAAGTGTGTAATTCTACTTGTAAGGCTGGTATTGTGCGTTGTTTTTCGAATAAAACTCGCAATTCACGTTTTAAGTCGTCTATTGAGTCTATCGCTCTGTGTCGCAAGGCTGCTGCTGCGCGACCTTTTAGTTTTAATTTTTGTATCGCGACGAG
The DNA here is from genome assembly GCA_959613375.1 of Heteropelma amictum. Taxonomy (NCBI): domain Eukaryota; kingdom Metazoa; phylum Arthropoda; class Insecta; order Hymenoptera; family Ichneumonidae; genus Heteropelma; species Heteropelma amictum. The sequence goes on along the minus strand of OY390726.1, from coordinate 6,607,428 downwards.
TAGTTCCTGTTGATCCTCGGGATCTACCGCCGCAGCGGCGTACTCGATTGACTCTATGAAATCGACTACAAGCTCCGGTGCTGAAGCATCGAAGACAGGAAGACTGTCTCTCGCGTCCTTCATGGACATTCGTGCCCTTTCGCGCGGCATTCTGTCCCTATCAATGTTCAATAAGGAGAACTCGTTCGGATCTATTTCTCGCGCACGCTCGGTTTCTACCGGATCGAAAGATTCGTCTTCGTCCGAGTGAGATTCGTGCGGACTGGAAAAACGTACTCGCTTCGGAAATTTGAGTTTCGCGAGAGTTTCCGGTGATAAATACAAACTTTCCGCGCTGCTAGTTTCGCGTCTGCGTTTTTTGGGTTGCTCTTCGTCGTCTGAGAGCTCGTATTCTACCCGTGACTCAAAAAATGAATCTAAGGACCGCGATAAATGACGGTTACCTCGCAAACATAAACGGTTATACCGTTCGTCGTCCGACATAAACGAATTCTCTGGCTTTGGAGGGTTTTAACAAGAAAAATGTTCTGTCACTTACAGAAAGATGATCGCAAGTTGCATGTTGTTTTACAGTTGAATTTCGCTCAGAATCTCGTTCTCTCTGGAGGTGAGTCCTTGACCGCTGGGCCTTCCGTTGATCCTCGGGATCCTCGGGTTGTCTACTTGGTGCGACTCGGTCGCAATCGGTGCACGCCTCACGTACGGCGACTCGGTCACTCACTACGCGTTCTCGGGTGCCCGATTGTTTTGTTAATTTCGGCGAAATTGAGCTGTGGCAATCCCACCGCTGCCACCAATGTTGTGTCCCGAGATTCCGTGATAAAGAATTTATCGCGAAAAAGGGATCAAGGTTCTGGGATTTTACCAAACGAGTGAAACTCCAACTCAATCTTTACCAAAAATAACTTAGATTGATTCGACTAGGTTGGTCTAAAATGATTAGTACAAGTTGGTTTCGCCTTAGGACCAAACTCGTCGACGCCCAAACCCGGACTGCCTGATCCTCGATGGATCTTTTGGCTGCTCCGGTGAATAATTTGTGTCGGCTTTTGCAATATTGGGTAATGCAATCACGCTGACAGTGTAATTGCCCAATATTGCCTACTTTATTTTAGCGATTCGTATTAGCCTTTTGCAATATTGAACAATGCAATGTAATTGCTCAATATTGCCTACTTATTTTGGCTACCTAAGGCAGTTGAACGGCCTCTGCAGTTGAACGGCCTGAACAGTTTATTAACCCTTGTGTGATGGAAGATTCCAGCACACAACAAGCTATAAAACTGCCCATAAAAATGGATAACTTTAGTCCAAACGAGATTGTTGATATGCTCCTCATTTTAAGGAGATGTATGGGTAATTATTCGCAAGCCGAAAGTTTATATCGCCGTGGGTTCCCCATCGTCGTCACCCATCCCGGCAAACAATTCGTATACTCGAACGGAGAGCGAGAGCAGGTCGGATTACACGTTATCGCCAACGTCGTCCGAACGTCATGGAAGATTTTGATGGGCCGCATGAGGCTCGAAACATGGCAATCCTAATCGGGCAACCTAAGACACGCACACACAGATACATGCACACTTTTTTATGGTAGCTTTCGGACAGCGCTAAATAGTCAAAAATGAAGTTCCAACATGAAAACCACAATCTGAATCGAAAAATGTTTCTTACAAAAGTTGTTAGTTTTAACGCAATGCATTGTTTTGTCATAAAAAAAAAGTTAGGTTTTCTTTAAAAAAAACATGTCAGCCATCGTCACGTCGCCATTTTGAATTTGCGACCTTCAACAAAATTTTTTTTGAACGTCCCCCTTTGAACTCTAAAACTTTTGTTTCAAACAAAATTTGATCAGAGCAATATTTTTCGAGATAATTTAGGTGTAAGATTAAAATGGGACTTCCTGTATATCTATCTTTTAATTTTCAGTTTTTTTGTGTCCTTGAGATCGGATATGCATTTAATCATGAAACATTTTCTAAATTTTTATCAACTTGTAATTTTCTGTTCGGCTATACATATATTTTTCCACAATATGACATTTTCAAAACGATTCATAAATAATAGCAGTAAGTCATTGTTGTGACCTGGAATGTAGTATTTCCTAACAACATTCAGCGACCTCCTAAAAACCCCTCAACCTGCTTCACAATGGAACAGGGCAACAGCGTTGCCCAAATAATTGCAATAACACCTTATCAGCAATTGTAATAGTAGAACAGGGCCAAGAGGCCAACATTAAGCAACACCACACAAGTAGTCGCAATATTGCTTCTTTAGCAATATTGCAGAACAGAGAAGCAGGTCACCGTCACGATCAAATATCGCGACGCATCGAGGAATCGGGCAGTCTTGAGCTGGGCAAGGACGGGTTTGGTCCCACGGCAAATTAATCACTTTATAACATAATCAGACCAAACTAGTCAATAAATATACAGTGTTTTTGGTAGCTATCGAGTTGGAGTTACACTCATTTGGAGAAGATCCCAAATCTCTACCCTGAATCCTACGTCAATCCTGTAACGCCGAATTCCGGGACACAACGTTGGTGGCAGCGGTGGGATCTCCACAACTCAAATTACCACTTCATACTCCAAAAAATACTTACACTTAATACTTACACTTACTTAAAAATATTTACACTCGTGTATCGCGATCGAAGTGACCGTTCCACCACGCGTGTGAGAGTGCTTGTACCAACGAGGTCAGAAAACGACCCAAGGAACGTGCTGCGACCGAGTCGAGCCACATTTAAGGTACCCCGGATCCCGAGGATCAACGGAAGGCCCAGCCAAATCAAGGACTCAACCAGGACAGCCGAAAGTACGCGAATCCTGAACAAAAACGTCACACGGATCATCATGCTACTTGCGAACATCTACCTGTAAGTGACGGAACAATTTTTATGTAAACCCTCCAAAGCCAGAGAATTCGTTTATGTCGGACGAAGAATTATATAACCGCTTATGCTTACGGGGCAACCGTCATATATCACGGTCTCTAGATTCATTTTTCGAGTCACGGATAGTGTACGAGCTGTCAGACGGCGACGAACAATCAAAAAAACGCAGACGCGAAACTAGCAGCGCGGAAAGTTTGTATCTATCACCGGAAACTCTCGCGAGACTCAAATTTCCGAAGCGAGTACGTTTTTCCAGTCCGCACGAATCTCACTCGGACGAAGACGAATCTTTCGATCCGGTAGAAACCGAGCGTGCGCGAGAAATAGATCCAAACGAGTTTTCCTTATTAAACATTGATAGGGACAGAATGCCGCGCGAAAGGGCACGAATGTCCATGAAGGACGCGAGAGATAGTCTTCCTGTCTTCGATGCTTCGGCACCGGAGCTTGTAGTCGATTTCATAGAGTCAATCGAGTACGCCGCTGCGGCGGTAGATCCCGAGGATCAACAGGAACTACTCGTCGCGATACAGAAATTAAAATTAAAAGGTCGTGCAGCAGCAGCCTTGCGACACAGAGCGATAGACTCCATAGACGACTTAAAACGTGAATTGCGAGTTTTATTCGAAAAACAACGCACAGTACCAGCCTTATAAGTAGAATTACACACTTGCCGTCGAAAAAGCGACGAAACAGTGCAAACCTATGCACAACGAATAGAGACAATTATGATGGAGCTAATTGCGAGCTGTACAGCGGAAGTAGACGATCGAATGACCGGTAAAGCAGCAGTTGAGCAATTACTGCGACAATTTACTCTATATAATTTCGAACGAGGTCTACGTAAAGAGTACCAATTGCTAGTAAGATCGCGCGGATACACGAATCTCTACGACGCCGTAAGAGGAGCCGTAGAAGAGGAGAAAGGAGTCGAAGGCACACAGACCATCGCCAGAAAATTTTTACATGGCGGGGGACACAAAACACACCTTAATCACAGTTATCAACACAGCCAGCGTAGTCAAGGAACCTTTGAAGGGAGGAAATCGTGGGGAGGATATCAGTCCTCACACGCTCAACAAGGGCACACGTCAGCACACGGACGTCAAAGTCTACCTGCACAGACTAGAACCGTCTATCAAACGGATATCACGTGCAATTACTGCAAAAAGAAAGGACACCGATTCAAGGATTGTCGAAAACGACAAAGGGAGCAAAACGAGCCCCCACAAGGGCAACAACAGTCAAGTCAAGCTGGTCGAACCAGCCAGAGACCTTCGCATGACAAGGGCACCAATTCCGCAACAAAACGAACTATCAGTTCCCTCGCGGTGGGAATGCTTACCGCGGCCGAGGTCAAAGGGCCTCGGGAAACCGTCGGAAAAACACAGGATCCCTCTCGACGTAAAACAATTGGGGACCTACTGTATGGCAAAACGGAAGCATGGATTGTGAATACACCGGCAAGAATCTGCCAAGTCAGCACTCCTGGCCCAGCCGTTCACGCCAGTGACCTACATCTGCCGACGACTCAAGCGCGCGCGGGCCTGCTCACGTTACGCTGCGACACTGGGGCACAATGCAGCATCGTACGGGTCAGCGAACTGCGCGACGACACTCCAATCGAGGATGAAGTAATAGAACTCCTCGGTGTAGGAGGAGCACCGTTACGCACGTTATGCAAAGCGGAACTAAAGATAAAAACTCCAGCAGCCCTCCTAACACACGAATTCCATGTGGTCAACAAGGACGTACCATTAGGAGTAGATGGACTGCTAGGAATGGATTTCATAGTAAAACACAAAGCCAACATACTGGGTGGCAAAGTATTCGAAATTTGTGGGAAAAAATTGCCTTTCGTACATGGTGCAAGGCAAGTCGAATTACCTTCACGATCCGAATTCTTACTATGGGCAAGAACGCCGGGAGAAGGCACCGGATATATAGAAAAACAAGAAATCCAGCCCGGAATAATAATCGGAGAAGGAGTAGTATCAATCGAGGCACACATCTGTCCAATAACGATCGTAAATACGCTCGACCAGGCGCAAGTCATTACGCGACCTACGATCGAGTTAGAAAAGCTCGACTTATACGAGGTTAAGTCGAATGAGAAAAGCACGCAAAAAGAGATTTTCAAAATCTCACGCGAAGTCGAGAAAGAACGTTTGGAGAAAATCCGACTGGAGGTCAGAGGGGACTCGCATTTAAATCCGGAAGAGGAAAAAAGTCTCCGCGAAATTTGCGAGGAATTCCCCGACGTCTTCCACCTAGAAGGCGAAAAACTGGGTTGTACCGACGCAGTCGAGCATCGGATCTCCTTAAAAACGGGAACCAAGCCGATCAAGGTGCGTCCGTACAGATTACCAGAAGACCACCGGAAAGAGGTTCAAAAACAAGCGCAACAAATGTTAGAGGATGGAATTATCCGTCCCAGCGCGAGCCAATGGAACGCTCCGTTGCTCGTCGTGCCAAAAAAGGCAGATTCCGATAGCACAATTCGGAAAAGAGTCGTTGTCGATTTTCGCAAATTAAATCTAGCGACCGAAGGCGACTCTTATCCACTGCCTAATATCAACGAGATATTGGACCAGTTGGGAAAAACTAAATACTTTACAACCTTGGACCTCGCCTCAGGATTTCATCAAATCCCGATGGCAGAGGAGGATAAGGCGAAAACTGCTTTTTCCACACCAATGGGTCATTACGAGTATAACCGAACGCCGTTTGGATTAAAAAACGCACCTCCAACGTTTCAACGACTGATGGACGCAGTATTAACAGGAATACAAGGCATTAGGTGTTACGTATATCTCGACGACATCGTTATATACGGAACATCGCTCATGGAGCACAACGAACGCCTGAAAGAAGTACTGACAAAATTAAGATCAGCTAACCTTCGAATTCAGCCGCGAAAATGCAAATTTATGCGTAAAGAAACACAGTATCTCGGTCATATTATAACCGAAGTGGGAGTAAAACCGGATGAAAACAAAATATCAGCCGTAAAAAATTTTCCCGTACCAAAAAAGGTAAAAGATATTCAGTCGTTCCTAGGATTGGCAGAATATTACCGTCGATTCATTAAAGATTTTGCAAAAATAGCAAGACCTTTGACAGATTGCACAAAAAAGGACATCAAATTCGAATGGACCAAGCAATGCGATCTCGCATTTGAGCGATTGAAGGAAGCACTAATTACAGCACCCATACTTCAATATCCAGATTTTACTAAAACATTTATCGTGACAACAGATGCCTCAGATAAAGCAATTGGCGCAATATTGTCACAAGGGAAAATCGGAGAAGATTTACCAATCTGTTACGCAAGCAGAACACTAAATAAAGCTGAGATAAATTATTCAACCACAGAAAAAGAATTATTAGCTATTGTATGGGCAGTTAACCAATTTCGACCATATATATATGGAACAAAATTCATAATCGTAACCGATCATAAACCATTGACCTGGTTATTTGGGGTCAAGGACCCAGGATCGAGGTTAATGAGGTGGAGAATAAAATTAGAAGAATACGATTACGACATACAATATAAAGCAGGAAAAATGAATACCAACGCAGATGCTTTGAGTCGCATTTATGCACTGACGAGAGCGAGAGCGCGCGAGAAAGAAATAGAGGAAAAAGACAGCATACAAAAACCACAAGAGGAAAAAGGACAGAGAGAACGCTCTCGCGCGGCCAGCGAGGCCCCTCGGGCCACAGAAGCGGCCTGGGGAAGCGCGGCGCCGGGGGAGAGCGTTCTCTCTGTCCTTTTTCTTCTTGTGGTTTTTGTATGCTGTCTTTTTCCTCTATTTCTTTCTCGCGCGCTCTCGCTCTCGTCAGTGCATAAATGCGACTCAAAGCATCTGCGTTGGTATTCATTTTTCCTGCTTTATATTGTATGTCGTAATCGTATTCTTCTAATTTTATTCTCCACCTCATTAACCTCGATCCTGGGTCCTTGACCCCAAATAACCAGGTCAATGGTTTATGATCGGTTACGATTATGAATTTTGTTCCATATTGTGAAGTGACATTTGGCGCCCCGTCCCCAGTACGAATCGGTGTCGACGAAGGGGTCGGATTAACGACCCTGGGACGACGCGCGGCCCAATTGTGGCGGGAAAATTACGGCTTGGCCGTGAGTAGGCGGGTTAATGGAGGCGGTGGCGGTGGACGTGAGGGAGAGAGTGCGTGGAGATTTTGGCGAAATTCGCGAGAGGCGAGAGACGCGAGCTAAGCGTACTTGTGTTATCTATTTTGTTTTGATCGGGAGAATGTTATGTATGACTGTGAGGCCACCTGGCCGCGGTCGGGATTCGACTATTGACCGGCTTTTATTTTTGGAAAGTAATAATCGGGAAAATTCGATCGTTAAGCCCGTTTGAGGGAGTTTTTCGACGAGCATCGCGTGGCAGCGTGTGGTCTCGGTGTCGCCTGCCACTCTGTGCGATCAACGTGCATTTACTATCCGCAGTGTGTTCGTACCTTGCCTTGCATGCAGGCGAGGGGTATGAGAATGTTTGGGGAGTCGTCGCCACGTCATGGATGGTCCTGCGTGGCTTTGGGCGAGATTTCGACGCCTCGGGATTATCATCCTTCCCAACGCCGCATTCCCGGACTCAAGGTTCGTTTAATCACGGCGCCCCTATCGTGGGATACGGGTGTTCCGGGGCGGTGTGGAGATATTTTGGTGGGCCCACCACCCTGGTCGAGGTCGCTCCTCGCAGGGTGAGGGAGGCCTCCACCCATCGTCCGGAATTACCGGCAGTATCCTCGGGGAGAGAGTTAACGGGATGGCACCATGGTGAGGCGCGAAACTCGCCCGACATGGCGCGACATATCGGAAAAATTACAGTAGCGATTGCCTTGCCAACGGACGGGGTCCGGGGGGCACGCTGTTTTCCCCAAAATTCGCGCGGGCACGGCCGAAAACGCGGTGCGCCGCTGGCCGGTGACAGGTGGTGGGGCGCGCTGGGGTCCGCGCGCTTGCTGCCGGCGAGTCGAACGGTAGTGAGTGTGCTTCGCTTCGATGGGGTAAGTCCTTTTCCTCTATTACGACGGCGGCAGGGGATTCGGGCTGAGAGGCGACGGGCCTTCGTATAATTAGGACTGATCGGGGGCTGGGTTAATTTGGTTGCATCACGGGATGTATTAGTTTTGTTTAGTGACAGCCCCGATCAGTAATAAAACATCGAGTTGAAGCCTCGCGTCTCGTCCCTTATCCCTGGCCAGTATAAACTGCCTTCCGAAAACTTGCCATGCCTTCTCGCGTATATTCGATTTATTGTGTGATGGTTTGGATGGTTTGGAATCCCCGTGCCGTGGTACGGTGTGAGGTATAATAGTTGATCGTGTGAAATTATTTTTATTAGTCGAAATAAGGTGTGTGGGATCGCGGAAAAACAAGTTTTAATCGCGAAATATTCGGCTGTGTTAAATTTTTGGGGCTGTTACAAAGGCCTCGTACTCGCTGCTCTCGCGCTCAGGGTCGCACTCGCTCGCGTCTTGTTGTTTGTCTGTCTCTCTCTCGCGTGTTTACGCTACGCGCCGGCTCGGTCCTCGGCGACGAGCGTTGTGCTTGCCTTACCTGGCGTCGCGCCTATCGTCTTGTATGTATCATTTTGGGAAATCGCGATTTTCGTCGAACACATTATTGTCACATCGTCTTCGAGTTTTGCGGCGAATTCCTCGGGCGTGTTGCTACCTCGGCAGTCATGTATCGGGCACCCAGTTTATGTATTATCTTTTCAAACTTATTTCATGTAAATTGAGGGGAAAACTGCCTTTATTATTTTCGTATCATTTATTCAGCGTAGGACATGCCTTTATTATTTTATTATTGTTTATTTAGCCAGGGAACTACCTTACCTCTTTTTATTATCCTTTATTTAATTCAGTAAATGCCGTTACTATTTGATTATCGTTTATTTAACTCAATAAATACCGTTATTACTTTATTATTGTTTCTTTAGCCAGGGAACTGCCTTACCTATTTCGTTATTATTTTATTATCGTTTATTTAGCCAGGGAACTGCCTTACCTATTTTGTTATCGTTTATTTAACTCAATAAATACCGTTATTATTTTATTATTGTTTATTTAGCTAGGGAACTGCCTTACCTATTTTGTTATCAGTTTGTTTAACTCAATAAATTTAACTCAATAAATTTAACTCAATAAATACCGTTATTATTTTATTATCGTTTATTTAGCTAGGAAAACTGCCTTACCTATTTTGTTATTATCTTATTATCGTTTATTTAGCTAGGGAAACTGCCTTACCTATTTTGTTATTATTTTATCATCGTTTATTTAGCTAGGGAACTGCCTTACCTACTTTGTTATTCTTTTATTATTGTTTATTTAGCTAGGGAACTGCCTTACCTATTTTGTTATCATTTTATTATCCTTTATTTAGCTCAGGAAATGCCTTTATTATTTTATTATCGTTTAGGTTCATTATTAAGTTTTAGGGCCGCTAGTTCGAGGGGTACTCGCCCGAGTTAAGAAAAGGCGATTAAACGAATTATTGCGAACATGGTGTTTCTTTTCTTTGCCCGGCCTGGTAATGTCGCCCGTCTCTATCCCATCACCCCGCCCCTCTACCGATGTATTCGAGTCGAGTTAGTCGGCATAGCCTCGGCCACGCCGATGCTAAACCATCTCGGCGGGCGGGTTCGCCTTCGAGGAGGAAAATATGAAAGCCGGTTTTGTCGGCGGTACCATGGTACCTGGCGCCCAACCTCCTCGGGGTGAACCGGGCCCGCGCATCGGCCTCCAGGCCGAGAAGATTGTGCGCGGGAGTAAAAATCCGTCACAATATATGTATGGTCGAAATTGGTTAACTGCCCATACAATAGCTAATAATTCTTTTTCTGTGGTTGAATAATTTATCTCAGCTTTATTTAGTGTTCTGCTTGCGTAACAGATTGGTAAATCTTCTCCGATTTTCCCTTGTGACAATATTGCGCCAATTGCTTTATCTGAGGCATCTGTTGTCACGATAAATGTTTTAGTAAAATCTGGATATTGAAGTATGGGTGCTGTAATTAGTGCTTCCTTCAATCGCTCAAATGCGAGATCGCATTGCTTGGTCCATTCGAATTTGATGTCCTTTTTTGTGCAATCTGTCAAAGGTCTTGCTATTTTTGCAAAATCTTTAATGAATCGACGGTAATATAGTGCCAATCCTAGGAACGACTGAATATCTTTTACCTTTTTTGGTACGGGAAAATTTTTTACGGCTGATATTTTGTTTTTATCCGGTTTTACTCCCACTTCGGTTATAATATGACCGAGATACTGTGTTTCTTTACGCATAAATTTGCATTTTCGCGGCTGAATTCGAAGGTTAGCTGATCTTAATTTTGTCAGTACTTCTTTCAGGCGTTCGTTGTGCTCCATGAGCGATGTTCCGTATATAACGATGTCGTCGAGATATACGTAACACCTAATGCCTTGTATTCCTGTTAATACTGCGTCCATCAGTCGTTGAAACGTTGGAGGTGCGTTTTTTAATCCAAACGGCATTCGGTTATACTCGTAATGACCCATTGGTGTGGAAAAAGCAGTTTTCGCCTTATCCTCCTCTGCCATCGGGATTTGATGAAATCCTGAGGCGAGGTCCAAGGTTGTAAAGTATTTAGTTTTTCCCAACTGGTCCAATATCTCGTTGATATTAGGCAGTGGATAAGAGTCGCCTTCGGTCGCTAGATTTAATTTGCGAAAATCGACAACGACTCTTTTCCGAATTGTGCTATCGGAATCTGCCTTTTTTGGCACGACGAGCAACGGAGCGTTCCATTGGCTCGCGCTGGGACGGATAATTCCATCCTCTAACATTTGTTGCGCTTGTTTTTGAACCTCTTTCCGGTGGTCTTCTGGTAATCTGTACGGACGCACCTTGATCGGCTTGGTTCCCGTTTTTAAGGAGATCCGATGCTCGACTGCGTCGGTACAACCCAGTTTTTCGCCTTCTAGGTGGAAGACGTCGGGGAATTCCTCGCAAATTTCGCGGAGACTTTTTTCCTCTTCCGGATTTAAATGCGAGTCCCCTCTGACCTCCAGTCGGATTTTCTCCAAACGTTCTTTCTCGACTTCGCGTGAGATTTTGAAAATCTCTTTTTGCGTGCTTTTCTCATTCGACTTAACCTCGTATAAGTCGAGCTTTTCTAACTCGATCGTAGGTCGCGTAATGACTTGCGCCTGGTCGAGCGTATTTACGATCGTTATTGGACAGATGTGTGCCTCGATTGATACTACTCCTTCTCCGATTATTATTCCGGGCTGGATTTCTTGTTTTTCTATATATCCGGTGCCTTCTCCCGGCGTTCTTGCCCATAGTAAGAATTCGGATCGTGAAGGTAATTCGACTTGCCTTGCACCATGTACGAAAGGCAATTTTTTCCCACAAATTTCGAATACTTTGCCACCCAGTATGTTGGCTTTGTGTTTTACTATGAAATCCATTCCTAGCAGTCCATCTACTCCTAATGGTACGTCCTTGTTGACCACATGGAATTCGTGTGTTAGGAGGGCTGCTGGAGTTTTTATCTTTAGTTCCGCTTTGCATAACGTGCGTAACGGTGCTCCTCCTACACCGAGGAGTTCTATTACTTCATCCTCGATTGGAATGTCGTCGCGCAGTTCGCTGACCCGTACGATGCTGCATTGTGCCCCAGTGTCGCAGCGTAACGTGAGCAGGCCCGCGCGCGCTTGAGTCGTCGGCAGATGTAGGTCACTGGCGTGAACGGCTGGGCCAGGAGTGCTGACTTGGCAGATTCTTGCCGGTGTATTCACACTCCATGCTTCCGTTTTGCCATACAGTAGGTCCCCGATTGTTTTACGTCGAGAGGGATCCTGTGTTTTTCCGACGGTTTCCCGAGGCCCTTTGACCTCGGCCGCGGTAAGCATTCCCACCGCGAGGGAACTGATAGTTCGTTTTGTTGCGGAATTGGTGCCCTTGTCATGCGAAGGTCTCTGGCTGGTTCGACCAGCTTGACTTGACTGTTGTTGCCCTTGTGGGGGCTCGTTTTGCTCCCTTTGTCGTTTTCGACAATTCTTGAATCGGTGTCCTTTCTTTTTGCAGTAATTGCACGTGATATCCGTTTGATAGACGGTTCTAGTCTGTGCAGGTAGACTTTGACGTCCGTGTGCTGACGTGTGCCCTTGTTGAGCGTGTGAGGACTGATATCCTCCCCACGATTTCCTCCCTTCAAAGGTTCCTTGACTACGCTGGCTGTGTTGATAACTGTGATTAAGGTGTGTTTTGTGTCCCCCGCCATGTAAAAATTTTCTGGCGATGGTCTGTGTGCCTTCGACTCCTTTCTCCTCTTCTACGGCTCCTCTTACGGCGTCGTAGAGATTCGTGTATCCGCGCGATCTTACTAGCAATTGGTACTCTTTACGTAGACCTCGTTCGAAATTATATAGAGTAAATTGTCGCAGTAATTGCTCAACTGCTGCTTTACCGGTCATTCGATCGTCTACTTCCGCTGTACAGCTCGCAATTAGCTCCATCATAATTGTCTCTATTCGTTGTGCATAGGTTTGCACTGTTTCGTCGCTTTTTTGACGGCAAGTGTGTAATTCTACTTATAAGGCTGGTACTGTGCGTTGTTTTTCGAATAAAACTCGCAATTCACGTTTTAAATCGTCTATGGAGTCTATCGCTCTGTGTCGCAAGGCTGCTGCTGCACGACCTTTTAATTTTAATTTCTGTATCGCGACGAGTAGTTCCTGTTGATCCTCGGGATCTACCGCCGCAGCGGCGTACTCGATTGACTCTATGAAATCGACTACAAGCTCCGGTGCCGAAGCATCGAAGACAGGAAGACTATCTCTCGCGTCCTTCATGGACATTCGTGCCCTTTCGCGCGGCATTCTGTCCCTATCAATGTTTAATAAGGAAAACTCGTTTGGATCTATTTCTCGCGCAAGCTCGGTTTCTACCGGATCGAAAGATTCGTCTTCGTCCGAGTGAGATTCGTGCGGACTGGAAAAACGTACTCGCTTCGGAAATTTGAGTCTCGCGAGAGTTTCCGGTGATAGATACAAACTTTCCGCGCTGCTAGTTTCGCGTCTGCGTTTTTTTGATTGTTCGTCGCCGTCTGACAGCTCGTACACTATCCGTGACTCGAAAAATGAATCTAGAGACCGTGATATATGACGGTTGCCCCGTAAGCATAAGCGGTTATATAATTCTTCGTCCGACATAAACGAATTCTCTGGCTTTGGAGGGTTTACATAAAAATTGTTCCGTCACTTACAGGTAGATGTTCGCAAGTAGCATGATGATCCGTGTGACGTTTTTGTTCAGGATTCGCGTACTTTCGGCTGTCTTGGTTGAGTCCTTGATTTGGCTGGGCCTTCCGTTGATCCTCGGGATCCGGGGTACCTTAAATGTGGCTCGACTCGGTCGCAGCACGTTCCTTGGGTCGTTTTCTGACCTCGTTGGTACAAGCACTCTCACACGCGTGGTGGAACGGTCACTTCGATCGCGATACACGAGTGTAAATATTTTTAAGTAAGTGTAAGTATTAAGTGTAAGTATTTTTTGGAGTATGAAGTGGTAATTTGAGTTGTGGAGATCCCACCGCTGCCACCAACGTTGTGTCCCGGAATTCGGCGTTACAGGATTGACGTAGGATTCAGGGTAGAGATTTGGGATCTTCTCCAAATGAGTGTAACTCCAACTCGATAGCTACCAAAAACACTGTATATTTATTGACTAGTTTGGTCTGATTATGTTATAAAGTGATTAATTTGCCGTGGGACCAAACCCGTCCTTGCCCAGCTCAAGACTGCCCGATTCCTCGATGCGTCGCGATATTTGATCGTGACGGTGACCTGCTTCTCTGTTCTGCAATATTGCTAAAGAAGCAATATTGCGACTACTTGTGTGGTGTTGCTTAATGTTGGCCTCTTGGCCCTGTTCTACTATTGCAATTGCTGATAAGGTGTTATTGCAATTATTTGGGCAACGCTGTTGCCCTGTTCCATTGTGAAGCAGGTTGAGGGGTTTTTAGGAGGTCGCTGAATGTTGTTAGGAAATACTACATTCCAGGTCACAACAATGACTTACTGCTATTATTTATGAATCGTTTTGAAAATGTCATATTGTGGAAAAATATATGTATAGCCGAACAGAAAATTACAAGTTGATAAAAATTTAGAAAATGTTTCATGATTAAATGCATATCCGATCTCAAGGACACAAAAAAACTGAAAATTAAAAGATAGATATACAGGAAGTCCCATTTTAATCTTACACCTAAATTATCTCGAAAAATATTGCTCTGATCAAATTTTGTTTGAAACAAAAGTTTTAGAATTCAAAGGGGGACGTTCAAAAAAAATTTTGTTGAAGGTCGCAAATTCAAAATGGCGACGTGACGATGGCTGACATGTTTTTTTTAAAGAAAACCTAACTTTTTTTTTATGACAAAACAATGCATTGCGTTAAAACTAACAACTTTTGTAAGAAACATTTTTCGATTCAGATTGTGGTTTTCATGTTGGAACTTCATTTTTGACTATTTAGCGCTGTCCGAAAGCTACCATAAAAAAGTGTGCATGTATCTGTGTGTGCGTGTCTTAGGTTGCCCGATTACGATTGCCATGTTTCGAGCCTCATGCGGCCCATCAAAATCTTCCATGACGTTCGGACGACGTTGGCGATAACGTGTAATCCGACCTGCTCTCGCTCTCCGTTCGAGTATACGAATTGTTTGCCGGGATGGGTGACGACGATAGGGAACCCACGGCGATATAAACTTTCGGCTTGCGAATAATTACCCATACATCTCCTTAAAATGAGGAGCATATCAACAATCTCGTTTGGACTAAAGTTATCCATTTTTATGGGCAGTTTTATAGCTCATCTAGAATATGACTTCAGTGAAACTCTTATTTACTTCTATTTCGCTCGACACACGCACCAGCTAACGAAACTTCGCCACTATCCAAAAATTGTAAATATTCAACCAGCAATAAGAAATTTAAATATTTCATCGAAAACAGTATTCAAAAAGTATTATAAAAATGGTTGACTTTGGTCCGAACGAGACTTCATTCACCTGCTCCAGAATCTCCACGCTACGCGCGAGCCGAGCAGCAATGCCTGCCATGAGAGCGAGGCAGATGGCTGCAGCATAGGCGCAACATGTCTCGAGAAACTCGAACGCGCCGAGCTTATGCATGAATATCATGATGCCCCCTTAGGTGGACACCAGGGCATTGCACGAGCGATGAATCGGCTGAAAGAAAAATATGAGTGGCCAGGAATGAAGGAGGACGTCACCGCCCACATACGGCGTTGTGACAAATGCCAGAAAAATAAGGCGGGGAACAACGCAAAGGTCCCGATGGTTAAGACAGACACACCAACACATGCATTCGAAAAATGTGCTGTCGATATCGTAGGACCTCTACCGATAACCGATAAAGGAAATAAATACATACTCACCTTTCAGGACTTATTATCAAAATACAGCCTCGCTATACCTTTGCCAAATCAAGAAGCAAATACGGTAGCGAAGGCCCTTGCGACCGAAATAATATGCAAGTATGGCGCACCATCGGTAATCCTTTCGGACCAAGGCACAAATTTTCTGAGTGCAACTTTTAAAGGAGTATGCGAGTTATTTCGCATAGAAAAAATTCAAACTACAGCGTATCATCCTCAATCAAACGGAGCATTAGAGAGATCACACAGAACTCTCGCCGAATACCTAAAAAATGTTATCAGAGAGGATCAAAAGGATTGGGATGAGTGGTTACCATATGCGATGTTCACGTATAACACCACGCCCCACACGGTAACAAAAATCACACCGCATGAAATGATCTTCGGGGAGAAGGCGGAGCTTCCAACGGCTCTAAAACAGGCCCCGAGACTGACATATTCATATGAAGATTATGCGGCAGAACTAAGGGAACGCCTGCGGGCAGTATGGCAACGAGCCCGCGAGCAAGTGGAAGGGGCAAAAGACAAAGCGAAAGAACAATACGATCGCAAGACAACGGCGAAAGAATACCGTCCAGGCGACAGAGTTCTTCTCCAAGATGAATCATTAAGGAGGGGACGGTCGGCCAAACTCACACCCAAGTGGGTGGGGCCTTATACGGTCCGAAGCAGAGAGTCGAGCGAAACCTATATTATCGGCCGCGGGCGGAAGACGACGCGCGTGCACGCGAACCGCATTAAGGCGTACGTTACCCACTAACAAGGGCAACGCACGCACACACACACACACACACGCCGTCGCGGGAGTCATCACACCACGAAAAAACCCGCACCACTCAGCAAAAAAAAAAAAAAAAAAAAAAAAAAAGCCATCGAACCACGGAGAGCCTCGCACGGCTCAGCAGGAAAAGAGAAAAAGAGAGAGAAAAAATTTAACACCAACAGGGGAACCCGAAGTGGCATTCCCACGCAAAAAAAAAAAAAAAAAAACAAACAAACAGATATAAAGAATTACAAGGGAATTACCACGGAGGCCTCCCCACGCACGCGTCCCTGAAATAAGGAATAAAGGGGCATGAAATAACAAAAAAACAAACAAATTTCATTTTTGTCAATATATTGTTACAATCATAAAAAAAAAAATAAAAAAAAAAAAATATATATATATATATATACAATTTAAAATCTCCTCATTCGTCAAACATCCACGGGACAGGGACACCAGTCCCGCGGAACAAAGCGGCCAACCACCACATGGTGACCCGACTCAGGAGAAATGACTCGTCAGGGGCGATGTCCCCGTAGAAAAGGCGGCACAGGCCGAACAAGTCGGCCTGCACACACCCCCACTCCAATTCCTCCCGGGATCGGGGATCATCACCGCAAAGCTTGTTAACAGCCTCCCGTAGCCTGCGTCTCTGGCGCCGCACCCCGACGGCCTCCGCGATGAAATACCGCTTCCACAGCCCCGCCGGCCGTGGTGGAGCTGCGCGTTTCCGGAGGCGCGGTGTCTGAAACAAAAAACAAAAAAAAAAAAAAAAATTTTTATCATTATTACAACAGTGGATTTTACGACATTTTTCGCAACAATTTTTACAAAAAAAAAAAAAAAAAAACTCACCATGATTAACTCAAATTCATGAGTGGGGTCACCAAAGACCACCGTGTCCCTTTCCGTCCACAAATACTCCATTTTGTATCTGAAAAAAGAAAAATAAATAAATAAATAAATAAATAAATAAATGAACAAATGAATAAATAACACACACACAAGCCGAATATATTTATTATACAAAAAAAAATATATATATAACGAAACGAATAAACACTTACGTTGAAATTCTCTCGTCGAGGTCTCGTCGCTAAATGAAACAGCACCTCGCAGAATACAATCCCTCAAGGTGGGGAACACACCGAACATGGTACTTCGGTAGGGCAAAAATCGCGAAATCAACAAAAAATCGCGAAAAATAAAAATTCCGACGACTTTAAGCAAGTTAGAAAATAAAAGTCTCTCGAAACGAGTGGAACAAAGACAGAAAAATAACCAAGCGATATTGTCCGCAGGTTATTACCCCTTGTCGCAATCGCTGCTGACGGGGACGGAAAAGCATACCGGGTGGACAAATTTTCGGTTTGCCCAGGGTTATATTACGAGGAAATTGGAACACTATCAATAACAAGCGACATTTGGAAGCTAGTTATTAAGATAGATCTAGGATCTCTAAGGACCAGAGAAAACGATATGAAAAACACACTAACAAAATTAGCGGAACTGTGCAGCCGGCTGGCCATGGAAGACACCTTGTGCAACACAGTCGCTGACACAGGGAGAAAAATGCTCGACAAAGTCGAACGAGAGCTACAAGCCGTATACGATATAACGGGCGGCAAAACAACACGACACCGAAGAGGAATCATCAACGGTCTCGGATCAATTATAAAAGCTGTAACGGGTAACATGGATGCTCAGGATGCCGCAGAAGTAGACTATCGACTCAACAAAATAGGAGCCAATCAAAACTCTATCCAGGATGCTTTAAAAGATAATATCCAGGTCCTCGATAATGTCGTTCATCTATTTAACAAAACAACGATCCAATTGGAGACGCATCAGGAATCGCTGCGAACTCTAATCATAGGAGTACGTGATAGATTAGCAAATAGCCTAAACCAACTAAACGAGCGTCAACAAGTAGACGAAAGGTTAACAACAATGGAAGTCATAGTTGACTCCCTCTTAGGCGATGTACGACAACTGGCAAACTTCATAGCTGGATTATCAAAGGGAGTACTCAGCCCTAGCGTATTACCGCCAAGACAACTCGCGGATTATTTGAAAAATGCTATCGCATATCTTCCGAGAGGTCTTATGTTCCCAACTCCATTAAAACCAGAGGAAATGTCAAAATTAATGGAAATGAGCGAAATAGGCGCGTATTGTAACGACGTCGATCTGATACTTGTAATAAAAATACCGTTGCTAAATTACGAAGAATACATAATAAACAAAGCATATCCATTACCAGCAAAAATAGATAAGCATAGTTATTAGTTTCTGGAAATTACAAATCCTCTCGTAATAGTAGAAAGAACGCGAAAATCTTGCATTTTGATGAACGAAATCGAGTTGAAATCATGCAAAAAATTTAAGTCACATTTTTACTGTGCGCCAAAATATGCTTCACTAGCCGCACACGTATGCACAGCGTGCGAAACATCGATATACATAACGCACAGCATAAGTCAAGCACATTGTAACAGACGAATCATCGAATTAAATAACACACTGATAATTCCGCTTGAACGACAAGGGAAATGGTTATACGTAACGCCGGAGCCCGAAACATTACTAATACATTGCGGACAAAATCCCGCAGAACACGTAATATTAACAGGCGTAGGGACTCTGGCTTTGGACGGTAAATGTTCCGTCACAACCCCTAATTTTAGGCTCGAAACGCCCGGGGAAATTACCCAAAATGTATCTCACGAGTTTTTACCTCGGATAAATTTAACATTTTTGGAAAAAGACATCCCAATTTTACAACACACCTCGTTAATCGCAGAATTGCCACATAAATTAATCAATGACGCAACAGAAATAAATAAACTAGGCGAACGCTTAGACGCACTGAGAACGAAAGTCAACCACGTGAAACACACTGAAATAACACATCAAATCGCAATAGGCAGTTATTCAGTAGGTATGATCATACCGATAATACTCGGAACGACTTGTATAATTTTGTACCTGCGTAGGCGCAAACAACAAAGCACAGTCGCGATCTACAGCGAGCCTTCACGACCAAGCGAAGCGTCATCCGATAAACACAAACCGCCGAAACTCAAAGTCACAGGCAAATTCGTGCGAAACGCACCACAAACAAATTCGACATAAATAAATTTTACTACGTATCAAAAGTATGGAATTATAACGGGGAAACAACACATACAAATAAGACATAGGGGACACTCTAAAGCATAAAATGAGCAAAAAATTGTAAACAAACTTTGTAAGCCAAAGGACCACCCACAAGACCACAATAATCTCAGGAGAGATTCAATCTCCCGAAGGGGGGAGGGATGTTGTGACCTGGAATGTAGTATTTCCTAACAACATTCAGCGACCTCCTAAAAACCCCTCAACCTGCTTCACAATGGAACAGGGCAACAGCGTTGCCCAAATAATTGCAATAACGCCTTATCAGCAATTGCAATAGTAGAACAGGGCCAAGAGGCCAACATTAAGCAACACCACACAAGTAGTCGCAATATTGCTTCTTTAGCAATATTGCAGAACAGAGAAACAGGTCACCGTCACGATCAAATATCGCGATGCATCGAGGAATCGGGCAGTCTTCAGCTGGGCAAGGACGGGTTTGGTCCCACGGCAAATTAATCACTTACAACATAATCAGACCAAACTAGTCAATAAATATACAGTGTTTTTGGTAGCTATCGAGTTGGAGTTACACTCATTTGGAGAAGATCCCAAATCTCTACCCTGAATCCTGCGTCAATCCTGTAACGCCGAATTCCGGGACACAACATCATTATTAAATATAATTTTTAAAAAATGATATGTAATATAATATTAAATGTCAAATAAATATAATTTAAATATAATCTTATATGTAATTTAAATGTAATCTTACAAATAATTTAGATATTATATTACATATAATCTTTTGATAATGATATTGAAAAACGACGATATTTTTATGAGCTGAAAAAAGAATTTAAAAAATTCATGTGCAAGAGAAGGGATATTTATGTTGTACGAAACCCTATTCCATTTTTCTTAGACCTCAAGATTTGCAGTCCGGCTTCATTGTTGAAGAGAAAAATAGAACTGCTGCCGTCTCAAGACCTTTGGATTCTTGTGAATCAAATGACGTTATGAAAGGTCTTCGAAGTGAAATCTCAGCTCGACAAGAAATAACATTCGACGACGTGGTGCGAGTCGTCGTTTCGTATGACATGGGTTGGAACACTTGAGGCATCGGCAGGAACTACGATAGCTTAAACGGTCAAGCAGCGATCATTGGCTTGCATACAAAACGTGTTTTAGATTTTACAACACGTTGTAGAAAATGTCGTAAATGTGACAAAGGACATCCGCCGGAGGATCATAACTGTCATCGCAACTTTACCGGGAGCGCCAAAGCTATGGAACCCAGCGCAGCCGTTGAATTAACCACTAAGAGCTCTATCTTAAAAGATTACAATCTTCAAGTTGGCGTTTTAGTGGGAGATGATGACAGCTCTACTATTGCAGCAGTACGACGTAGTAGTATTCATCCCGTCGTCAAACACTCAGATATTAATCATACAAAAAAGGGCGTTGTCAAAGAGTTGTACAAGATGAAACCAAATCATAAAGATTTGTCGACGGAATGCATCGAGCAGCTTCGACGCTGTTTCGCATAAGCAACAGCTCAAAATAAAAGTCAACGACGAGCAATGGCAGCTGCGATTAAAAATATTCCGCATCATTGTTTCAACCTACACGATCATTGCGGAGAATGGTGCAAGTACCGTCAAAATCCGGCAGCCTACGAACCACACGATTATTTTCAAAACGAGGAAATGTTCGAGGATTTGAAAATTTTATTCGATAACCTGGCAAAAAATGTAGATCGTTTTGCTGCTGGCACGTCTAGCCAAGCAAATGAATCTCTAAACGCTACAATGGCAAGTAAGGCCCCAAAATCACGGTGCTACAGTTTATAAGAATCGGCCAATTTCAGGTTTGCTTGTGCCGTTAATCAGAAAAATTGCGGCGAACTATATATTGAGGCCATCAAAGACAAACTGACCATAACTCCTGGAGAGCTGACAAAGAAACATGTAGAACGAATCGACAAAGCAACATTGGTACGAGCCGGACGAATGGAAAATCCGGAACGAAAGAAACGACCGTTGTTTTTGAAAAAAAGTAAAACTCGTCTTCGTATTTTGAAAGAAAATTCAGAGGGGACAATTTACTCCAGCAATATGGGACTGTTGACAACACATGCTTTCAAAAATGGAGAGGAGAATGGCCCTGACGAAAAAAATATTCTATTTTTCGATTTGGAGACCTCGGGTTTTAACAAAGACGCTGACATTTTACAAATTGCGGTGAAAAGTGGTGACCTCAGTTTTTCGGCGTATGCAAACCCAAAACGGAAAATCTCTCAAGGAGCTTCGAACGTAAATGGGCTAACGAACGAGAATGGGAACTTAATGCTACACGGACGTCGTGTTGAAACGAAACCTATAGAAATATTGCTGCAAGATTTTTTGTTGTTCCTCAAATCGTTGGGAAACAGATGCGTCTTATGTCCTCACAATAATACGTTCGATGCCCCACGATTATTGCGAGCTATTACAAAAACGCCTTTGTTTCAAGATTTTGGAACCCTCATTCATGGATTTATTGATACGTTGCCTCCTACAAGAAAAGTTACAGGCAAAAAAGGCAAGGGTGAGACTTCGTTGGCGACATTAGCCCTGTCACTGGATATTGCAAATAACGGAGCACACGATGCTGTTATCGACGTCAAAATGCTCGAAAAAGTGATAGAGAAACTAAAAATTTCAAAAAAAGAGTTAATCGATAGCACTAAAACGTGGGATTACTCCGTGCAGAAAGAAGCTTGTTCGCAACGGTCAGCAGAAATTTTCAAGTCATTGTCACCCTTGAAAAATCATTGTTCATTGAATATCAGAAAAAGAATAGCCGATGCAAATATTTCATACAATGATATCATTGACACGTATCGTGTAGAAAACGAATGAGGCATTCGCCGATTATTTGGCAAAGATGAAAATCTCAATGTTCGAGTGACAACTTCATCTAAAGTTATAACGAAACTTGTCAAATATTTGTCAATTTCATAAAATCGCAAGACATTTAACTTTAAAAAATCCCAAATTATTTACGTCCATTAAATATAATGATGTTATGTAAACTTCAAATGTTTTTAATAAATAAAAGAAATATCTAGAAATAATTGTTTTTTTTTTATTTCTAATATATCGAAAACGTGGCTTTATGGTGCAACAGAACGAAGTTGTCCGTGAAAGAAAATGAGTATTCGAATTTCCCGCTACTTTCGGTCTATGCAACGTTGCCGCTATATTCTTGTTTCTTGCAGTGAAAACCGCGTCCCTCGCCTTTAATATTAATTTTCTGAAACACAAGCTTCCTACATATGTGGAAAAAATTACACGATGCTTTGTTGTGACCCGGAATTTCCCTATTTTACAACATCGGTCAGCGACCGAACTGCGGTCAATCACCGACCGAATAAAAGAGCATTCAACTGCTTATCGCAACAGAATTGGGCAATTTAGAGCAAATAATTGCAACAATGCTTCGTCAGATTATTGCAAAAGATCGATAGCCGTCACCTTTCGAGCGACGACGTATCGATCCCGAAAGTCAGTCTTGATCAGGGCAGCGACGGGTTTGGTTCGAAGGCAAAACCATCAACTTGTACTTCTTGTTGAACCTTTTTAAACCAACCTAGTCAATAAACTTTACAAGTATTTTGTAGCTGCTTGAGTTGGAGTTTAACTCGTTTGGAGTAGATCCCAAAACCTTCATCCCTATTTCACGATAGTCTCTATCTTGAAATATCGGGACGCAACATTGGTGGCAGCGGTGGGATCGCCACAACTCAATTATCGCTTTAAATCACAAAATACTATTGCAGACTTGTGTATCGCGAACGGAGTGACCGAGTCACCTCGCGTGTGAGAGTGTCTGCATCGACCGAGTCGAAAAATTACCCACGGAACGTATTGCGACCGAGTCGAGCCACGTACGAGAAATCCCGGATCCCGAGGATCACCGGAAGGCCCAGCTGCATCAAGGACTCAACAAGGACAGCCGCGTCAAGCAAAGGAACGCGAAGAGGACGAAGATCCTGTACGAGAAACGTCACGAGAATCGTCATGCAACTTGCGATCATCTACCTGTAAGTGACGGAACATTTGATTTTTTCTGAGATCCACTAAAGCCAGAGAAATTAGTTAACTCGTATGTCGGATGACGAACAGTATAACCGCTTATGTTTGCGAGGTAACCGTCATTTATCGAGGTCCCTAGATTCATTTTTCGAGTCACGGGTAGTATATGAGCTCTCAGACGACGAAGAGCAGTGCAAAAAACGCAGACGCGAAACTAGCAGCGCGGAAAGTTTGTATCTATCACCGGAAACTTTAGCGAAACTCAAATTTCCGAAATGCGTACGTTTTTCCAATCCGGACGAATCTACGACCGACGGGGACAAATCTTTTAGCCCCGTAGATACTGAGCGCGCGAGTGAAATAAATCTCGACGATTTTTCATTGCTGAATCCGCATACAGCAAACATGCCAAATACAGTAGAGTACATGACAATAAAGGATGCGAGAAACAGTCTCCCTGTGTTCGATGCCTCCAAAACGGAGCTCGTCACAGACTTTATTAGAGCGGCAAAATACGCTGCAGATTCGGTGGATCCCGCGAACAGTCCGAACCTCCTCACTGCCATATTAAGTTTAAAAATATAGGGCCGCAGACTTGCGCTTTCGCGACCTCCAAACCGTAGAGGAGCTATTAGAAGAGCTACGTACGTTATACGAAAAACAACGTACGGTTCCCGCGCTACAGGTCGAGTTCAATACATGTCGACAACAGCCCGAGGAATCGGTGCAAGCATACGCGCATCGTGTAGAAACTATAACTATGGAGTTAATTGCCGACTGTACGGCAGAAATCACCCACGAAATTGGGAAAAAGGCCGTTGAACAGTTACTCCGTCAGTTCGCCCTTAACAACTTCGAGCGAGGGTTACGCAGGGACCTTCAGCTCTTAGTAAGGTCTCGAGGCTACACGAATCTCCGAGAAGCAATTAGAGGGGCGACAGAGGAGGAAAAGGGCATCGAAGGGACGCGGATAATCGCGAAAAGGTTCTCCCATGGAGGGGAGCGAACCCAACAAAAATACCAAGGGCCACCATACACCTGGTTCAGCGACAAACGGAAGTCCTGGGGAGGTACACAGGCAGCACAGGCCACTCAGGGCCAGTCGTCAGGGCAAGGGCGGGAGAGCCTGCCTGCGCAGACGAAAACGATCCAACAGTTGGACATTGTGTGCCATTATTGTAAAAAGAAAGGCCACAAAATCAGAGATTGCCGAAAAAGGATCAAGGACCAAGGAGGATCGGGTCAACCAACGACACCGGGACAAAATGGAAGGTTCCCGTACAAAGGGACCCCGGAGAAAAATTCAAGCTCCGAAAATCAAAGGACGATAAGCTCTCTCGCGGTGGGAACGCTAACCGCGACAAAAGTCGAAACGCGAGAGAAAGTTAAAAAGGAAAAACAGGGACCCCGGCGATGTAAAAAAATCGGGGATCTACAGCACGGCAAAGCCGAGGCACAGTGCGTCAACGCCCCGGCAAGAATTTGCCAAGTCAGCGCTTCAGGCCCGAGCATCCACCCTAGTGACCTGCATTTTCGCTCGTCGCAAGAGCGTGAGGGACTTCTCACGTTACGCTGCGATACAGGTGCACAATGCTGCACAGTACGGGTCAACGAACTGCGCGACGATACTCCTATAGTCGATGAGGTCATCGAACTCCACGGTCTCGGAGAAACGGCCTTCCGCTCACTGTGCAAAGCGGAACTAGAGATAAAGACTCCTGCATCCGTAATCAAACACGAATTCCACGTAGTCAGCAAGGACGTACCTCTGGAGGTCGATGGGCTGCTGGGAATGGACCTCATCGTAAAATACAAAGCGAATATATTGGGCGGCAGGATATTCCAAATTTTTAGGGAAAAGTTATGCTTTGTACGCGGATCGAAGCAAATAAAAATACCTGCCCGGTCAGAATACCTATTGTGGGCCAGGACGCCAGGGGAAGGCGCTGGTTATGTGGAAAAACAGGAAATCCGCCCGGGAATAACACTTGGCGAAGGGATAGTGAGGCCGGAGACGCACGCCTGTCCTGTTCTAATAATGAACGCCCTAGAAGAGGCACAAACAATAGAACGACCGACCGTCGAGATTAAGGAACTCGACTGGATCAAAGAGGAGCCCGTGGAAACATGCCAGCAAACGGAAATTCGCGAGATACCGCACAGTCGAGGGAAATATAGCAAGGAGCGATCGGAAAAAATCTGACTGGAGGTCAGAGGGGACTCGCATTTAAACTCGGAAGAAGAAAAAAAACTCCGGGAAATTTGCGAGGAATTCTCGGACGTATTTCACCTAGAAGGAGAAAAACTAGGCTACACCGATGCCGTCGAGCATCAAATATCTGTGAAACCTGGAACAACGCCGATCAAAGTACGTCCGTACCGATTACCAAAGGAGCACCGGAAGGAAGTGCAAAAACAGGCACAACAAATGCTAGAGGATGGAGTAATCCGGCCCAGTACGAGCCAATGGAATGCTCCGTTGCTCGTCGTGCCCAAAAAGGCAGATACCGATGGCACAGTTCGGAAAAGAGTCGTCGTCGACTTTCGCACACTAAATCTCGCGACAGAAGGCGACTCTTATCCACTGCCCAATATCAACGAGATATTGGATCAGTTGGGAAAGGCAAAATACTTCACGACCTTGGATCTCGCCTCAGGATTTCACCAGATCCCGATGGCTGAGAAGGATAGAGCAAAAACCGCTTTTTTCACGCCCCTGGGTCACTACGAGTACAACCGTATGCCATTCGGATTAAAAAATGCACCTCCGACTTTTCAGCGACTGATGGACACGGTATTAACCGGTTTACAGGGAATAAAATGCTACGTTTACCTCGACGACATCGTGATATACGGAAACTCACTCACCGAGCACAATAATTGCTTGAGAGAAGTGTTAGCGAGGCTGAGGACAGCGAATTTACGCATACAACCGAGAAAATGCAAATTTATGCGTAAGGAAACGCAATATCTCAGCCACATAATAACCGAGGTTGGAGTAAAGCCCGATGAAAGCAAAATCGAGCAGTAAAAAATTTCCCAACACCGAAAAATATGAAAGACGTACAGTCGTTCCTGGGACTGGCGGGATATTATCGCCGATTCATCAAAAACTTCTCCAGTATTGCGAAGCCTCTGACCGACTTAACAAAAAAGGAGGTTAAATTCGCGTGGATGGAATAAAGTGAGGCTGCGTTCGAACGCCTGAAAGAGGCTTTAACCACCGCCCCGATACTACAATATCCCGATTTCTTGAAGCGTTTCGTTATTACGACAGACGCATCGGATAAAGCGATCGGAGCGATATTAGCTCAAGGGAAGATCGGCGAAGATTTGCCCATTTTTCACGCTAGTAGAACGCTAAACAAGGCCGAAACAAATTACTCCACTACCGAAAAAGAGCTACTTGCAATTGTGTGGGCTGTTAATCAATTTCGACCGTATATTTACGGAACGAAATTTACAATCGTAACAGACCACAAGCCATTAACATGGTTGTTCGGGGTAAAAGATCCTGGATCAAGGTTAATGAGATGGAGAATTAAATTAGAAGAATACAACTACGAAATACAGCATAAAGCTGGATAAATAAATATAGCCCAATCGAATTGTCATTTGACCCGGAAATAATTATTAACAGCAATTTTCCTTCGGAATCCTTTAGGGGGGGTCACTGGGAGTCTACATTTCGGTTTTCGAGGTCCGCCCCCTGTTGCATTTTCCGCCATCTTGAATTAAAGGGTTGATTTTTGTTTCTTGAATAACTCGTTTGTTTTCAATTTTACACGAAAAATGGTTCTGACCAAAGTTGTTTGAAATTTAATTTCCTACAATTTTGGTTCTCATTAATTTTCCTGTAGGATCGATATTTTTCGATTTAGACTCGAAAAGAAAAGGTGAATTTTTGTTTTTTGAATAACTCGTTTATTTATAATTTTACACGAAAAATGGTAGATACTAAAGCTGTTTAGAATTTAATTTCCTACAATTTCGTCTTTGCTCATTTTTTCATAGAATCGATATTTTTCGATTTATATCGGATAAGAGATGGGGTGAAATTTTATTAACCGAATAACTCGTTGATTTTTAATTTTACACAAAAAATGGTAAATACTGAAGTTGTTTAGAATTTAATTTTCTACAATTTCGTCCTTGCTCATTTTTCCGTAGGATCGAAATTTTTTTATTTGGACTCGAAACGAAAGGGTGAAATTTTATTTATCGAATAACTCGTTGATTTTTTATTTTACACGAAAAATTGTTTTCACCGAAGTTGATTACAATTTAATTTCCCACAATTTCGTCTTTGCTCATTTTTCCGTAGGATCGATATTTTTTTATTTAGACTCGAAAAGCAAGGGTGAAATTTTATTTATCGAATAACTCGTTGATTTTTTATTTTACACGAAAAATTGTTTTCACCGAAGTTGATTACAATTTAATTTCCCACAATTTCGTCTTTGCTTTTTTTTCCGTGGGATCGATATTTTTTTATTTAGACTCGAAAAGAAAGGGTGAAATTTTATTTATCGAATAACTCGTTGATTTTTTATTTTACACGAAAAATTGACCCTTTGGTACGCAGGCAGCCATGGACCCATTAGGAATGCCATAAAAATGTTTTGGTTCCATCAACCAAATAGGGTATATTAGCATGATTTTCTCGTTAAAACTATTAAATTCTTGTGTATTTCAACAAATACATTTGTTTGACTCAATAAAACAGTTATATTCCATTCGCCTTTGTTATTTCAAACAAATCTTTATTTAATTGTAAACTGCAAAGGAACATTTTATTAGATTCAAACAAAAAGCATTTCATTCGCATAAATAAAATTTTATTTTAGTCAAGTAGGTCTCTTTTTTATAAATGAATTGCAGTCGATGATAATATTTATTTAGCGTAAAGAAACAGTTTCATTAAAAATCATTCAAACGTTTAGTATCATCGAGATATAACAAAATTATTTGTTGGAAGCAAACAAATTATTTCACTGAGAATCTAACAAAAGTTTGTTATGCCAAGATACAACCAAATATTTTTTATGGGCGTAGCTCTCGAAAAGTTACATATTTCATATCAACGATTTACGATAATGGCAGGGAATACCCAGGTGATTGAGGAAGATTTTGTTACGTCCAAGCATCCTTTTTCAACCATGTGAAGATTTGCGCTGCTAAGCTCGCGCGGATCAATACTCTTACAAAGGGGACGATGTTAACAATTAAAGTTGCCTGACACGTGTTATTGCAAATCTATAAATGAGCAAGAGTATCGCGCAGCATCAATCTGTAAACGAAGGGGAGCCACACCGTCCGATCACTCGAGACCCCCACGTCAACATTCGAGGCGCCAGGAATGCCGTAAAATCCGAAGATACCAGGAAGGGACCAAAACGCGAGATCCCCGGCCAGCAGAAGAAGAGGACCAACCTACAAGTCACCGTTACCCCTGGACAGATCAATACTCGGGGTACCTACAGGCACGAGTCGCGGAAGACGCACCTCGCGCGAGACCAGCACCCCTACGCAACAGCACCCCAAAGGAGGACCACGCGAGGGATCCTAAACATACTCGTAAAATCGAAATAAGGCCATGGGGTAAGAAAATGAAGAATTCTCGGAAAATCAAAGGGGAGACATGTGAGTCATCGCCTGGACCTCTCGGTTCCCGGGCGACAAAAGGGGTATAAGTATGAGGACCAAAAGAGGGAGATCACTCAGTCCATCGAGATTTTTCCACGGAGTCAGTCAGTCGACGTTTTTACACCGAGACCTCTTGATCATACTGCGCGTCATATTCGCGATTACTCTAAGTCTAAGTTGGGAACATTCGCAGTCTTTTCACTTAGTCTTCTCAAGTCGCGCCGCGTCATATCAGACATATCAGTCGCGTTAATTCAATTCAATCGAGGTTGTAAATCCGCGGAGTATTGTGTCGCAATCCTGCACTATCATCGAGTTTCTAGTCAACCGATCTCCACTCGTACGACAAATAATCACTGTCGAGTTTAACCGCGCCGCGCCGAGACTATTCACGAATCAGCCTAAATTGTAATCGCTTTTTGTATACTCTAAGGTTGCTTTGAACTAAGTGTGTGTAAACCAGAATTTATCCGTGTTAAATTGTCGTGATCCAGATTACGCTTGTAACCAAATTGTAATCAGACATTTGTAACTAAGTGTAACTACAATATTTAATCATTGGATGTGTATGTGTGTGTGTATGTAACAAAAGAGAACAGTGTACGCCAAATACTTCGAACCTTACCGATACATATCAACAATCGAAGAGCAGCGACCCAGCAAGGAAGATTGTAACAAACGCTACCTGCACGGAACATATCCTACACTAAATAAATAGAGTGAGTACACTGTGTGAATCCGCCTCATAATATATTACCATCCTTCCTTCTAACGCACTGTCCCACGGTCATCCCTCCCATATCGACGACGTGACTTCCGTCCCTGGGTAAAGGGCTTGATTGTCTTGACCCGAAAGCGAAGTCAATACCGTGTTGCGTCTCCCTTAAATTCGATAAGCTCACGGGGACGTAACAATTTAAGCTATTAAGGGAATTTTATCGGTGCTCAAGTGGTTAATGTTATAATGAGCATTTCATATTTGAACACTCCAATGTCCCTACCACACGACTACTTTGTCGAAGCAAATTTTTAATTTAAAAAGTTGCAAATTTCAATCATAATGCAAGTTATAATGCATTGATACAATTCCATCCCCTCTTATTGAGTTTAAATCGAAAAATATCGATCCTACGGAAAAATGAGCAAGGACGAAATTGTGGGAAATTAAATTGTAATCAACTTCGGTAAAAACAATTTTTCGTGTAAAATAAAAAATCAACGAGTTATTCGATAAATAAAATTTCACCCTTGCTTTTCGAGTCTAAATAAAAAAATATCGATCCTACGGAAAAATGAGCAAGGACGAAATTGTGGGAAATTAAATTGTAATCAACTTCGGTGAAAACAATTTTTCGTGTAAAATAAAAAATCAACGAGTTATTCGATAAATAAAATTTCACCCTTTCGTTTCGAGTCCAAATAAAAAAATTTCGATCCTACGGAAAAATTAGCAAGGACGAAATTGTAGAAAATTAAATTCTAAACAACTTCAGTATTTACCATTTTTTGTGTAAAATTAAAAATCAACGAGTTATTCGGTTAATAAAATTTCACCCCATCTCTTATCCGATATAAATCGAAAAATATCGATTCTATGAAAAAATGAGCAAAGACGAAATTGTAGGAAATTAAATTCTAAACAGCTTTAGTATCTACCATTTTTCGTGTAAAATTATAAATAAACGAGTTATTCAAAAAACAAAAATTCACCTTTTCTTTTCGAGTCTAAATCGAAAAATATCGATCCTACAGGAAAATTGATAAGAACCAAAATTGTAGAAAATTAAATTTCAAACAACTTTGGTCGGAACCATTTTTCGTGTAAAATTGAAAACAAACGAGTTATTCAAGAAACAAAAGTCAACCCTTTAATTCAAGATGGCGGAAAATGCAACAGGGGGCGGACCTCGAAAACCGAAATGTAGACTCCCAGTGACCCCCCCTAAAGGATTCCGAAGGAAAATTGCTGTTAATAATTATTTCCGGGTTTGGCCCTTTTTTCGTACAATTCGACTGGGCTAATACAAACGCTGACGCGTTGAGTCGCATTTACGCGCTCACTCGAGCGCAAGCGAAAGAAAAAGAGGAAAAAGAGAACAGGGCCGAGCCACAAGAGGAAGAAGGACGGAGAGAGCGCTCTCACACGGCTAGCGAGGCCCCTCGTGCGGGCGAGACGGCCCGGGGAAGCGCGGTGCCGGGGCCTGGATGCATCGCGCGGGCCGAGCGACGGCACCGACAGCGAGAGCGAGGAGGATGGCTGCAGCATAGGCGTACTATGCCCCGACGTGCGTGAGCGCCTCGAAATCATGAGGGAATACCACGATGCCCCTCTAGGTGGGCACCAGGGCATCAAGCGAACACTGCAGAGGATACGAGATAAGCATAATTGGCCTGGAATGAAAAAGGACGTCGCTACCTATATACAACGGTGCGACAAATGTCAGAGGAACAAGGTAGGAAAAAAGGCAAAGGCCCCGATAGTCACCACAGACACACCGACGCGTGCTTTTGAAAACTGTCCCGTCGATATAGTAGGACCCCTACCGATCACGGGAAAAGGGAATAGGTTGTGACGTTGTGTCACCGAAGGGCTGCCAACTGCACCGTCGCGCGTGGGCCCGCCGATCTGGGCGCCACTTTCGCTCCGCCGTGCGTACAAACTCGCGACTATAGACACGGAGGCATGCGCAATAGCCTCCCCGCGTGGCGCGCAAAAACCACCGGCAACCACGAGGACGCCGACGCCATAATTAATTATTCTAGAGCCAACCGGTGTAGAGAGCGGAGAGTAGAGAGCGAGAGAAAAGCGAAAAACGGAAAGTGAGGAATAGCGAGAAGTAGTGAGGAATAGCGAGAAGTAGCGAGGAAAGGCGAGAAAAAAAAAAGCACGAGAGCGGCGAAAAGGAATAGAGGAAGCGATAAAAAGGAAGGACAGGGAAAGCGAGAAGGATAGCGAAAGGCTTCACGCCAAATATGCGTCGCGAAGAGCGAGCCACCGCGCGGTGAGTACCCGCTTCGTTTTCCTTAATTCTCTCCCGTCAGTCGAACGCGACGGAAAAGGTTTTTTTGGTCTTATTAGTTGCGATCGACGGGTTTTCTCGACCCAGGTTGTAAATGACACGAGGCCGCTTCCCGGCAAAAATAATATCACTTTCCTCGTTCGTGGCCTGGCTTGCCCAAGTCGGCGTCGACCGCGTGTTTTTTTTTTTTTTGTGGTCATTCGCGCGCGTATTTTGCTCGCCCGAGTTGGCGTCGTTCGTATGGTTTTTTTTCTATTATTCTCGCGCGGGGACGACGCAACACGGCCGGCTCCTGCGGCGAGGTACGAGTAACTCCCAAAACAATAACAAGTCCGTGTTTGTCCCCGGTATTGGTCGAAAAACAAACAACGGTGCGTGTGCAGCGGCAGCCCTTCCCGGATTTGTGAAATCGACGTGTAGACGCGCGAGCGCCGAGCGTCGGTGCCCCATTCCCCGCTAGGGGGAAACTGACAGTTCGCGCTCGAATTATTTTAGGTTAAGCCTGGCGGAAAACCCACGTCCTTTCTCCCTATCCAGCTTCCGCATTCCTCGGCGTGAAAGAGAGAGTGCGTGTGTGCGTGTATTTGCGCCCACAGGGGATCACCGCCATCGGAGTACGTCGAGGGGAGCCAGAGCGTCGGCCGGGGCGCCGGGGAAGCATCGGTGAGTGAGGATATTTTCTCGCTGCGCCTCGACGACAGCGCTTCTGCAGCGCCTCAGCGGTCTCGACGCAGCAGCACCTCAGCGACTGAGAACCTTTTCTCGCTGCGCCTCGACGACAGCGCTTCTGCAGCGCCTCAGCGGTCTCGACGCAGCAGCACCTCAGCGACTGAGAACCTTTTCTCGCTGCGCCTCGACGACAGCGCTTCTGCAGCGCCTCAGCGGTCTCGACGCAGCAGCACCTCAGCGACTGAGAACCTTTTCTCGATGCGCCTCGACGACAGCGCTTCTGCAGCGCCTCAGCGGTCTCGACGCAGCAGCACCTCAGCGACTGAGAACCTTTTCTCGCTGCGCCTCGACGACAGCGCTTCTGCAGCGCCTCAGCGGTCTCGACGCAGCAGCACCTCAGCGACTGAGAACCTTTTCTCGCTGTGCATCGTCGACAGCATTTTCGCCGCGCCTTGGGGATTTCGACGACGCAGCACCTCAGCGACTGAGAAACTTCTCTCGCTGTGCATCGTCGACAGCGTTTTTCGCAGCGCCTTGTGGATTTCGACGACGCAGCACCTCAGCGACTGAGGAACTTCTCTCGCTGTGCATCGTCGACAGCATTTTCGCAGCGCCTTGGGGATTTCGACGACGCCGCACCTCGGCGTGAGAGACTTCTCTCACAGCACTCGACGACAACGACTTCGCTGCGCCTCGCAGCTTTCATCGACGCAGCGACTCGGCGAGTGAGAATATTTTCTCGCTGCGCCTCGACGACAGCGTTTCCGCAGCGCCTTGGGGATTTCGACGACGCAGCACCTCAGCGACTGAGGAACTTTTCTCGCTGTGCATCGTCGACAGCATTTTCGCCGCGCCTTGGGGATTTCGACGACGCAGCACCTCAGCGACTGAGAAACTTCTCTCGCTGTGCATCGTCGACAGCGTTTTTCGCAGCGCCTTGTGGATTTCGACGACGCAGCACCTCAGCGACTGAGGAACTTCTCTCGCTGTGCATCGTCGACAGCATTTTCGCAGCGCCTTGGGGATTTCGACGACGCCGCACCTCGGCGTGAGAGACTTCTCTCACAGCGCTCGACGACAACGTCTTTGCCGAGCTGGGCAGTTTCGACGCAGTGACACCTCGGTGAGGGAGGGCGTTTCTCACTACGCTTTGACGCCGACGTTGTACCGCGCTCCTGGGAGTTCGACACCGCACCGTCACCAGTGAGAGTCTCCTCTCGCTGCACCTTGGCGCCCCCGCTTCCACCGCGTTTTTTTTGGATTTTGAAGCCACAGCGCGGGAGTATCACCGGCAGTCAACGGAAACTACGTGGAAGAGCGCGTGTGCACAGTGTGAGAGAGTCGCGTTCCCCAATCCCCCTCCCACGGCGAATTTCTTCCGTAATTATTTCAGGCCATTTTTGTTGGATTATTGCGCTATTCTTTTACGTTTTTTTTGGGAATCGCTTGACCCTCCGGTGGCGAGTAATATTGTAATTTTTTTTGGCGTGTACATATTTTGCGTGCTGCGTGCGAGCGCCTCGCACACCGTTTTTTTTCCTGCGCTCCGCTCGAGAGGAATCCGAGTTTGTTTGCGATTATCGCGGATTTTTTTTTGGGTATCAGCCGTTATCTCGCGAATATCTCGGATCTTCTTTTTTGGTACTTCTATTTAGCGTGTGGCCTGCGAGTGTCTCGTCCACTGTATTGCGCGCTTCGCTCGAGAGGAATCCGAGTTCGTTTGTGATTGTCGCGGACCTTTTCTGTATCCGCCGTTATTTCGCGAATAACTCGGATCGTTTTTCTTTTCTTTTGTTTTTCTTCGGCGTCGTATCCGAGTTTCTTGTGTTATCATTTGAGACTTCATTTTTTTTGTTTTTTTTTGGATTTCTTTCGCCACGTTTCGCTATGCTTATTTAACCCTTCGCTAGCGAGTGACGCGAGTTATTTTGCGCGTATTTCGAGTTCTTTTTGGTTTAATAAGCGAGTTATATAGCGAGTATCCCAGCACTTCTGTTTGTTTAATCTGCGAGTTTATTTGGCGCTCATTTTGTTCGGCACTACCCCGCGTCTGTTGGCGACACTTCGCTTTGTTTTTGTAAGCCGCTTTGCTAATCCACGTACAATTACTGGTTTCGTCTCTCTGGTTTTTTTTGCTATTTGGCGCTTTCTTCCCCCGTCCCCGTTCCCCCGCTTCCCGCCTGGCCTTGCGTGAGCGGTGCACCGAGTACGTTGACGCGATACTCCCAAGGTACAGTGTAAGCAGCCATCGCGTCGGAGAACTACCCCTGAGGTACATCGGGAGGACGACTAGGACCTGCCCATACGATTCGCTCATAGAGAGCTGGCGCCCAACTACGACACGGGGAGCTAGCGCACGCTACTCCCCCCCCACGCGCCGCACCGGGAATCTCTCCCGGTATATTTTTGGCGTACCTCTCGTCCTGACGAGAGGAGCGTCATAAGGTATATACTTACCTTTCAGGATTTACTTACAAAGTACAGTCTAGCATTGCCTTTGGAAAATCAAGAAGCGAATACAGTCGCAAAAGCCATGACCACCGAAATTATTTGCAAATTCGGCGCTCCGTCAATAATTCTGTCGGACCAAGGGACGAATTTCCTGAGCGCGACTTTCAAAGGGATATGCGAATTACTCGGAATAGAGAAAATTCAATCAACCGCATATCATCCGCAATCAAACGGAGCCCTGGAAAGATCCCACAGGACTCTCGCAGAATACCTGAAAAATTTCATCGGAGAGGACCAAAAAGATTAGGACGAATGGTTGCCGTACGCAATGTTTATGTACAACACCACGCCTCACTCGGTGACCAAGCTCACACCACACGAATTGGTTTTCGGAGAGAGAGCAGAGTTACCGACGGCTTTGCAGCAGGCCCCGCGAACGACCTACTCGTATGAGGATTATGCCGCGGAATTGCGGGAACGCCTGCGGGCAGCATGGCAGCAGGCGCGGGAGAACGTGAAGGGAGCCAAGGAAAAGGCCAAACAACGTTACGACAGAGATGCAGCAGTAGTAGACTACCGCCCAGGCGACACCGTCCTCCTCCTCGACGAGACGGTCAGACGAGGACGCTCGGCTAAGCTCACACCCAAGTGGGTATGGCCTTATACGGTCAAAAGCAGAGAGTCGAGCGAAACCTATGTTATCGGCCGCGGGCGGAAAACGACGCGCGTGCACGCGAACCGCATCAAAGCGTACGTTACCCACTAGCGAAGGCAACGTACGCACACACACACACACACACACACCGTCGCGGGAGTCATGGCACCGCGAAGAGCCTCGCACGGCTCAACAAAAAAAAAGAGATACAACGAAAAAAAAAAAAAGAGACAGAAAGAAACATATAAAATAAAAATAAAATAGAGGGAGCTCACGGGGGGCCCCCAACGCACGCGCCCTGAAATGAGGAAGGGGAGGAGAAGGATAAAATAAATAAACAATATATTGTTACATAAAAAACGTTGACGGCTAATTATCGAAAAGCCAGGGGACGCGAACGCCCATTCCTCGGAACAGCGCCGGTAGCCACCATATTGTCGGTCGGCTCATAAACCAACTCTCCTCGGGGGTGAAGTCGCCATAAAAAAGGCGACACAGGCCGAGTATATCGGCCGGGTCGCCACCCCACTCAGCCCCTTCAC
The DNA here is from genome assembly GCA_959613375.1 of Heteropelma amictum. Lineage (NCBI taxonomy): Eukaryota > Metazoa > Arthropoda > Insecta > Hymenoptera > Ichneumonidae > Heteropelma > Heteropelma amictum. The sequence continues at coordinate 6,571,106 of OY390726.1, read as the reverse complement.
GTGATTTGGGGTCATCCCCCCATAGGCGATCCACCGCCTCGCGGAGGCGGCATCGCCTGCGGCGGACCCCAACCGCGTGAGATACAAAACCGCGCCCTCACCACCCAGAGGGCCACGGTCCGCCGACCCTCTTACGAAGGCGAGGAGTCTGAAACAAACGCAAAAACGCATTAAGCAAATCAAAAAAAAAAAAAAAAACACAACAAAAATATCACAAAAATAAAAGAAGGGGAAAGATACTCACCAACACTAGCTCATACGTTTCACCCTCGGCACCAAAAATGGCGTTTCCACCTTCCAAATACAGAGAATCCATCTGAAACAAAAATAAAAACGGGCAGATAGGAAAATTTTTATATAATAAAAATAAAATAAAGCGAATCAATAAAACAAAACGTATTAATACTCATGATATTGCTTCGTCGAAGTCTCGCTGCTAAATGAAGCGACGCCTCGATGATCAAATTCATCGAGGCAAGAATCACACCGAGAGCGGCACCCCGGTGGGGTAAAAGCGCGGAGTCAACAAAATTCGCGAAAAAATATAAATTCCGACGACTATTAAGTGAGTTAGAAAATGAAAAATTTTTCGAAACAAGTGGAACAAAGACAGAAAAATAACCGAGCCAGATTCTCCGCAGGTTAGTACCCCTCGTCGCTATCGCCGCCGAGGGGGACGAGAAAACATACCGGGTGGACAAATTTTCAACCAGCCCAGGGATTTATTATGAAGAAATAGGAACTTTATCCGTAACCAGTGATACATGGAAATTAATCATAAAAATGGACTTCGGATCGTTAGAAAAACAAGAAAGGGAAATAAAAAATACATTTACAAACCTAACAGGGCTGTGTACTTGGGCAGCTACGAAGGACGTGCTGTGCAATACGATTGCCAACACCGCAGCAAAAATGCTACAGAGGACCGAGCAAAAGCTTCGAGCGATCCACGATATAACGGGTGGCAAATTAACACGTCACCGTAGAGGCATTATTAACGGCCTTGGCTCGATTATCAAGGCAGTCACGGGAAATATGGATGCACAGGATGCTGCGGAAATTAACGAACAACTTAACAAATTGGGGACCAATCAAAATGCTTTGGAAAACGCCCTCAACGAAAACGTTCAAATTCTCGAGTCGACATTACACCTGTTCAACAAATCAACAACACGATTGGAGGAAAATCAAAAAACAATTACAATCACTCGTCGTGAGCGTACGGGACAGCCTGACAAACCGTCTGGACAGATTAGATGAACGACAACAAATAGGTGAGAAACTTACAACAATGGGAATGATCACCGAATCTCTATTGAGCGAAGTCAGACAATTGACAGATTTTATAGCAGGGTTATCAAAAGGATTAGTTAATCCAAGCATATTGCCTCCGGGGCAAATGGCAGAATACTTGAAAAATGCCATTACATACTTGCCGAGAGGTCTGTTGTTTCCGACGCCCGTGCGGCCGGAGGAAATGCCAAAATTATTAGAAATTAGCGAAGTAGGTGCGTATTGCGTAGAGACGGAACTCGTCCTGGTCATCAAAATTCCATTAATAAACCACGAGGAATACCTAGTAAATAGAGCATGTTCGAGGAGGCCGAGAATTCTGGCTTGAAGAAAAGGCAAAGGAGAAAGAATCCGCGCACGAATGTTCACGACAACAACGAAAACGAAGATTTATTCGTTCTCTAAATTATAAATAGAAAAAGGTCTCACCGAAGAGTTATTCGGGCGTAGCACAACAAAAAAAAGGTGAATGATAGAAGCGAGTAGCACAGTCGCGCGCTTACGCACGAATGGCGTCGAGACGCTCGCGTACGCGTCGTCGAAGAAGTGTTCCGAGCGTAAAACCGAAGTGTCCGAGAAAGGCACACTGAGGAGTCCGGACTGATTACGCGAAAGCCGAGTGTAAATCGACTTGTAGCGTAATAAGTTGTAGACGAGAGAAGCCGGGAAGCGACCGAAAAAAGACTCGGTGAAAGCTGTAATTCAGCGAGAAACACGAAGCGTGGCCTGCGACTTATGAACGGTAACTGTCTCCTTCTCGACTTGCGGGGAAGAAGACGGAAACAAGAGGCCGAGGAGGGGAGGCAGGGCGATCGCCACGCTTGAGCCTAGCCTAGGCCCGCTTGACACAGGCCGGGCGCTGCTGGCCCCTGGCGAGGCCCGCGCGATTTTAAACAGAGCGTATCCATTGCCCGCGAAGATCGAAGAAAATCACTTTCAATTTATAGAGGTAACAAATGCAATCGTCATTGTTAAAAAAACGCGAAGATCTTGCTTAATGATGGACGAGAGCGAGCTGCGATCGTGCAAAAAATTAAAATCTCATTATCTATGTAGACCTAGACGCGCTATATTAGCCGCGCACACTTGCACGTCATGCGAAACAACGATGTATATCACGCATAATGTTAAAAACGCGGAATGCCATCAGCGCATCGTACAGTTAAACAATACGCTAATAATTGCATTAGAACATCGTGGTAAATGGTTATACATAGCGCCGGAACCTGAAACCTTATTAATACATTGCGGAACGCGACAATTGGAACATGCGACATTAATAGGGACAGGGACTCTGGCTTTGGACGGAAAATGTTCCGTCACCACTCGTAATTTTAGAATCGAAACCATAGGAGAAATAAAACAAACTGTACACAACGAATTTTTACCGCGAGCAAATTTGACAATGCTAAATGAGGATATACAATTATTAAAGTATACGGTAATTGTACCCGAATTACCTCACAAATTGTCAGATAATCCAGCAGAAATAAATAAAATCGGAGAACGTTTGAAAACGCTGAAAACAAAAATAAAAGGAATTCGCGAGGCAGAGGTAACACGACAAATCGCAATTGGAAGCTACTCTACAGCCTGTCCCATAATGGTCAACCGACCTTTGAGGGGTGGGTAGATGGGGTGATTCTGGACCGAAAAGTCCTCTTCCATTTTTTCCTCCGACGCCCCCCTGATTAGATATTAATTAATTAAGTTCAGCCAATAGGACGCGTCGAATACGCAGGCTACACGGCGAGTAGTGGTGTGAAAGAGGTCGATAGTGTGTGTGCGTTGGTGTGAGAGAGTGTGGAACGTCGAACGTTCCCGAAAACATGAATAGAGCGAGGTAGTGTTAGTGAGGGCGCAACAATGTAAGAAGGAACGATAAAAACTGATTGCGTTAGCTATCAGCTTTCGAATTAATTGTTAAAGGCAACAAAAAAAAATGTCGATGATTTTGAATTGCGACTGGACGAAAATACAATTTTTGATTAATTATTTGCAATGACGATTTACGGAGCTTCTAAAATCATTTATTGCTGTGTAAAAAAAAAACATTTTTAGTAATAATCTTTAGTGCAATTTAGAGAAAATGGTTGATTCTTCAATTTGTATGAAAATCAAATGCTATTTCCGATTGAATATTTGCGCAATACAATGAAATTAAACTTTTCGAATTGTTCATTGCAATTAGAACAAATATATTGCGATTACATTCAATAAAAAAAATCAATATTTCAAATCATTTAGATTTTAAGAAAAAAAGCATTATTAACACTTGTTTAATAACAGTGGCATGAAGTTCAATAAAAAGTTGATGATGACTCTGGCATCGCGCGGGTTCATCGTGTTCCATGCGGACACTACTCGGATGGGCGACCGCTCGATTCCAGGGAGGGGGGGGATAAATAAAAAAAGTAAATATTTCAAATCGTTTATATTTATTTATGGAAAAAAACACTATTTGTACTGTTTAATAACAGTGGCATAAAGTTAAAAAAAACGTTAATGGTGACTCGAGCGTCGCGCGAGCTCATCGTATTGCATGCGGACACTACTCGGATGGGTAACCGCTCGGAAATTTAAAAAAAAATTGTGAATTTAAAAATACAATTCTTCACGTTGTTCACGTGAAGTGATTGAAAAAAGCACTGATAAGTACTCTTTAAATGACAGTTATATGCTGTGAAACAACAAAAAAATAAAAAAGTTATCAGGTCTCGATCGTCCAGGTGACAACTTGAGACGCTACCAATTCGACTAATGCCGGGTTGTAATCTCAACTCTAAACGAATATTAATTGTAATAATACAAAATAGAATGCGTTCGACCTAATTTTTTTGCAATTGCATTCAAATAATATTTGAAAATGCTTACTGTACTTTCCGAAAATCGCAATTTTCTCATTTTATTTTTTTCATAGCATATAACTGTCATTTAAACAGTACTTATCAGTACTTTTTTCAATAACTTCTCGTAAACAACATGAAGAATTGTATTTTTTAATTCATAATTTTTTTTCAAATTTTCGAGCGGTCAACCATCCGAGTAGTGTTCGCAAGCAATACTCGCGCGACGCTCGAGTCATCCTCAACTTTTTTTAACTTCATGTCACTGTTATTAAACAGTGCAAATAGTGTTTTTTTTCATAAATTAACATAAATGATTTGAAATATCGACTTTTTTTTATTAATCCCCCCCCATGGAATCGAGCGGTCATCCATCCGAATAGTGTCCGCGTGCAACACGATAAACTCGCGCGATACCAGAGTCATTATCAACTTTTTTTAATACCTTGATGCCATTGTTATTAAATTATTAAATGCCAGTGAAAATAATGCATTTTTTCTTAAAATAATATAAACGATTTAAAATATTGACTTTCTTTATTAATCCCCCCCCCCCCCTCGAATCGAGCCGTCACCCATCCGAGTAGTGTCCGCATGCAATACTCGCGCGACGCTCGAATCATCAACTTTTTTTTTAACTTCATGCCGCTGTTATTAAACAGTGTTACTAATGCTTTTTTTCTTAAAATCTAAACGATTTGAAATATTGAACTTTTTTATTGAATGGAATCGCAATATTTTTGTTCTAATTGCAATGAGCAATTCGAAAAGTTCAATTTCACTGTATTGCGAAAATATCCAATCGGAAATAGCATTTGATTTTCATACAAATTGAAGAATGAACATTTTTCTCTAAATTGCAATGAAGATTTTTTCCCAAAATGTTTTTTTCAAAAACAGCAATAAATGATTTTAGAAGCTTCGTAAATCGTAATTGAAAAAATTAATCGAAAATTGTATCTTCGTCCAGTTGCAATTCAAAATCATCGACTTTTTTTTTATTGCATTTAACGATTAATTCAAAAACTGATTGCAAACGCAATTTTTATCGTTCCTCCTTACATTGTGTGCCCTCACCAACACTACCTCGCTCTATTCATGTTTTCGCAAACGTTCGACGTTCCACACTCTCTCACGTCTCTCTCACACTATCGACCTCCTTCGCGCTTTACACGCACGCCAGTGCAGCCAGATCGCGCGGAATTCTTACCCTCTCTCTAGTCCCTTCCGCGCCTACCACACAACCAGAGAAGCGCGTGTCCGTGAGCAAGCGACGCTCGGACGCCGTCGGAAAGAGCCGAGCGCGGTCGAGAAACTTCGACCGCGCCTTCGGCAGCTACACTCATACATGGGGACGCTGAGCACGTTCATGTGGCGCGCAAGAGGACTAGAGAGAGGGTAGCCTTTCCGCGCGATCTGGCTGCTGGCTTCTGGCTGCGCGCTTAGCACGGCTCGCGCGTGACGTCACCCGACGGCCCGCGCGAGACTCTTCTAATAAATTGTTCCCTCTTCACTTACACCCGTCCTAATGCTAAATGCATTATAATCCCTATAAATAAGCCGAAATATATTTACATTACTAATATTATATTAATTCTCATACTTTTATCGAGGGATAAGCAACAAAACAGCTACCGAATACAAGCCAATTATCTATCCGGCCGCGATGAACAAGTACGAAAATGTGCACCTATCCCTTAAGCGATTAGATGGTCCAGTCGGTAGCGTGCCTGACTACGGTCCGAAGGGGCGCGGGATCGATTCCCGCTCCAAGTATTTTTTTTTATTTTCTTTTTTTGGGCGAATTGTTCATTCGTGACACACGTTCATTGAAAGAACAACAATTTTGTAATCGTATGATAATACATCTAAAATTTAGATGTATTATTATATTATACTTCGCTTACGATTGATACGATAATAATACATCTAAAGTTTAGATGTATTATTATATTATACTTCATCATATTTCCATACTTTCTCTATTTATACAAACTTTTATCAAGCAATAAAACATTATCCCCGAAAACAAGCCAATCATCATCCATCCGGCCGCGAATCACAAGTGCCAAAAGATGCACTATTTCCACAATCGATGGGGTGGTTCCGTGGTAGCGCGTCGGGCTCCAGACCATAGGGGCGTGGGATCGATTCCCGCGCTCAGAATTTTTTTTTGTTTTTTTATGGGGCGAGTTATTCATGAGTAAAATACGCTGAAATACATTGCAAAATAATATATATATCACATTCGTCAAGTGGCGAAGTAGGCAAAACACCGAAAAATCAAAGCGTCAGTGCTGAATGTCGAAGTATTTTAACCTTTTCCGATGTCAAAGTTTTAACGCTTGAAGAATTTTTTGTTGTTGTTTTTTTTTACTTACATGATTACATTCGGTGGTTTCGTACAAAAAGGAGTGAAATCCACATTTGAAACTTTAAAAAGTAAAAAATGTACACTAACTAATAAAAATAGAAGTTTTCATCGAAAAGTATTTTTTTCAAATGGTGTGAAAAAAAAATTAACATTATCAAAAAAAAAATCAAGCTTGACGTGCATGCACCTCTTTATCTTAACCATGCATGCCAAGTTTGATTTTTTTTTTAAATGTTATTTCTATTTTTCACACTATTTGAAAAAAATACTTTTCGACGAAAACTACTATTTTCATTACTTGGTGTACATTTTTTACTTTTTAAAGTTTTAAATGTGGATTTTACTTCTTTTTGTACGAAACCACCGAAAGTAATCATGTAAGTAAAAAAAAACAACAACAAAAAATTCTTCAAGCGTTAAAACTTTGACATCGGAAAAGGTTAAAATACTTCGACATTCAGCACTGACGCTTTGATTTTTCGGTGTTTTGCCTACTTCGCCACTTGACGAATGTGATATACTATATATTATTTTGCAATTTATTTCAGCGTATTTTACGAATGAATAACTCGCCCCATAAAAAAAAAAAAAATACTGAGCGCGGGAATCGATCCCACACCCCTGTGGTCTGGAGTCCGACGCGCTACCACGGAACCACCCCATCGATTGTGGAAGTAGTGCATCTTTTGGCACTTGTGATTCGCGGCCGGATGGATGATGATTGGCTTGTTTTCGGGGATAATGTTTTATTGCTTGATAAAAGTTTGTATAAATAGAGAAAGTATGGAAATATGATGAAGTATAATATAATAATACATCTAAAGTTTAGATGTATTATTATCGTATCAATCGTAAGCGAAGTATAATATAATAATACATCTAAATTTTAGATGTATTATCATACGATTACAAAATTGTTGTTCTTTCAATGAGCGTGTGTCACGAATGAACAATTCGCCCAAAAAAAGAAAATAAAAAAAAATACTTAGAGCGGGAATCGATCCCGCGCCCCTTCGGACCGTAGTCAGGCACGCTACCGACTGGACCATCTAATCGCTTGAGGTATAGGTGCACATTCTCGTACTTGTTCATCGCGGCCGGATAGATAATTGGCTTGTATTCGGTAGCTGTTTTGTTGCTTATCCCTCGATAAAAGTATGAGAATTAATATAATATTAGTAATATAAATATATTTCCGCTTCTTTATAGGGATTATAATGCATTTAGCATTAGGACGGGTGTAAGTGAAGAGGGAACAATTTATTAGAAGAGTCTCGCGCGGGCCGTCGGGTGACGTCACGCGCGAGCCGTGCTAAGCGCGCAGCCAGAAGCCAGCAGCCAGATCGCGCGGAAAGGCTACCCTCTCTCTAGTCCTCTTGCGCGCCACATGAATGTGCTCAGCGTCCCCATGTATGAGTGTAGCTGCCGAAGGCGCGGTCAAAGTTTCTCGACCGCGCTCGGCTCTTTAGTCCAGTCAAAAAGAGGAAAAGTAAGCACTTTTTGCCTTAAGTCCTGAAAACTCTATATAAGGGTAATTCGATGACGCTGAATCGAATGGTGCTAATTTTTTTGCGCTCAGGCACCGAGAACTTTGCGAAAAATGCGAAAAAGAGTTGAAAACGCGTTTAACTCGAAATCTGGGCCTTCAATCAAAAAAAATTTCAAACAATAGTTGTAGAGAATTAAAAAATGCACGAGAAAAGTTTCTAGGTCCATCTTCGTACTTGCAAAAATAAGCGAGAAATCTTGGAAAAAAGATTGCAAAGCGAAATTGTAATGGTAGGGATAAGTTCCGCCTCGCCGGCGATCTTAACACGCGAGCGGGCTGGTGTGCGCGCCAGCGTCCGTGTGTACTCAACACAAGCAAAGGGTCTTCGGCTATTCTCGGGCCTCTCGGTCGTTAATGCGAGTGCGAGTGAGAGACGAAACAAGTGTTTCTCTCTTTCTAATTTCTCACGCGTCAGCGAGGATTTTTCGTCTTTGGCCGTTCAAGCGTCGAGCGCTCTGTATATCTATATATATCGGCATACCAGCGCGGCGTTTTGAATATGAAATCGAATCTTGATGATTATAGCATGCCGTTTTTTTATTTATTGTCAACAATAGTGAACCTTATGTGAATAAAAAACACAATATTTCTTTTTAACACAAGCTCTTTGATTCTGTTTCTGAAACTATTATTATTTACTCGAGAGTTGAAGTCAGGAATTTATTGTATGTTTTTCACATAAAAGTAATTGATATAATTAATTGGTATACATTTTTCGACTCCCAAAAATTTTCTTGTGTATAAAATTGATTTTATATTCTTCTTAAGATAAAATTTGAAATTTAAATATTTTTGCATCGGCAAATGTTTTTGTCTATGAAATTGAATACATATTCTTTTTTACATGAAATTCAAAATTTTATTTTTTTTTGTCCATAAGTAATTTTAATCCATTTTTATTACGTTATAATAAAACATTAATGCATTTTTATTCAGCTTCAGTCATCAGAATCTAAACTAATCCGAACCACAATTCGATAAATTTCAATTATAGTACGACTGCGTGCTATTTCAAAATCAAATTGAAATACTACAATCAAAATAATTTCATTAATCGAAATAAATTTTGAACCGCCCAGAATTTGTATTATATCCACACAATATATTCATTGTCAATTATCATTATGTGCATAATTTAAATATTAAAATTATAATTAACCACATCATTTTTATTCTACGAAATTTCGTTCAGAAATTGAGATTGTAAACAGAATTTTTATTCTAATCAAATTATATACATCATTTGAATTCTCACATCACAATTCGGGGCGTTCAATTGTGTACATAACTTCAATCTATTTTGTCCGTTTATTTTTCCTGTTTGAACTTTGTGTTATCATAATTGATAATTCCGGTTTCTATTTGGTTTGATATTCAACAATTTATATTTTACAAATTCAAAATCGTTATTCACGTTCTTCCCTCTCCGAAGGCCTAGTAAGAGCGAGCGTTCACGCGCGGATATGAGAAAGAGCGAGCATTATCGATTGAGGATTTATATTTCGTAGCAATATCTATATCTACATCACGTATTTCTGACGTCTTCAAAACAACCGCGCTGTTCGAGGTGATAATGTTTTTCCCAGATTTTGATCTAATATTTTCTGTCAATTAAGCCTTTGTCATTACTTTTCCAACCTTATAGATGAATCGTTATTACTATTATTATTGTTACAATTTTGTTTTTCTTTTTTACAGAAGGGTGGGTCGAACATTTGGCGGTTAAAAAATTAGACGAATTTTTTATGAAACATATCTATTTATTCATTTATAATGCCTCAAAAGCGTATTCGATTTCTGTATGGCCCTCTTGTTCATTCTCCTCATCTTCAAAATCGAAATCTTCGGGGTCCAGATCTGCGACGATATCAAGGAATTCATTCGTCGGGATATTCTCCGTATCCGCGTCTCTTTCTTCTGCTGAATCTTCGACGGTGCCGATTGAAAAGTTGGAGCACGATTGTCCTTCACAGTATTTGCACAATTCAGTGCACAGCAGCCCAGTTTTTCGGCAGCTGCACCGTCAAGTTTTGCAGTCTCCCGTGCACGCACATTGTACCTGAAACATAGACGTATAGGCAAAATGACTAAGCGCGAGCGCAGTACACTTTAAAAATTCGTGAATTTTTCTAAAAATCATTGAATCCTGCAAATTTTCGCAAATTTCCAAATACCGTACTAATTTTCGATTCCTTCTGCGAATCAAGTAAATCAAAGGTAACGTTGATGTTCTATTTACAAGCAAAACGCTCGATGATTCACATTTGGAAAAATGATGCCATCTTTAATTTTCAAGAAATATCCCATTAATTCGACTTTTCTCGCCATTGAATTATTTAGTCTATTCAAATTTTGTTGAGAACTTACCATTTTTAACAAATTGTCGGGCGCTGAACTCTTGGTGTTCATGACAGGAATCATCATTGTGGTGGTTTGCTTCCAGCCCCAATCTCGTGAATCCAAGTTATTTCCCAACCACGATTGCACCTGATAGAATGTGCGTTTCACGTGTTCTCGCAAGACGGGTTCCGTTGGAGGTAAAGCCGCCAATCGAATTTCCACGTTGGCGTGCACAGCCAGCGAGGCAAATTTTTCATACCGAGCATCACTGAGCGACTGATTAGAATTTTTGAAATTGTATAAATGTGCAATTATTAGTTTCGCACATTCACATAGACTGTCCACTGTACTCGCAGCATTATAGAATGTTTTTACAGCGGTCGGCAGATGGTTATTCTTCTGCAGGATGGAGATGACGCTCTTCTTCCCTTTGCCGTACATGGCACTGGTCGTATCGCATCCAGCGAATGCGTGGGCAAATAAAATATACGGCTTCAGATGTCCATTGTCTTCTGTATAATATAAAGTATTTTTTTTACCACCTGGCGTGCTCTTGTAAAAATACAGAGGACTGGAATCTGATAAACCAATCAATAAAACTAGCAGGTCGGTGTCATTACTGACAACTGCTACTTCGCGGCCCGTACTTTGCTGCAGCTCAACCGCTGTCCTCGCTATAAGTGCCGCCGCATCTTCTTGTGCAAGTTTCACATTGAGACCGCGTATACGTAAATACTCCGATAGCATCTGCACCAGTTTCATTTTGTTCTTCACATTCGACAGAAATCTGGTTTGGCTTAAAGTGACGAGTGTACTCTCGTTAAACTCGATATTCGGCGCCATGTTTCGTTGACGACGGCAGTACCTCTCGTACGACTTAATTCCAATATACTCGTCGGTATATCCATCGAAGACGACACAAGGATTTTCTCTGTATTTACTGATGATGTGCGACTGGTATAATTCGGAAATTATTTGAAATGATGCTCCATGCGGCCAGCAGACGTCGTGTAGGAGAAAATCGCCATCAATGACCAAAGTCATGTTGCGGATCGAAGTTTGCCGTTGTAAAACGTACGGTTTAAATATTTTGTACAGTTCGGACTTCGATGTCTTCCTCATGAGACCACACTCATCGAATAGAGATAAGGGATACGGTGAAAGTTCGAACTCGAACGCTTTTCTTGTTTGTACCTCGTCACCATGAAACAGAAGTGAAATACGTTGAAAGAGTAGAGCAGAGTCGACTAAACACGTATCGTCGTTAACGTGAGTCTGCATTTGGGCCGCCGTCAGATTTCTCACTTTGCTGCTTACCGCAGACAATGAAACTTTGGCTACACTTTTTCCCACCATGGATTCCATACTTTTGTTTCCTTTCTCGAATGCTACATGACAATCTGTAGTACCCGTACCGACAATCCCCATCGACAAGGAATACAAGGAAGCTCGAGGTTCAAATGGACGATGTTCCTCAAACCAAAATATGAACTTTTTAATGTCATCATCATCTCGTTTCATTCGGTGGTTTGCGAGATCGACGTGTTGTTCACTTGTAGATGATGCGATGCCACAATAATCCTCCAAGCACTCAATAATTGAGAAAGACGATGGCATGACGGATAAGAATCTTGCGATGACACTGGGTGTAACCCCTCTGCCATGTTTCAGATCTGTACCGAAGAACCTGTTCAAAGTTTGTTCAATGGTCATGTCCGTCCACACACCGCACCAAGCTTTGTCAGACCTTCGCACTGTGAAATAGCCCTCCGTTGTGAATCTTCGGTATTCATCGTCAGTCATTGTCAACTCGATATTAACCATATCTTGAAGATATATTTGAACGCTTTTAGCGTAGTTGAAATGACCTGTAGCATGAAAAATAGGCAACATTTTACGAATAGTTTGAAGATGCAGTTTCCAGTTACCAGAGCGTTCAGCCTCCATAAACTGCAACGCAATTACCACGCACTCAAAGTATTGCACCCATAGTTGTGCCGTAGGTCCGCGATTTTTCAAAATAGCCAATTGTGCAATTAAGTCCGTAGTCATTTTACTAATCGACAGTTCCGTTTGACAACCGCCGATAGTCGGAGGTTCCGTTTCCCAACTTTGGAGAAAAGCTTTAACGTCTTCATCGTATTGTTGACGTATTTCACCTTGGATTTCACGGCAGATCATAACTCCTAGAGCGGTGAATGTCAAGATGTGAGCCCGCATCGCACGAGCATAAGCATGCCCCGTCAACATTTTCTTTACCGATCCTGGAGCGTATGTTATTGCCCAGATGTTTTCAAGTCCACTGCCATTCATAATGTGACCGATTGAGCCCAAGTAGGACATAAGCAAATGGAACCCACCCAAGCGAACCACAACGTCTTTTAGCGTATCCTGTGACGCTCCAACAATCGCACGAGCTTTATAGTACAAAGGTTGGTCGAATGTTACGAAACACGTTTTTTGATGAATTCGACGAGTCTCAGCTAGAGCGGTGCGTAAAGCTGTATTTATAGTGCTCATATTGGAAGGAGGCTGATTAATAAAAGGCAGACAAACGACTTTAGATACATTATAAGTGTTATCTGCCGCTAAACCCTCCATAAAACCTCTCCAACTCGGTACATTTTGTATGTTGCAGTGCTTTGCCCACAGATATGTCGAGTATGCGGCTGGCAATACAGGTGAATCAATGGAAAAGAGTTTTCTTGTGTCTTCGTACTCGATATTTTCCAATCCGTTCGAATGGCATGTGCATGGTATGGTTTGCACTATATTCTGTGACGCTATCGTTGCAGCTGATATTTTTAAGGTATTTTTCCATTTTTTCGTCCGACCTTCATAGCTTACTTGATCCTCCGGCGTGTAAACAGCTATTCCACCTAAGCAGTGGTACGTATTATAGCCATCCAAAGTTTCAACGTTGTGATCAGTATTATCAAAGACATACTGCACAAAAACGTTATCTTCAATTATAAATTTCGGTGGATCCATGATGACCGATGCCTCGTACTGTTGCAGTTGATAATATGATACGCAGAAGCCTAATTTATTAAGGATATCGATTATCAACTTCGATCCGCACTTGCGATGAATGTAAATTCCGATTGCCAGCTGCAGATGCGATGTAAAACCAGAACGTCGGACGAGAGCTATAATAGAATAGGCTATTGCACTTCTTTGCACAAAATACCGCTCTCCATCGTCGTCTACATTTTCCAGTGAATTCGGTGCGATAAGTTTATCAATAAGTACCCGAAGAAGCGGAGGAATGTCTCGTTGAACCGAATGGAGAAATTTTCCAGCTGGCTGATAAGAATTGTTCTCATAATCGTGATTTTCGATATTTTTTCGGACGATTTCTGCTGCAACGTTAACTATTGCTTCCTGCTGCTTTTCATTGAGAGAATCGGGATCACGATACCAGTCTCCACATAACTTGTTTATACTGAAGCATTTATATAAGATCAATGTTTCGCGGCCTCGCTGTTGTAAAATGCGGATATCTTCTCCGAAAAAATCCATCAACTTCCGATACAAAACTTTTCTTGAGAAACATCTGCTGCCCGTAAGCTGAAGTAACTCGTTCGCTGTAAATTTTCCTTTCTGTGCATTTTTTATGTGGTCAGAAATGAGTTGAAATGCCGAGTTTACTTCTGCTGCTTTTGAAGGACAATTCGACTTGTCGGTTGGGGTCATTTGAAACATAGCTAAGCATCTCTGATGATATCGTGCACCCACTGCAGTTAAAGATTCGACATCTTTCAATCGGTGTATCAACTCTGTGCTTGCAGCATCCTCTCGATGTTCAGCTATATCAAGGAGCTTTTCCTTCATGTGTTCGTGCCGTATCATGTAGCCTTGTTTGTGAACACGATCCCATGGCTTCGCGCATATGAAGCAAAGGTCACGGAAATTGAATTTATTTCCCGTGGGGGCCGGCCCAGAGATTCCCGCCGACGTACCAGGGATTGCATCAGAAGATGTCGATGAAGTTATCAGTTTCACTGCTGCTCCGGCCACCCTTTTGACGGTTGCTGTTAAGTACCACTTGCGGCACGCGTTATGCAAAAAAACCAGGGTATTAGTGCTCCAAATCTTCCATTTTCCATCGTCAACTTCTTTACGTTTTGCAATTAATGATTTGAGACCCCTTTCTCCTACCTTATCGACTTGCAACGTGCCAAACTGGAGTGCTTGATTGCATATGCTGCATACAGTGTTCGGATCCATGAATAGAGCCTACTTAAAAAATAGGTAAAAAATTGATCGACTACCGTTAACATTCAATATATTGAAAGAATCGTTACAAATATCATTACGAACGAATTATTATTATTTTTTTAATTGTAGTAATCTAAAAAGGGTAGAATCGATCTATCAATATCAAGGGTAGGCGGCACTTCAGGATATTCATTTACATTTTGTAATTTACAACCATCATTCAATTCGATCACGCTGTAGATTTCAAAATTCGCTCGTTTTCTTATTCATCGAATATTTCGGAGCACGCACTCAGCTCTTGGAGTTACACGATCGTAAAAGATCGTTACTGTTGAATGAGAGTGATACCCTTTAACGTCGCAACGACGTTTTCCATAAGTCCTCTTTTCGACGTGTTTGTTTACCATGAACATGTCAGCGAAAAAATTCGTAAAGTACCTTGTCGACTATTTTCAAGGGTGCTCTTTCAAATGGCGCAACTTAAATTTCGATAAAACTTTTTGTTATATCATATTTTTGTAAAATAAGGTGAAAAGACTGTGTTTTTTTTTCAATGAAAAAAGTGAAAGAAAGTTTTTCAGAAGTTTTTCAGTGAAATTTTTTCTTCATTTTGAATTTCGGAAGTCTTATCGGTTAATTTTCGGACCATAAAGTCTTCTCTAAAGGTGTCCTCGATAGTTGTACTTTCGAAATATGCAAAAAAAAATAATTCTCCGACGAAATATGTGCACAAATGGACTAACAAATTTTCTCGGTTTTGGAGTACTCAAATATTGTGATCGGAACGAGCCTTTTACGGTCATGTAAATTGGCTGTCGTTTTCGGTGGTTTTTCGGATCGCTGATCAAGCGTTTGACATTATTTTTACAACATTAATTTGTTTACACAAATTGCTTGACCAGTCAATGTCGCTATGTAAGTTGCATATGGTTACGGATGTTATTTGGATCGCTCGTCACGAATTTGACATTCTTTTTGCCAAATTCATTTGTTAAAACAAATTATTCAAACGATCATCGTCACTATGTACGCTGCAGCGAATGGTTTCCGATGTTTTTCGGGTCGCTCGTCACGAACTTGGCATTATTTTTGCAAAATGAATTTGTTCAAACAAATTGAGACAAAATTTCAAAATCTTCTGAGAGTGCAATCTCCGGAAAACAATAGTGCCA
The DNA here is from genome assembly GCA_959613375.1 of Heteropelma amictum. Lineage (NCBI taxonomy): Eukaryota > Metazoa > Arthropoda > Insecta > Hymenoptera > Ichneumonidae > Heteropelma > Heteropelma amictum. The sequence goes on along the minus strand of OY390726.1, from coordinate 6,555,311 downwards.
AAAATGTGTATCCAATTTCCATTTCGAAGGAAATGTTGTAAGTTGCTGTGAAATTATTATCAATATTATAAACACATAGTAAACATATGACATGCTATGCCATCGCTAAACCCAACATGAAATCTAATACAGAATTTTGATTCATCTCGTATCTCGCTTGGTATTTACATCGATTCTTATATGTCTTGGTATTAACAAATATTTAAACATTTTTAAAATAATAAATAAATAAATTTAAAAAAATGATTCCCAATAACATACACCTCCTCGTGGTGGAAATCGGGCAACATTGGTTGGGTTACGCGATGGCATAGCATGTCATATGTTTACTATATGTTTATAATATTGATAATAGTTTCACAGCAACTTACAACATTTCCTTCGAAATGGAAATTGGACACACATTTTTGGCACTATTATTTTCCGGATATTGCACTCTTGGAAGATTTTGAAATTTTGTCTCAATTTGTTTAAACAAATAAATTTTGCAAAAATAATGCCAAGTTCGTGACAAGCGACCCGAAAAACATCGGAAACCATTCGCTGCAACGTACATAGTGACGATGATCGTTTGAATAATTTGTTTAAACAAATGAATTTGGCAAAAACAATATCAAATTCGTGACGAGCGACCCAAAAAACATCGGAAACCATATGCAACTTACAGAGTGACATTGACTGGTCAAGCAATTTGTGTAAACAAATTAATGTTGTAAAAATAATTTCAAACTCTTGATCAGCGACCCGAAAAACCACCGAAAACGACAGCCAATTTACATGTGATCGTAAAAGACTCGTCCCGATCACAACAATTGAATACGTCTTAGTCTATTAGTCTATTTGTGTTGTTTCGCAGATATAACACCAGAAGAAATATATATATATATATTTCGAAAGTACAACTATCGAGGTCACCTTTAGAGCACTTTATTGTCCGAAAATTATCCGATAAGACTCCCCAAATTCAAAATGAAAAAAAAAAATTTGACTACAAAATTTGTGTCTTTTCAACTCATGTATTTCGCAACAATATAATATAAAAAATTATTTTAGAGAAATTTAAGTTACGCCATTCGAAAGAGCACCCTTAAAAATAGTTGACAAGGTACATAAGGAATTTTTTGCCGGAGATTTTCATCGTGAGTCATCTCGTCGAAAAGCGGACGTGTGGAAATATGCACAGAAAAAAATGTTCTGTGAAATTTATAGTAAAAAGTCTGTAAAAGTTACAGAAAAAACATGTACTTTTTACCGATGGGATTATGTAAAAAGTACACATTATTTCTGTACATTTTACGTTATTTCGAGAAATATTTACTGAAAAATTGTGTGAAATCTATAAAAATGCTCTATCATTATTGTTTCATTACTTCTCAAGTAAGAACAAATTATTAATGAAAAATAGCAATAATTATCTGTGAGTAGTAAATTTTTTTATTTCATAATGAGTCAATTCTCGGAATTTTTGTCGATATTTACTTTATACTCTTGAGTTTTTTTGTTTTTCGTAATCGGGACGGCCTTCTAATGTAACGTAATTTGACATCTCTATTCCAAATTTGTTTTTCACATTAAATTGTCAGTAATAATGACAGAAGTTCATCTGTAATAATAACAGAGTCAATTTTGTAATTATTACAGGAGTTTATCTGTAATAATTACAGACTCAATGTGCAATATTTACACATTTAAGTTTACAGCTTTCATCATGTAAAAATAACATGTAAGGAGAAGTAAATTTTACATAAGCTGATTTATAGATAAGAATCTGCAAATTTAACAGACTTTTCTGTAAAGGGTATAGCCGGGTTTATATGGGAAATCTGCCCTTGCGGTTTTTTCGATTCGCATTTGGAGGAATCATTTTGGTGTCGAACACAAAAAATTTAGTCAAATTTTCAGCTTTTTATCTCAAACAATCTTCGAGTTTTTCAAAAAAACCTGTATTTTCTATTTTTTTTTTCGTAATAAAATTCAAAATTAATAAATGTTGATTTTTTCCCTTATACTTAGGAATAAAATACATGAAAAAATATTATGTTCATAATTTTTAAACGTAAAGCCGATTTTTGGAGACGGAATTGAAATTAAATTTTTTTTTTTCAATGCTTTTCTGGGGAGTGTCACTCACCAAATTTCGTCAGAAAATGTCTTTTATACTCCTCTACACTCAGGAATTTTTTCGAATTTTTTGAAGTGGTGGAACAATACGAAAAAAATTAAAAAGTAATGTTTTTCATAATTTTTCGTTTAAACAAATATAGAATATTTATATAGTTAAAAGAATATCATTGTGAATGAAGACAGTGACGAAGACGAACCTTACTTAAAACATCATCATAAATTTTGATTGAAAATTATTATATCCAATGTCAGTTATTTTTAAAAGTTATGTTAAACGATGTCTGAATTATAATAAAGTTACTTGAATAATCTAAATTTTTGTCTGTATTGGATCTAGACTGAAAAATTATTCCCGATAGCATGAAAAAATTATATAATCGTCTTTATATATAATTAATTTAGCGTGGAATAATATTTATTTAAAAACTCTGTAATCATTTTTTACACTGCTAATAACTTTATGCAGGATATTTCTTAGTTTTTCATGGTTTTCTTTATGTTTATTCTCTGGTAAGATCGTATTTTCGTTAAAAAAATTATTTTTTATGAATTTGTTAGCAATAAAAAATATTCTATTTTTGTTTAAACGCAAAATTATGAAAAAAAATTACTTTTTAATTTTTTTCGTATTGTTCCACCACTTCAAAAAATTCGAAAAAATTCCTGAGTGTAGAGGACTATAAAAAACATTTTTTGACAAAATTTGGTGAGTGACACTCCCCAGAAAAGCATTGGAAAAAAAGATTCAAATTTAATTTCCGTCGCCAAAAATCGGCTTTTCGTATAAAAATTATGAATATAATATTTTGTCATGTATTTTATTACTAAGAATAAGGGAAAAAATCAACATTTATTAATTTTGAATTTTATTACGAAAAAAAAAAATAGAAAATACAGGTTTTTTTGAAAAACTCGAAGATTGTTTGAGATAAAGAGCTGAACATTTGACAAATTTTTTGCCTCGATGCCAAACAATTGAAAAGAAAATTGTTTGAAATTTTCAATAATATATACGTTCAAAAGCGTTCCATAATTTTATTTGCCACCGCAGCGAAGCATATTTTTGGCCGAGAGGTCTATATTTACTCCCCCCCCCCTTCTTTTGAACGGGGAAATCCAAAGAGAAAGTTCTCGAATAATATCGGGAGAAAAGTTTGAAATAAACGATGGGATTTTTCTTTTCCTTCAATGATCAGCGATCGATGGCTCTCTTGAAAATAATGGAGAATCTTAATTCACGCACGCGATCGTAACTCAAAGACCTGAGTGCGTACTGCGAAATATGTGATGGACAAGAAAACGAGCGAATTTCGAAATGTACAGAGTGAACGAGTTAAATGGTGTTTGTAAAATACAGAATTAAAATGAATATATAAAAGTCGCGCCTACAATACAAAAATAGATCCGTACTGCAATTGTATAGTAGCAAAGCAAAATTTAACATACATAATAACAAAAAATAGCTCGTAGAACGTTCAACTTCGCGCAAAAGTTGTAATGAAAAATTTATTCCTCACAACCGAAAATTTATAGAAGTTTTGAGCGAGTCTAATATGTCAGAGTTCTTTCGATTACATTTACAATTGTATATCAAAATAATGTATGTGAATATTGAACTTACCTCGATATATATTTTGAAGAAAATTATTCAATGTAGAGGCAGCGTACAAAACTCACAACACAGCACAAAACTTTTGCAAACCGAAATTCATAACGTTGAAATTAATTTTTTGCTCCGAAGCATCCGACTGGTCCAAACATTGTTTACAGAATGAAGACTCGAAAATCGTTACAGATATATACAGGGATATATTCCAAAGAAGTGCCCTCACTCATACCGATGTACCTCTACTTATTTTTCTTTTCTCCCCCTTACCGGAATTATCAATTATGAGAACACAGAGTTCAAACAGGAAAAATCAACAGACAAAATACGGCACGCGCACCCGGAGCGCTGATGAGCAGTCACCTTGTTCATAGGACTGTCGCGTTTTTTTTCTAATTCAAAATATTGCCAATAATTGTATTTCTCGGATTGAAGTTACGTACACAATTGAACGCTCCGAATTGTGAGGTGAGATTTCAAATGATGTATATAATTTGATTAAAATAAGAATTCTGTTTACAATTTCAATTTCTGCACGAATTTTCATTCGTAGAATAAAAATGATGTGGTCAATTATAATTTTAATATTTAAATTATGCACATAATGAAAATTGACAATGAAAATATTGTGTGAATATAATACAAGTTCTGGGCGGTTTAAAATTTATTTCGATTAATTAAGTTATTATAATTGTAATATTTCAATTTGATTTTGAAATAGCACGCAGTCGTACTATAATTGAAATTTATCGAATTGTGGTTCGGATTAGTTTAGATTCTAATGACTCAAGCTGAATAAAAAACTAACATTTTGAATTTCATGTAAAAAAGAATATGTATTCAATTTCATAGACAAAAAAATTTGCCGATGCAAAAATATTTAAATTTCAAATTTCATCTTAAGAAGAATATGAAATCAATTTTATACACAAGAAAATTTTTGGGAGTCGAAAAATGTATACCAATTAATTATATCAATTACTTTTATGTGAAAAACATACAATAAATTCCTGACATCAACTCTCGAGTAAATAATAATAGTTTCAGAAACAGAATCAGAGAGCTTGTGCTAAAAAGAAATATTGTGTTTTTTATTCACATAAGGTTCACTATTGTTGACAATAAATAAAAAAACGGCATGCTATAATCATCAAGATTCGATTTCATATTCAAAACGCCGCGCTGGTATGCCGATATATATAGATATACAGAGCGCTCGACGCTTGAACGGCCAAAGACGAAAAATCCTCGCTGACGCGTGAGAAATTAGAAAGAGAGAAACACTTGTTTCGTCTCTCACTCGCACTCGCATTAACGACCGAGAGGCCCGAGAATAGCCGAAGACCCTTTGCTTGTGTTGAGTACACACGGACGCTGGCGCGCACACCAGCCCGCTCGCGTGTTAAGATCGCCGGCGAGGCGGAACTTATCCCTACCATTACAATTTCGCTTTGCAATCTTTTTTCCAAGATTTCTCGCTTATTTTTGCAAGTACGGAGATGGACCTAGAAACTTTTCTCGTGCATTTTTTAATTCTCTACAACTTTTGCTTGAAACTTTTTTTGATTGAAGGCCCAGATTTCGAATTAAACGCGTTTTCAACTCTTTTTCGCATTTTTCGCAAAGTTCTCGGTGCCTGAGCGCAAAAAAATTAGCACCATTCGATTCAGCGTCATCGAATTACCCTTATATAGAGTTTTCAGGACTTCAGGCAAAAAGTGCTTACTTTTCCTCTTTTTGACTGGACTATTTCCGACGGCGTCCGAGCGTCGCTTGCTCACGGACACGCGCTTCTCTGGTTGTGTGGTGGGCGCGGAAGGGACTAGAGAGAGGGTAAGAATTCCGCGCGATCTGGCTGCACTGACGCACGCTCCCAAGGCTGCTACTCTTGCACGCACACCACTACTCGCCGTGTAGTCCGCTTATTCGACGCGTGCTATTGGCTGAACTTAATTAATTAATATCTAATCAGGGGGGCGTCGGAGGAAAAAATGAAAGAGGACTTTTCGGTCCAAAATCACCCCATCTACCCACTCCTCAGAGGTCGGTTGACCATTATGGGACAGGCTGTATAGGGGCAATCGTGCCGATAATAATCGGAGCGACTTGTATATATCTCTATATGCGGAAGCGAGAGCGCACACCCGCAGTGGCGATCTACAGCGAGCCGGCCATCATCAGCTGCGCGACCGAGCCGCATACAGCTAAATCGTCAAAACGCAAGTTACCTATACCCTCACTTAATGGTAAGGTAATACGAAAAACATAACGCACGAATTCGACATGAGACATACATACATACATAACCGAACTAGATTATATAAATACGCATGTCCCACTTTGTATCGGGGACACAAAATAATTAATCATGCAATGGGTGCAAATATGTAATTATATGGGGATTGTAGATTATTAAATCGCTGAAAACATGTAAACAACGACATTTGTAAGCCCAAGGACCAAACACAAAGTCGCAATGCCAATCTCGGGAGAGATTTGTTCTTCCAAGGGGGGAGGGATGTTGTGACCCGGAATTTCCCTATTTCACAACATTGGTCAGCGACCGAACTGCGGTCAATCACCGACCGAATAAAAGGGCATTCAACTGCTTATCGCAGCGGAATTAGGCAATTTAGAGCAAATAATTGCAACAATGCTTCGTCAGATTATTGCAAAAGATCGATAGCCGTCACCTTTCGAGCGACGACGTATCGATCCCGAAAGTCAGTCTTGATCAGGGCAGCGACGGGTTTGGTTCGAAGGCAAAACCATCAACTTGTACTTCTTGTTAAACCTTTTTAAACCAACCTAGTCAATAAACTTTACAAGTATTTTGTAGCTGCTTGAGTTGGAGTTTAACTCGTTTGGCGTAGATCCCAAAACCTTCATCCCTATTTCACGATAGTCTCTATCTTGAAATATCGGGACACAACAGCTTCTTATGTGTTTTTTCGCAAGTGTGATTTTTTCGTATTTTTGGCATCATTTTTTGCAACAAAAAAAATTAATAACTGCAAATTTACTTCAGTTTCCATAAGGACGCGTATAATATTTTAATTTTGATTTCTCAGTAACCAGCTTCCTAATCGTCGTGAAATTTTTATATGACCTCTTAAATACTTCATATAAAAAAATACTAAATTTTCAGAATTTTCCCATCATTTGCGATTTGGTAGTCAACATCCTTAATTTCCCAGTCGTAAGAGGTAACTTTTAATGGGTAGCTAGCTGATCTGTTATTATTAACTAGTATTTGTTTAGGCATGCTGATAATTGTTTTTCATTACTGCCTACCGCTTTTATTAACTCTAAAAAAATCGCACATAGTACAACAGCATTGGCGCAGTCAAAAATAATATATTATGGTGATAACAATGTGAGTGGACGATGAAAAAAATAAGAATAATAAATGTTTCTTTCTTTTCGATACCATCTACCTCTTTGGGGGACCTCTAAAAATAAAGTACAGTAAAATCCTTTCAGGATAGTGTGAAAAAAATGTATCGCGATGGTACGATGAAATCGCTTATATTATTTTAAGAAAAACTTCATTGTTAATACTATTTAATAACCGTGGCATGAAGTTAGAAAAAAAGTTGATGATGACTCGAGTGTCGCGCGACTATTGCTTGCGGACACTGACAATGTACTCGTTGCCAATTGCTGTTCCCGTGCGTCCGTGGTGTTCGTTGCAGGGATAAGGGGAAAGAATGAGGTTATTTAACCGCTCGGTCATTTAACCGAAATGGTAATTTATTGCGTAAAATTACCGGAGTGTATTCTTTGGCGTTGACTAGTACGTAGTACATGAATTTTGCCGTGACGGCTTTAAAGAAAATAAAGATATTTGGACTAGTACGTAGTACATGAATTTGCCGCGATGGCTTTAAATAATAAAAAAACTAAAGATATTTGACCAATACGTAGTACATGAATTTGCCGTGATGGCTTTAGAAAAAAGTTTTATCGCTTCCGCGTTACGTAGTACATGAGTTTGTCGCGATGGCACGAGTTCTATTTACATCCGATGTGGAATGCGCGAGTTCCCGATTATATACCGCGACCGATTACGCCGATGCTTTTCGTTCGGGTGTTACGTCCCCGTGAGCTTATCGAATTTAAGGGAGACGAAACATCGTATTGACTTCGCTTTCGGGTCAAGACAATCAAGCCCTTTACCCAGGGACGGAAGTCACGTCGTCGATATGGGAGGGATGACCGTGGGACAGTGCGTTAGAGGGAAGGATGGTAATATATTATGAGGCGGATTCACACAGTGTACTCACTCTATTTATTTAGTGTAGGATATGTTCCGTGCAGGTAGCGTTTGTTACAATCTTCCTTGCTGGGTCGCTGCTCTTCGGTTGTTGATATGTATCGGTAAGGTTCGAAGTATTTGGCGTACACTGTTCTCTTTTGTTACATACACACACACATACACATCCAATGATTAAATATTGTAGTTACACTTAGTTACAAATGTCTGATTACAATTTGGTTACAAGCGTAATCTGGATCACGACAATTTAACACGGATAAATTCTGGTTTACACACACTTAGTTCAAAGCAACCTTAGAGTATACAAAAAGCGATTACAATTTAGGCTGATTCGTGAATAGCCTCGGCGCGGCGCGGTTAAACTCGACAGTGATTATTTGTCGTACGAGTGGAGATCGGTTGACTAGAAACTCGATGATAGTGCAGGATTGCGACACAATACTCCGCGGATTTACAAACTTGATTGAATTGAATTAACGCGACTGATATGTCTGATATGACGCGGCGCGACTTGAGAAGACTAAGTGAAAAGACTGCGAATGTTCCCAACTTAGACTTAGAGTAATCGCGAATGACGCGCAGTATGATCAAGAGGTCTCGGTGTAAAAACGTCGACTGACTGACTCCGTGGAAAAATCTCGATGGACTGAGTGATCTCCCTCTTTTGGTCCTCATACTTATACCCCTTTTGTCGCCCGGGAACCGAGAGGTCCAGGGGATGACTCACATGGCTCCCCTTTGATTTTCCGAGAATTCTTCATTTTCTTACCCCATGGCCTTATTTCGATTTTACGAGTATGTTTAGGATCCCTCGCGTGGTCCTCCTTTGGGGTGCTGTTGCGTAGGGGTGCTGGTCTCGCGCGAGGTGCGTCTTCCGCGACTCGTGCCTGTAGGTACCCCGAGTATTGATCTGTCCAGGGGTAACGGTGACTCGTAGGTTGGTCCTCTTCTTCTGCTGGCCGGGGAACTCGCATTTGGTCCCTTCCTGGTATCTTCGGATTTTACGGCGTTCCTGGCGCCTCGAATGTTGACGTGGGGGTCTCGAGTGATCGGACGGTGTGGCTCCCCTTCGTTTGCAGATTGATGCTGCGCGATACTCTTGCTCATTTATAGATTTGCAATAACACGTGTCAAACAACTTTAATTGTTAACATCGTCCCCTTTGTAAGAGTATTGATCCGCGCGAGCTTAGCAGCGCAAATCTTCACATGGTTGAAAAAGGATGCTTGGACGTAACACGGGTAGCTCGATTAAGGGCTGCCGACTTCGAGGATTAGTCGGTGGTCTTGTCGGGACCGTGCGCTTGCGTGTTGGCACATAATCCTCGCTGCTTTTTTGTGCCGGACGTCTCCCACGAGGGATATAAGGCGCGGGGCGCGTGGATGAGACGGGGAACACGAGGTTGTCGAGCTCCGCATACAAGGTCTCGAAATTTGGGTCGCGAAGAGGAGGAAGATGTATAGCGATGGGGCCCGTAGGGTCGTAGATGGAAGGGCTTGCCACCGGAGGGCTGTTCTCCGTGCTCGTGGGAGGAGTGAACCTCGCGGTGGGGGGTAGCTGCTTAAAATGGTCCGAATAGCCCTTCACGGCCCGAGGGTCATCCCTATGTTGGATGACTTGGACGGTGGCGCGCAAGGCTTCTCGCTGGACTGTCCGTTGCTCAAGTCGGAGAGCCTTGCTGCGTTTGGATTTTTTCCCGTGTGGCATTAGGATTTTTTACAATGGTAATTTACGTAGAGACCCGAGACCGTTGTGAAGTTGGGGGGGGGGGGGGGGGGGTTTCGCGTTTAATTGTGTCTTGGTGTTGGTTTGCGTCGGGTGTTGGCGCGGGTGCTGTTCTAGAGAACGAGGCGGTGAATAATAAAACAAAAATCAAAATTAAAAAATTAAAAAAATAAAGAAATAACGATACAAATATCTCTGTGCGATAGAGGGTCTCCTTGTATTCCTTTTTACCGGGGCTAAAAGGGAACCAGAAGCAAAAAAAAGAAAAAAATAAAAAAATAAAAAATAAAATAAAATAAAATAAAATAAAATAAATGAAAAAATAAAAAAATTAAATACAAAAAGAAATATATAAAAAAAAACGAAATACAAAAAATTAAGAGATGAGAATCCCTGTGTGAAGGAGGGTCTCCTCGTATCCCTTTTTTACCGAGGGTAAAAGGAAGGAGGAGTGAAAAGAAAAAAAACTATTTAAATTGTATATAAAACAGGTTTGATTTGATTGGTGTTGTATATGCTGTAAATGGTGTATTGATTGTCGGGGTTGGAATTTCTTTCGAAATTCTCGTGTATGGATGGAAGATCTTTCGAAAATTCCTGTGTAGGTGGACTCCTCGCGGAGTCGCGTCTGAGATTGTGCGGGACGAATCTGATTTCTCTGTTACGCGGTCGCCTTCATATGCACCTCGGAGTGACGCTTCGTATGCGCGAAACATTCCTCGTAGCGGTTGCTACGAAGCGCCACTCCTCGGTGATTCACGCAACTTCGTGCTCGCAGGGATACAGGGCCGGGACTAGATTCTCGTGTGGCCCCGTAGTATGCACGAGATTTGGGGAATATTTTTCCCCGGGCCCATACGATTTTACGTACGGCCATGAGTGTTAGTGTTTAACCTCTAACGCAGTGTCGGGGTTTGACAGGTGAGTGTAATTTTACATTCTCGCTTTAATTTCGTATAACCTTACGCGTGTGTTCGCCAAAAGTAATTTCCGTGTTACTTGCGGCGTTATTTTATCGGTTTGAGATTTTCTTTTTATCACATAAATCTGTTCGGATCTCGGCCACAGATTTGCACTTGCGGATGGTGCGAATCAGTCGAGATTAATAGTAATTATTAATAATCACTCTGGACTTATTTGTAGTTTTGATTTTCCAGGTTTCGCAGTCGAGGTATTTTCTTCGCCTCCGGAGGCTTCGCAGCGCAGAGGTTCCTGGTGCCGGAGCAGCTACGGAGGGGTTTTTTTTTAGAAAAAGAAAATAGAAAAAGTCAATATTATAAATCGTTTATATTATTTTACGAAAAAATGCATTATTTTAACTGTTTAATAACAGCGGCATCAAGTTATTAAAAACGTTGATAATGACTCTGGCATAGCGTGAGTTTATCGTGTTGCATGCAGATACTACTCGGATGGACGACCGCTCGAAAATTAACAAAAAAAATTGTGAATTAAAAAAAAAATTCTTCACGTTGTTCACGTGAAGTTACTGAAAAAAGCACTGATAAGTACTGTTTAAATGACAATTATATGCTGTGAAAAGAAAAAAGTTATTAGGTCGCGATCCCTGATCGCCCAGGTGACAGCTTCAGACGCTACCCATTCGACTAACGCCGGGTTGTAATTAATCTCAATCTCAATTCGAATCTCAACTCTGATCTCAATTTTCGAGCGGTCACCCGTCCGAGTAGTGTCCGCGTGCAACACGATAAACTCGCACGATGCCAGAGTCATTATCAACTTTTTTAATAACTTGATGACACTGTTATTGAACAGTGAAAGTAATGCATTTTTTTCTTAAAATAATATAAACGAATTGAAATATTGACTTTTTCTATTAATCTCCCCCCCCCCCCCCCCGCCCCGGGAATCGAGCGGCCACCCATCCGAGTAGTGTCCGCATGTAATACTCGCGCGACGCTCAAATCATCAACTTTTTTTTTAACTTCATGCCACTGTTATTAAACAGTGTTGATAATGCTTTTTTTCATAAAATCTAAACGATTTGAAATATTGATTTTTTTATGGAATGTAATCGCAATATTTTTGTTCTAATTGCAATGAGCAATTCGAAAAGTTTAATTTCATTTTATTGGGAAAATATTCAATCGGAAATAGCATTTGATTTTTATACAAACTGAAAAATCAACATTTTTCTTTAAATTGCGATAAAGATTTTTTCCAAAACTGTTTTTTTCAAAAATAGCAATAAATTATTTTAGAAGCTTCGTGAATCGTAATTGCAAAAAATTAATCAAAAATTGTATTTTTGTCCAGTCGCAATTCAAAATCATCGACATTTTTTTTCATTGCATTTAACAGTTAATTCGAAAACTGATTTCAAACGCAATCAGTTTTACATCCTCCTTACATTGATGCGCCCTCACTAACACTACCTCGCTCTATTCATGTTTTCGGGAACGTTCGACGTTCCACACTCTCTCACACCAACGGACACACACTATCGACCTCCTTCGCACTTTACACGCACGCTTCCAAGGCTGCTACGCTTTCACGCACACTATTACTCGCCGAGTAGCCCGCTTATTCGACGCGTCCTATTGGCTGAACTTAATTAATTAATACCTAATCAGGGGGGCATCGGAGGAAAAAATGGAAGAGGACTTTGCTATTCCGTTCGCGTTATTGACGGCGTTGGCGGATTCGACGACGAGGGAGATCGTGAGAATTCGGGCGATGCTCGGAGGCGTTCCGGATGCCTCTGGCGAGGTGGCTGACAGAAATGTACTCGTCAAGCCCAGTTTTCTCTCCCTCCGACCGCCGGTAGAAACCCACCAGTCCAGTCGGGAAGCTAGAGAAGTCGGCGGTGGCAGTTTCGACGTGCTGTCGCACTTCGACGCACTCGCGGTCTCGAGGGACTCGACGGAGCTTCTTCTGCCGTCTGAAGGACCACGGGCCGTGCTGCCCCCATCACCACCACCGCGACAACCTTCGGCATACCGAATTCCCCCTTTTCCTCCCCCTCGTTCCTCGCGTAGAGCGTCCCCCTTGTTCCCGGATATCGGTGAGGTGCCAGAACGCGTACGTTTTGATCCTCATCTCACCTATCCGATGCAACCGCGCGATCCCGATCTAAATAGCACACGGATGGGACCATTGCCGCCCCCGTGTGGACGACGAGCACTACCTCCCTCGACCCCAGCCTCAGGATATGCGACGTACGGTGGTCCAAACTTGTCGAACAGCAGAGGGCTGCGAGACGCGAGGTTTATGGACCACTGGCGCAAATTTGGCCCGAAATTCGCGGGAAAATCGGGTGAGAATGGCGAGGAATTTCTCCGTCGTCTTCACGAATACACTTCCAGCCGCGATTTTACCGAGGAGGAATTATTAAGAGCGCTCCCGGACGCGTTTATCGCAGACGCGCTGCAATGGCTTCGCGTTGAGAGGGATAGCTGGACGAGCTATGAAGGCTTCGTGTATTATTTTAGGGAACGCTTCGGACACGGCAATTTGCAGGAACGACTGCGCCGGGAGGTCGAACTGCGTACACAGGGCCCGGGCGAGCTTATCGTGCAATATCTCGTGAAGATGCGAACGTTGTTTGCGCATTTAAGCCTTCTGTTATCGCTAGAAACGCAGCTCGACATCGTTTGCAGCAATCTCCACCCCGATCTCGCTCCATATGTGGTGCGAGACGAAATTAACAGCTTCCTCGAGCTACAACGCCTCGGAAGACGTCGAGAGGAGTTAAGGAAGCGTGCGAAGGCATATCGACTGCCGCCAACCGTCGCACAATCAGCGCTACCCTCTGCCGCTTACATCCCCTTAGCACGAGAGGCACGGGCGAGAGTAGCTGCCGCCACAAAGGCAGGAGAACGGGCCGATGAGGAGAGCGAGAGAGCCACAGAGGCTGTGGACGCCTCGAAACCGCTCCCTCAGCCGCGACAGCAGCGGAATAATCATCCTGAGGCTCCCCGAGGACCTGTTTCTTCCCACGTTCCGGCGAGAGTGATGCAACCTCCCGGAAAATTCCCTGATCCATCCTCTGTCCTTACCAAGATCCCCGCGTTGAACGACGTTGCTCCGCAGTCCCGACCCCCGCCACCACCGGCCAATACACCGCCGGCGCGACCGCAAGCGCGATGTTATAACTGCAGGCAAACCCGGCATTTCTACCGGGAGTGTAGTGAAACCCTTGGTTTGTTCTGCAGGCTCTGTGGATGGCCCGTATGCGACGTTAATACGTGTCGTAATTGCGCAAGAAAGCGTTCGCCGGATCCCGGCGCGTGTCACACATATTTGAGCGAAGACGCAACTCAACCCATTTCGCGATATTTACAGCCGCTGATCGAGGGCGTTCGCGTCGCCAATGGGGTTGTTGTGCCCATTGCCGGTGCGTTGACGCTGCAGTTCGAGCTCGAGGGGATGATTGCATCCCTGAGAGTACGAATCGCGCCACTCGAGTACGACGGGCTGCTGGGAATCGATTTCCTGAGGCTCTCAACGGGGTTGGGAGAAGCATCCCCCACGATATCGGAGAGATTACAGGCTCTCTTGGACCGATTAATTCCCCCTCCATCCTCCGGAATCCTCAGCGTGACCCACCTGGTGAAGCACAGCATCGATGTGCAGAGTCACCCTCCGATACGGCAGAAATCCCGGGTGATTTCGCCGTATATGCTGAAAATCGCACAAGCTGAAGTGGACAAGATGCTTTCCGAAGGGGTGATCGAGCGGTCGAAAAGCTCGTGGATATGCAATTCCGTGATTGTACCCAAGCCCAAGGGAAAGCATCGGTTTGTATCGATTATCGCGTTGTTAACAAGGTGACGCTGAAGGATGCATATCCCTTGCCGAATATGGATCGTATTTTGGACGGTTTGCGACGCACTCGATACGTCTCGAAGCTCGACCTGAATCAGGCGTACTTCCAGATCGGCGTAGAGCGAGCAAGTCGCCCGAAAACGGCATTTTCTGTTCCGGGAAGAGGTTTGTTTCATTTTGCACGGATGCCCTTCGGTCTCACAAATGCACCTGCGACTTTCCAGCGGTTAATGGATCCGTTGATCGATTCCGCGTGGGAACCGCACGTCTTTGCGTACCTGGATGACGTGATCATCGCCACTGAGACCGAAGAAAGTCATCTCGAGTATCTGCAGAAGGTGCAGATCCCTATCGCGTGCTACGCGTATTGTCCTCCGTAGTATACGAGCTGGAGGACCCGGATAGCCGGCGAAACTCTCGCGTGCACATTACAGATTTGAAACCGTATACGTCGGCCGAAACGCCCGACGTTCCCCCAGAATTACCTCCACCTGAAAAGCAACCCTCCAAGACCCGGAGGAAGAAAAGAGGACCGGAGCAGCCGCCGCCTGAACCCCTCCCTGCCCGCCGACCGGGCTTACGCCCCCGGAAGGCGTAGTTGCTATTGTGTCACGAAAATGTTGTGTGTGGAGAACCTCACTGATGAGAGTACTCCGTGTTATTTTTGTTGCAGATCCGAGATGCGTCCCTTCGCGTGTATGAGGCAGATGTACGCCCCGGGGCGGTCGTTTAGGCTCCTCATAGGGGAGGAGCCCCTACGGCCTAGTGTGGACGCGCCGGTTTTCCCCTCGACCGTGATCTGTCAGGTCCCGGCCCGGGGAGAGGGCGTCGGCGCGCCTTCCAACATCCCCATGAGGGAAATTCCCGCACCGCGGGAATATGCAGCTTTGCTGCCGCGCCCCGCGGCGCCTTTGGACCCGGCCTTCTCGTCACGAGAGAGTGCGGCCTCGCTGCCGTGCCCCGCACCGACCTCGACTCCCCACCGCCAAACCCCTGCGCCTCCCTGCCTCCCTCCGGCCTCGATGGAGCTGGAGGAGGAGCGGGGGGTGAAGGCGGATCCTTCGCGCCCGGAGGACGCTGAGA
Organism: Heteropelma amictum; assembly: GCA_959613375.1. Classification (NCBI taxonomy): domain Eukaryota; kingdom Metazoa; phylum Arthropoda; class Insecta; order Hymenoptera; family Ichneumonidae; genus Heteropelma; species Heteropelma amictum. The sequence continues at coordinate 6,539,706 of OY390726.1, read as the reverse complement.
AGCGTCGCCGGCGTCGCGGGGGACGCCAAGTCCGCCACCGGGCGGAGAGGAGGCGCTTCGGGCCCGGAAGGCCCTCGCCCCCTCCGTCGCAGCGGCGGCCCCTGTAGAGGCCGCCGGTCGCGCTACTCCGGTTATAGTGGAGAGCCGGGTGCTCGCGGTGGAGGCGGAATGGCCTATGAGGCGGGCGCAAGGCGGAGATACTGCCTCCGCCCCGACCTCCGTATGCTGGGCGTGCGGCCTCCCCGGCCACATGCCCCGCACCTGCCCGTACAATACGGGCGATCTCCCGCCCGCGGCATTCTTCGAATGGGAGTTCGAGACCCCCGTGGGGACGGTGGTCGCGCCTGCGCTCTTGCGTCCCGGCCTGGCCGGATTTGTCGCCCGCCACGGTCGCCACCGTGCTCGCCGCCAGGGCATTGAAGCGGCCGGGATCCCCACCGAGGACCTCCGTATCAGCGATGGACGTCCCGCTGCCGTCGACCCCGCTGCCGCGGCCCTCCGTCGTGAGGAATCACACCGCGGCCGCGGTAGTGGCTGCGGCTCCCCCTCCCCTCCTCGCCTGTCCCGTGGAAATGCCGCGCGGATACGTCCGCGCCACTCCGCCTTCCCTCTTCCCACCCCCCGAGGAGTTGCTTTGCGGCTGTGGCAGCAGCGTCTCGACGGGGACAACTTTTTGTGTCGACGCAGTCTCGTTATCGACAACTGCCTCGGCGAAGGAAAATTCGCCATCGCTGCGTGTTGGAGGAGACGACCTGTAGAGGAAATTCGAGTTTCGATGCGACGCCGCAGTTTGTCGAGGAGGACCTCGAATTCTCAGCCTCTCGGCGGGGACGACGTCGCTGAAATTTACGTTTCGCTGGTACACAACAGTTTACCGAAGAGGACCTCGATTTTTCCACATCTCGGCGGGAACGACGTCGCTGCAATTCGAGTGCTGGCGGTACGCAACAGCGTATCGAAGAGGACCTCGATTTCTCAGCACCTCGACGGGGACAAGTTCGCTGCGATCACCGCCTTGCTACCACGCGACAGCCATCGAGTAAGCGAGTGGGAAATCGCTATCGCAGTCCATCCCAGTTTTTGGATTTGGCCAAGAGCACCGAAGCCGTCTCTTGCTCCTCCGCCCCGGTGTTTGCGTGTCTCCATGACCGAGCAACGAACGAGCGACGCGTCGAGGGAGCCTCATCGTCAGCAAGAGGAAATTGAGAGAGAGTGCGTATATTGTGTGAGCGCGTCGCGATTTTCGATTTCTCGGGCCGATTTCGTACGCGAGATTCGCCAGTCCCGGCGTTTCCCTTCCCTCGCCCCCGAGTTTATGTTGCGATTATCTAGGCGCTCAGGCGAGCTGCACGGTTTTTTTCTAGTGGTTTAGGCGTTTCTTCACTGCGAGTTTTGGGCGTTTCTTTTTTGAATATACGCCTTTGCGACTTTAACGCTACTTTTGAGAATTCGCGCCTTTGCCATTTTAACGTTGTTCTCTTCGAATTGTCACTCTTGGCATTTATTTGGAATTTGCGTTTTTTGTCACTCATAGCATTTATTTGGAATTTGCGTGTTTGTCACTCTTGGCATTTACTTGGAATTTGCACTTTTGTCACTTTTGACATTTATTTGGAACTTGCGTTTTTGCCACTTTTGACATTTATTTGGGATTTGCGCTATTGTCACTTTTGACGGTTAGTTGGAATTTGCGCCTTTGTGACTCTGAACATTTATCTTGAGTTTGCGTTTTTGCCACCTTCAACGTTTCTTTGCGAATTTACTCTTTTGGCCTTTAGCGTTTTTCTGCGATCTCGCAAGTTGCGCGTTTGGGTTTTTTTTGTCTGTTGCGACTTACGTTTTTTTTGGCTTACTGTTGCGAGTTTTCGCTTTCGAGGGTGTTCTCTAGGGTGTTCTCGAATTAGGCGGTTGTTATTATACGGGTTTTGGCGAATTACGCATTGTATTATTTTGAGAGTTTTCGCGAGTTACGCGTTGGTTTTCCTTCTGCGTTTTATACCCCTCTTTCGCTTACGGCGGTTTTGTTTCTCTCGAGTACGCCCCTCGATCTTTTCTTTGGTTTTTTTTGTAAATATTGCGCCTGGTTGATTCATTTTGTTGTTGTTGTTAAATGATACACACTTGTGTTCCCCTCCTCGGCACTGCCGTGGATTCTCTATTTTTTTCTAGTCATGTTTGCACTGCTTGACGTCCCCCCAGTGCCCCGTGAATTCCCTTTTTCCACTTTCCCTCCCCCTGCCCGGCTTTGCGCGTGCGGCACCGCGAGTATCGTGGCTGAAAATCCAAGGTATAAGGTATATGGCGATACAACGGCAAATAGCCGTCGTGTCGGAGAACCACGCCTGGAGATCGACCCGATGGACGAGCTGACGAACGGTATAACAGACTTCGCTCATTAAGAGCTGGCGCCCAACACAACGAGAGCGGATACGCTCCCCACGCGCTGCACCAGGAATTATCTCGGGATATTTTTGGCGTTCTCCCCGCATTTCAGAGGGGGAACGTCATAATACGTACGAGAGATTTCGCTGAATGAGACTGAAATAATACAGGTATGTGTGGAAACCCGAAGACAATCTCTTTGATTTTTCGGTGTTTTGCCTACTTCGCCACTTGACGAATGTGATATATATATTATTTTGAAATTTATTTCAGCGTGTTTCACGAATGAACAACTCGCCCAAAAAAAAAAAAAAAAAATACTGACCGCGGGAATCGATCCCACGCCTCTGCGGTCCGGAGTCTGACACGCTACTAACGGGACCATCCTATCGCTTGTAGAATGGGTGCACCTTCTGGTACTTGTGATTCGCGGCCGGAAGAATGTTTTATCGCTTGATGAAAGTTTGTATAAATAGAGAAAGTATGGAAATATGATGAAGTATAATGTAATGATACATCTAAATTTTAGATGTATTATCATACGATTACAAAATTGTTGTTATTTCAATGAGCGTGTGTCACGAATGAACAATTCGCCAAAAAAATAAAAAATAAAAAAAAGTACTTAGAGCGGGGATCGATCCCGCGCCCCTTCGGACCGTAGTCAGGCACGCTACCGACTGGACCATCTAATCACTTGAGGAACAGATGCACATTCTCGTACTTGTTATTCGCGGCCGGATAGATGATTGGCTTGTATTCGTTTGCTCTTTTGTTGCTTTATCCCTCGATAAAAGTATGAGAATTAATATAATATTAGTAATACAAATATATTTCCGCTTATTTATAGGGATTATAATGCATTTGGCATTAGGACGGGTGTGAGTGAAGCGGGAGCAATTTATTAGAAGAACTCGCGCGGGCCGTCGGGTGACGTCACGCGCGAGCCGTGCAGCCAGAAGCCAGCAGCCAGATCGCGTGTAGAGGCTACCCTCTCTCTAGTCCTCTTACGCGCCACATGAACGTGCTCAGCGTCCCCATGTATGGGTGTAGCTGCCGAAGCCGCGGTCGAAGTTTCTCGACCGCGCTCGGCTCTTTCCGACGGCGTCCGAGCGTCGCTTGCTCACGGACACGCGCTTCTCTGATTGTGTGATGGGCGCGTAGGGGACTAGAGAGAGGGTAAGTTCTGCACGCGATCTGGCTTCACTGTTGAGATGTCGAGTTGAACCGAGGCCACGAGCGAAAGTGAGAAGGGAAAAAGTCGAAAAGATTAAGTCGTAAAATTGCTAAGTCGAAAAAATCGTCAAGTCGTAAAGTGCTAAGTCGAAAAAGTCGTTAAGTCGTGAAGTCGTCAAGTCGTTGAAAAAGTGTCGACTCAAAACGTCGTCAAGTCGAAAAGCTTTCGATTCAAAAGGTCGAAAAAGTCGAGTAAGAAGCAGAAGTCGAGAAGACGCGACGATGGTGTTGGAAAGATCGAACGCAAGCGCAGAGGACAAAGAAGGTGAAGTCGGCAAACAATCAAACCAAGAGAATGGCCAGCAACCATCCTGCTCGAAGGATGGAGACAATGGAACGAGCGGGAGCGAGAAGGATGGAACAAAAACAAGATGAGGCGCCAAGAAAAATAGTCGCGCATACTCGACACCAAAGACGACGGTAGTCATGCTGAAAGAGAAGTTGGGTAGGTTGGGCCTATCGATAAAGGGCAATAAAGCCGAACTCATAAGTCGATTGCGACAACATGAATCAGAAGTCGATACAACCGAAGAAGTCGATAAAGAAGAAAGCAAAGAGATCGATGATGAAGTCGATACAGAAGACGAGGTTGATAAAGAAGGGAGCGATACGACATCGACCGTGTACCGACACGATGAGACCTCGGAAGAAAAAGGGGAAACAGCGAGCGGCATCAGAAGAAACGACGCGCGAAAGCGGAAAGAAAAGACAGTCCGCATGGAAAGATCTGTACCTGACGCGCCAACTTTATTTACAATAAAAACCTCAAAATGAAAAAAAAATGTCACTCAAAAATTCGCGTCTTTTCAATTTATTTTGCAAAAATATGATATAAACAAAATGTTATCGAAATTTGGGTTGCGCTATTCGCAAGAGCACCCTTGAAAATAGTTGACAAGGTACTTTAAGAATTTTTTCGCTGACATTTTCATGGTAAATAATCACGTCGAAAAGAGGACTTCTGAAAAGTGTATTTGTGACGTTAAAGGGTTAAACAGATGCGGATGTTCCAAAACGAGTTGGTATACGCTGTCTTTCTCTATGTCATCTAGATGATCGAGGTGCAAGAGTGACTTTACCATTTCGAATCTTTCCTCACCTTCGTCTGTAACCGCTAAGCAAATTGCTGCGCGGTGCTCGTTCTGAGTATCGCGAGAATAGCTTTTAGTGTCGACGGGTATCCTTGACACTTGTTCGATCGGCTGTAGCTCAACTATCGGAATTACGAAGATGTCGTGGTTAGTCGTGTTAATTGCTCCTACGTACGCTATTCCACCTCGATTCGTTACGATGGCATAACCAACGAAAAAACCTTCGTTGGTTTCGATTTTCGGTATAAAACCTTCGGATAAGTCGGTATCTTTTATTCGGATTGATATCAAGGTTTTTGATCTGGCGGGGATGTTAATTTCTTCCTGGGTCTCGAATGTTATTATGAAATTAAAAAATGCGATGCAGGATCAGTATCCCCGAGGATTGCGTCGTGTGGAACGGGGATAGTGTCTTCGACGACATGAAATTCTACGTGGATATTCTCGATTCGGATAATGCATTTCCCGATTGTGTATAGTACGCCCTCTGTAATTTCCAAAAGTTCATAAATGATGTGCAGATCGATTTCCTTTTTGTGGCGTATGATTGATATTTTGACGAAATTTATTTGTGCACCCGTATCTACGACAAACTGGGATTCTTTTTTGCTTAAATCGGGTGAGCTGATGGTAACTGTTGGTGGTTTTCGCCGTTTGGCGAGTCCTAGACATATTGTCGCTTTTCTAATCTCTGGGTCACCTGATTTTATTGGCTTGACGTTGACGCACGTTCTCTCGAGGAGCTCCGCGTCGCGCTGTTCCGCGGAGCTGCACTCCCGTTTTTTCGTAGCGAGATCGTTAAATTTGTCGACGTTTTCCGACCTTGTGCCTGAATTGTCTCGGGGTCTCGTGTGGCCTGGCGCCTGGCGTTTCTATCTTGTGAATTTGTACGATAGCGGTCACGAAAGTTGTCGCGGTGTCGCTCGCGGGAGTTATTGCGAGGTTGGTTCCGAAAGATGTCGCGAAACTGGTTGTGGGAGTTGTTGCTATATCGATCATGAGAATTGTTCCTATATTCGTTATGAAGGTTATTGTGGTATTGGCCGCGTTAATTATTTCTGTACCCGTTTTGAAAATTTCTGTGCTGGTCATTACGGGTATTGTTATATTGATTTCGCGTGTAATCATTATGTTGGTTTCGTGGATTGTAATTGTTATAATTTTTGCGGTTTGTACTTGTTATAATTTTGTGGGTTGTAATTGTTGTAGTTTTGTGTTCTCTGACCGAATCGATTCCTACTGGGGTTTCCAAATTGTCTTGGTTCCTCTCGACCTTGTCTCCATCTCTCTCATTTTTGCTAACATTATACATTCCGATGTTACGTGGCCTCCCCGTTGGTGGAATTCGCAGTATTTCCCGTTTGCACTCCTATTTGTTTCCGCAAATCGGACTTTAGCTGTTTCGGTAAGCGTTTCCTCAGGTTCGGCTACGCGTGATCGATTTTGGTTTACTGTTGCCCGCCTTTGTAGTTCTAGTTCGATATTTGTTGCTTCGTCTGTAGCGTTGACTAGGGTTTCTAAATTCCGATGGAGTAGAAGATTTGCGTTTCTATCCAAGAGACCTCGTACGAAAGCTTGAATTACGGCTTTTTTCTCTTCCGCCGTCCTTTTTTCTAGGTACGCACTGTCGTCTGGCGCTGGGTATACTTCCGATAGCCTTTCGATTATTTGATTTTGCAAAACTTTTACTTGAAGTTCGTAATCTAGGACTGACTTGTTGAATTTTCGTGAAGTTGATTTTAACTCAAGTCCTAAATCTGACAATTCTAGCGGTTTTTTATACGCCATTTTCAAGTCTGCGAGAAGAACATCTAATGTACCGTACGTTTTTTCCTCTGTCAGGTCGTACGCTCTGCCGGTTAACCTGAATATTATTGCGTTTATTAGATATCGGTGATTTGGGTCAGGAGCAGTTTGCTGTACGCGTTTACACTTGCGAATGAAGCTTTCGATCGTTGTATTTCCATCTCCAAATTGCGGGATTACTTTTGTTAAATCGTTGTATGTCGCGGGCATTGGGGTCCGAGGTTTGCCATTTCGGCCTCGTTGCTTTCGCTATTTTGGTCTGCCAGTACAAGTCGATAAAATGTATTGGAGGTGTTTTGGCGCCCTATTCGGCGCCTGGGTGGACGTATTGGCCTAATTGTGTGTCAGTATTATTTGTATTTTCTCGAGAAAAGAGAAGAGAGAAATTTCGTTTTTTATTAGTATTATTATTATTATTGTTTTTTTTTCGCAGTTGTGGTTATTGTGGGTATTCCGAGTCTACGTTTTCCTTCTTTTTTTTTTGAACCTGAATTTTAATAATCAGAAACGGAACGTTGAATTCTATTTCTGCTTCGAATGTTTATTTTTCGGTAATTTGGCTGTTTCGTTTTCGTTGAAGCGGAAAAAAGAGGAGAAAAGAAGAGAAACAAAAGGGTTTCTATGTTCTATTATTTTTATTTATTTATTTTTCCTATATTATTTCTATTGTTATTATTATTTTTGTGATAATTATGTTTCGATAATGAAGGGTGGAAGTTGCGAACGAGGTTGTTTCGTCAGTTATTCATTATTCTGTTCCAGTACGCGCGTATGCGAGTGTATGTATATATGTTTCTTTCTCTTTTATTAATTTGTTTCGTTCCCTATTATTATTATTATTTTGCTACAATCTTTCCAAATAAATGAAATTTACTACATTCAAAATTCGTTTTTGCAAGTTTTGCGCGAAAGCCGGTATACAGGGTGACATGTTGAGGATGGCCATCCCCTTTTATTTCGCCCCCCGTAAAGATAATTGGACGGGTCGTGGGTGATTTTTGAAGGAAATTTTCTGAACTTTTCGATAAAAAATACGGCGTTCATCGGAAAATGATAGGATTTGCAGCATATAAGTGACCAGTACGAAAAAAATGTGAAAACATTTTTTTCGGATAGGGATAAAGTAGACTTTATTCCGAATACGGGACACACGCGAACATTTTTTTTTGAGTATCGCATCATTGAGAAAAGTTATATAAAAAATGCGCGTTATCGAATAAATTTGAATTTGACTGAACGAAACAACGGAATTGAACCAGCGGTACGAGAGTGATTTACTGCGTCGTCTGTTCGTTGACGACATATTTTTCAATAACCTGACATTTCTTAAAGAACCTTTTTGGCATTTCACACTGACAGATACAAAATTCACATTGGGAGAATTAACTTGAGCGCAAAAGACAAACCGACTTTGAGACAAAACACTACAGCCCTGTTCATTCGATTCCATCGTTTCGTTCAAATAAGTTTAAATTGGTAACATAACACCCAATTTTGACATAACTTTTCTTAATGATGCGATACTCAAAAAAAATTTTCGCGTGTGTCCCGTATTCGGAATAAAGTCTACTTTATTCCTATCAGAAAAAAATATGTTTTCACATTATTTCACTTTTGTGCTGTAAAACCTATCATTTTCCGATGAATGCCGTATTTTCTATCGAAAAGTTAAGAAAATTTCCTTCAAAAATCACCTGCGACCCATCCGATTATCTTTACGGGGGGCGAAATAAAAGGAAGTGGCCACCCTTAACATGTCACCCATGCATATATGCGTTAATTTTGAGGGTCGATGGGTGTACGTGTGTACGTGAGGAATACCCAGGTAGCAAAATGTCATCTGAACGTTACCGGAAAGGTGACCAAGAAAAGACATGGATCACTTTTTATTTGTCGGAAAAGATACCGTTTATATAGCAAGGTGTGTCACGAATGTCCGTTTGGCAGATAACTCACAGATGCTCGAATGTTGACTATTCGGTAACTGATAGCAGTTAACTTATTGGTAACGATATGCTAACTGTTTCGATCGTCGATAAGTCAACGGAAACTTGACCAATTAGCACAGCCAAAAGATAACCTTTTACTGTCAACTTATAGATAACTTTTTACTGGTAACTTATAGATACCCTTTTACTGGTAAGTTATAGATATCTTTTTACTGGTGTCTTATAGATATCCGGTTCGCGTTAACATAAAACATTTCAAAAATGATACCGTAAAGACATCTATTTTCAATATGTGTATGTTAGCCAAGCATGTATACGGATGTATGTATAAGGATGTATACGGCCACACGGTTCAAGATGTATATGTTAGCCAAGGATAACATGTATTGCATCAGAAAACTGCATGTTTATAATAAATATGTATTAATTATTATAAACATGCATTTTTCTGATGCAATCGATGTTATCCTTGGCTAACATATTCTATACATCGTGAAAGTATATCGTGTTATCGTGTAAATTGTGGCTCCTCACGCAACTTCTGGCGTTTTCTGTTTTTTTCAGCGCTCCGACGAGATATTCGTAGCCGATCCCCGCCGTGGTGAAACCAGTCTACGATGCGGTCTTCGATGGCCTTTTTTTTGGTCCCGCCAAACTATTGTTGACGAATATCTGGATAATGAATTGAACATTCGACAAGTACGCGTATCCACCGACTTTGTTGCTTTCGTGAAAGTTCAATAAAGGGCATCGGCGAACGCGACATGGTTTAATATAAATGCCTACAGCGTTTGCAAGAATGCATTTATAAAATTAATAAACAGTTATGATTATGTACTTACGTTGTGACGTCCCCCTCGTCAATACGGGGAGAACGCCAAAATTATCCCGGGAGGGTTTCCCGGTGCGGCGCGTGGGGGGAGCGCGTATCAGCTCTCCTCGTGTTGGTTGGGCGCCAGCTCTTGATGAGCGAAATCGGTGTGGGCAGGTCCGGCTCGTCCTTCCGAGCTATCCCAGGGGTAGTTCTCCGACGCTACGGCTTCTTACTCTGTACCCTGGGTTCTCCCGTCACAGTACTTGACGCACCGCTCGCGCAAAGCCAGGTGAGAGGCGGAGGAACGGGGATGGGGGGGGACGCCAAGCAGCAAAAAAAAGGAAGAGAAACTAGAAGTTATACGGCTGTGCCGAGAAGCCCGGATGTGCCCGGATGTATTACCAGCGAAAGTACAAAAGCAGGGCGGAGTTTCGCCACCGGGCGCGAGGCAGTTGCAAACAGAATGAAAACGGGAAAGAATCGTAAACGATATGCCAGATAATCGCGAGCAACGTAAACGAAATCGCGAACAATGCGCTAGATAATCTCGAGCAACGTAAACGAAATCGCAAACAATACGCTAGATAATCGCGAGCAACGTAAACGAAATCGCAAACAATACGCTAGATAATCGCGAGCAACGTAGACGAAATCGCAAACAATATTTTAGCTCGTTTCGTTCATCTCCGAGACGAGGACGATCGGACCGCTCGGCTGAGAGTCGACGAAAGCCGTCTTTCGTTATTTCGTAACAAAAAAAACGGGTAATGAATCCACAAGGAACGGGAGTAGTCGCGAAAGAAACTCGACTTAACCGCGAGCGAAACGTTCAGCGATTGCAAAAGAACGCTAAATACTCGCGCGGGGACGTAACATACTTACACGGGAGATGCGACGTAGTCGCTAGCGACACGGGTAGTAATTATAAAGGAAACGCCCAACAATCGCAAAAGAGGTTCGATCTAATCGTGAACTAGGTCCGAAATAATCGCAAGAGAGATCCGAGGGGGTCGCACAGAAATTCGAATAATGGCAAACGAAATCCCAAATAATTGCAACAGGGAGTCGAATCAATCGCGAGCGGAACGCACAAAGGAAATGCGAGATACTCGCAAACAAAACGCCGAATAAGTACAAAAGAAATATGACATTAGTTGCAAGAGAAGGGCTAAATAATTCCCAAAAGAAACGCAAAGAAATATGGTGAAGGAACTTCACCAGGGACAGGGATAATGGAACGCGACTCTCTCACACCGTGCACGCACACTCTCTCACGTGGTTTCCTCTGACTGCCGGTGATACTCCCTCGCTGCGTCTTCGAAATCCAAGAAGCGCGGCGAAAGCGTGGTCGTCGAGGCGCAGTGAGAGAGGATTCTCACTCGCAACGGTGCTGCGTCGGCGAAATCCCAAAAGCGCTGCAAAAGCGTTATCGTCGAGGCGCAGCGAGAGACAATTCTCACTCGCCAAGGTGCTGCGTCGTCGAAAACTGGGAGACGCTGCGAAACCGTTGTCGTCGAGGCGCAGTGAGAGAAGTTCCCACTCGCCGAGTCGCTGCGTCGTCGAAATCCCAAAAGCGCTGCAAAAGCGTTATCCTCGAGGCGCAGCGAGAGACAATTCTCACTCGCCAAGGTGCTGCGTCGTCGAAATCCCAAAAGCGCTGCAAAAGCGTTATCGTCGAGGCGCAGTGAGAGACAATTCTCACTCGCCAAGGTGATGCTTCGTCGAAAACTGATAGACGCTGCGAAAACGTTGTCGTCGAGGCGCAGTGAGAGAAAGTTCCCACTCGCCGAGTCGCTGCGTCCTCTGAGTCCCAAAAACGCTGCGAAAATGTCGTCGTTGAGGCGCAGTGAGCAAATGTTCTCACTCGCCGCTGAGCGGTGTCCCCGCCGAGCACCTCCTCGACACCCCGGCCGATGCGTTGGCTCCTCTCGACGATAGCTGGTGACGATGATCCCCTATGGACGCATATAGCACACGGCACACGCACTCTCTCTCACGCCCAGGGACGCGGGAGCTGGGTAGGGAGGAGGGACGCGGGCGTTCAGCAAGGCCTATAATTAATCGCGCACGAACTGTCAGTTTTCCCCTCTCGGGGAATGGGACACCGACGCTCGGCGCTCACGTTTCTGCGAATCAACCGCGTAGGTCGGGGAAGGGCCGCCGCTGCACACGCACTATCCCTTTTCAAATTTCGCAACACAATACCCGTACGCCGGTACGAACACTCGTGCTGGTTATACACACGGGGGACTTGTTGTTGTTTGGGGGTCTTTGTTCTTTTCCGCGAGAGCCGGCCGTCTCACCTCGCCACCGCGCGAGAATAACAACCAAAAAAAAAAACCCGACGCGAACGAAGCCAATTCGGGCAAAACAAAAAAAAGGATATTCTTTCGCCGGGAAGCGGCCTCGTGACTCTACAACGGGCCGAAAAGACTCGTTAATGAAAGAAAAGAGATATTATAACGTCGCGTTACGACTGACAGGAGAGAAGAAAGAAAAATTAGACGAGGACTCACCGCGCGCCGGCTCGCTCCTCGCGACGCATGTCTTTTGGCTTCCCTCGGTTACGTTTTTTCCTTGCTTCCTTTCTCCTCCTCGCTTTTCCTTTCCTCGTTCTTTTCGCCTCCTCTACTACTCTTCGCCGCTTTCCCTTTTTATTCTCGGCTTTTCCCGGGCCTCGTCCTCGCTATCTTCCTACTACTCCTCGCTTTTCGCTATTTCTCTTTTATGTAATCGGTTTTCTCGTTTTTCACTACTTCTCTACACCCTCCGTATTCGACACCTGTTCGCGCTATAATGAGGTAATATGGCGTCGGCGGGTTCGCGGTTGCCGGTCTTTTTCGCGCGCCAGGCGGGGAGTTTAGCGCGCAGGCCTCCGTGACTATAGTCACAAGTTTTCCGCCGTCCCCGCACGGCGGCGCGGCGAGCCTCGGCAACGAGGGCCGAGGCGTATATCGTTCTAGAGGAGACTTCACGAGTCTGTACACATTGCGGGGCAAAAGTGGCGCCCTCGTCGCCGGGCCCACACGCGGTAGTGCAGTCGGCAGCCCCTCCGTGACACAACGTCACAACGTATTCTCCCAAATGATTGTTGCAAATATAAAAATAAAGGTTTACTTCAACCGTAACCTAAAAAAAGTGAAATATTTTATTATTGTAGAAATTTTCGTCAAATAAAAAATTATATAATTGAAATATAAAGTGTGTACAAATCTGTATGTATTTATTTACGTATTTTGTAAATATGATATTTGATTGGACAGAGTGGAATTTTTTTTTTATTACACCACCACACAATTTACGTTTTACGTTTGTAAATACCCAGGTAGCATTAATGTCCATTCGATATCTCTAAGTTATCTTTTCAAGGATACCTTTAAGACATTATCGTTAGATAACCTCCAGACGTCTTTTAATAGATATCTATTATATGTTGCTTAAAAGAGATCTTTTTTTTGTTATCAAAAATATAGAAGAACATTTTTAACGATAAGTCGCCGTATTCAGTTTCCAAATAGACAACCACTTCAAGATGTCGAAAAGTTATCTGTTTTCTGTCATCTTAAAGTATCTACCCTAAAGTTGTCAAAAAGATATGTTTTTTCCGCGATGTTTCGGACTTTTGTTGGCGCCCAAAAGATGTCACCATTTAGACATCATTTTTGTACTGTCCTAAAGATAACTATGTAAGGTTGGTAATTGTCATCTAACAGTGGACTTAAATATTGGCGGGAAAGACTTCAAGAGATCTTCTAGAGGTATCCAAATGTTATCGAATTGATAACTTTTTGTTAAATTTTTTTACATCGCAATAGTTATTGAAAACATTTAAACGTCTTTTGTATGGGCATTTTGCGAGAAGAGCTGAATATCGTGCATAAGATATAAATATTATATCAAATAACTTTCGCAAATTTACGTAAGTATACAATCATGTACATTTTTGCGTGAACATTTTATTTATGAAAGTGAAATTTATGTTGTACATAAAAATAATAATATATGTTTAATGAAATACACTTGTTTTATAGGTTATTCGCAGAAAAATTTGAAGTCGAGTCGCGTTCATCATAACTCGATATATTAAAAATATATACATATTGTACAGGTCACGTATGTATTACATCTTTTTTTGTTATAATCATCAATATATATTTTACCCACTTTATTACTTGTACTGCATGCATAATTAAATATTCTACATCATGCCACCTTCGCTAAAAGATTTTTCAAAACTTTCGAAAAGGCAACAAAGGCGGCGGATACGTGCAATTTTGCTAAGTAACCCTGATGATCCACCGGAATTAGAAATTAAAATAGAGAATTTAGTTAATGGTCCTGATGTAGTTCGAGATGTAATGCACATGGCATCAACTGCGACAACTGTTCCTAATGAAATAAATCTTGTCGCTGTTGACCTTAATTCTTCCGCTGATGGACAAAACACCAGTACAGTACCAGATATCGCTATGACAACCGGTGAAGATGTTACTGTACTTGGTGAAACATATCCCAAAATTCAGGTTCCGGATGAACCTTGCTCCGCTGAGGATGTAACAGGTTTTCGTATTTTTTTAACTGATTGGGTAATTCGCCATAAAATACCTCACTCAGTAGCAAATGTTCTGTTAAGAGGATTGCGAAGATTCGGTCATGCTGAACTTCCAAGCGATGTTCGAACATTGTGCAGCACACCGAATAAAGTTGATATACAGATTCTTGCTGGAGGAAAATATGCTCATAATGGCTTAGCGAAGGCTCTCTGCGAACAACTGCAAAATGAAATAACCCTTCAGCGTATCGGTGGCATTGAAAATCCTGTAATTATTAAAATTAATATCAATATAGATGGCTTACCTTTGACAAAGAGTTCGAAGAATCAATTTTGGCCTATATTAGGAAAAATTGTTAACTCTCAGTGCACTGAACCATTTGTGATAGGAATTTTTTATGGTGATAAAAAACCTTCGTCTCCGTACGAATTTCTTCAACCGTTTCTAACGGAATATCGTAATTTATACGATGATGGATTTCTGCATAACAACCGCTGCTATTTGATACGTTTGAACGCAGTTGTCGCTGACACTCCAGCACGAAATTTCGTTTCCAGGTTTCCTGCTCATAACAGTCGTTGTGCCAAATGTATTCAACCTGGCAAGACCGTCAATGGACGACGAATTTTCAAAGAAAAAAATCCCGTTTTAAGAACGAATGCAACATTCAGAGAAGATGTACCAATTTTCTATCAGAATCTCACGTCTCCGTTTGAAACTATAGGTGTCGATATGGTTAAACAATTTCCTCTGGATTATATGCATTTACTGTGTTTAGGAGTCATGAAAAAGCTTCTTTTAATTTGGATTCGTTCTTTGGGAAAAACCGCCCAATCATTAGCGCGACTTGCTGCGTTCAATACCTTTTACCAAAGTTTCGATTCATCTGTCCCAACGGAATTTTCTCGACGTCCTCGTTCTTTGGACGATGTTGCTCACTGGAAAGCAACAGAGTTGCGATTATTCTTGCTATATCTGGGCCCTGTGGTACTTCAATATTTCTTGACCGAGCCCCAAATTGTGCACTTCAATGCTCTCAATTGTGCTGTTCGAATTCTTTGCGATCCAAGAGAGTGCGTAAGCAATAACACCTATGCTCGAGAACTCATGACTTATTTCGTGGATACGATGGAACTTTTGTATGGCGAGGAAGCGCTCATCTACAATATTCATAATTTAACGCATATTTCGGAAGATGTATTGAATCATGGGCCCCTCGATTCTTTTAGTTGTTTCCCGTTTGAAAATTTTCTTTACAAAATCAAATGTATGATTTTAAGAACGAATGCAACATTCAGAGAAGATGTACCAA
Organism: Heteropelma amictum; assembly: GCA_959613375.1. Taxonomy (NCBI): domain Eukaryota; kingdom Metazoa; phylum Arthropoda; class Insecta; order Hymenoptera; family Ichneumonidae; genus Heteropelma; species Heteropelma amictum. Next base: position 6,524,563 of record OY390726.1, on the reverse strand, counting down.
TTTTCTATCAGAATCTCACGTCTCCGTTTGAAACTATAGGTGTCGATATGGTTAAACAATTTCCTCTGGATTATATGCATTTACTGTGTTTAGGAGTCATGAAAAAGCTTCTTTTAATTTGGATTCGTTCTTTGGGAAAAACCGCCCAATCATTAGCGCGACTTGCTGCGTTCAATACCTTTTACCAAAGTTTCGATTCATCTGTCCCAACGGAATTTTCTCGACGTCCTCGTTCTTTGGACGATGTTGCTCACTGGAAAGCAACAGAGTTGCGATTATTCTTGCTATATCTGGGCCCTGTGGTACTTCAATATTTCTTGACCGAGCCCCAAATTGTGCACTTCAATGCTCTCAATTGTGCTGTTCGAATTCTTTGCGATCCAAGAGAGTGCATAAGCAATAACACCTATGCTCGAGAACTCATGACTTATTTCGTGGATACGATGGAACTTTTGTATGGCGAGGAAGCGCTCATCTACAATATTCATAATTTAACGCATATTTCGGAAGATGTATTGAATCATGGGCCCCTCGATTCTTTTAGTTGTTTCCCGTTTGAAAATTTTCTTTACAAAATCAAATGTATGATCAAAGGCGGTGCCCAACCTTTAGCTCAGATCATGAAAAGATTGACGGAGCGCTCGATACATCTTTCCTCTTCACCCGATGGAATCATAAGTGGTTGCCGTTTAAGAAAAAGAAAAGAAACAATCGATTGTCATACTCCAGAGGGATACACTGATCCGCATGCGGAAATTCAATTCAGAGATTTTTCGCTAACAAATAAGAGTCCAAATAATTGTTGTTACCTTTCGAGTAAATGTGTAGTCCTTATAGAGCATATATGTTTCCGCGATGAGCTTCCTGTCATAATAGGTCGCAAATTTGTTGATGTTCATCCCATCGGACTTTATCCATGTGACTCACGTAATTTAGGGATCATCGAAGCACGTAGCCTTTCCGAGTGTAATACATGGTCTGTCGAAGAAATAGACAGGAAAGGTTTTGTCATTATGAGTAGTTTAAATTCCGCTTACGTTTTCCCTCTGATTCACAGCGACACATAAATAAAAGTTACACTACTTATATCTATCAGGTGTGGACGATCTTTTCCAACGCGAAAATTTCCCGTGACTTTACCTCGGCTGCTTCATTTCTAAATATAAATACGACAATTGAATTAAATTATATATTACATCATTGAGAACAATGGGCCTGATATATTTTTTATTACAGATTGAACGTCGCAATGTATTCCATACATACTTACATCGTAGAGATCGCCGCAGGTATCCACAAATAAGTGGTTGCAGGTTTTTACGACATATTATTTTAATGAGATTTCTTTTTTTTAGTGCCGTTAAGCTGCATTGGAGTTCCCGAACGCGTTACGACACTTCACTCTACCATCACTCTCATTATTATTTTGAATGTACACATTTTTTACAGGTTTTCGATGCTAATAATAGTATTTAAGTATTAATATTGTTTTTGTAACTTCGCTCAGTATGGCGTCTCACCGGAATGTATCGTCAAAACGTTCGTATCCGATACAAGATGCGCAGTCTGGAGGATCCCCGTGTAAGTATAGTATAAGAACTGCTGTCGCTACAGCTTATGTACTAAGAGTACGATTCATTCAGCGCTACGAATGTTTCGGAGCGATGGTATTTGTATAGCAAAGCATAGGAAAATGAAGCATTAAAAGTATTTGTAGCGCTGAATGGATCGTACCGTAAATGTAAAATGTCTCGCTTATCGATCTAGTTCTCTGAATGGAGCGCGAAGTATGAATTTTGCATTGTCGATTTCTGTGAAACATTCAGATAAATAAATATTCTTACCATTATATTTTGCAGGTAATCCGAAGCGGATGACATTGCCGCCGAATAATTTTATTGGTAAGCATATACGTGTTATGATCGTGGAATCTAAACAAGGAATCAACTTTATGCTTAACTTAATACTGAAATTTATATTTTAGAAAGCGGTAATACGTCATCGCTTATTCCGATCAATTGGCAGACGGAGAATGATATTTTGGCACTTCTGAAAGAAAAGGGACTCGTACTCTCTACCCAAGCGGGTGGCACGTCATCTTTCTTTTCGGAGGAAGTCGATAACGAAGGTCGGGCGATCGTCACATGAATACATTCTAGTTACCATGATTCAACTTATATTCAATAAAAAAAATGCGTTTAATCTGTGTAGATGAATGTAACGTCGAAGAGGAGGAAGCGGAGGATGACGCAGAAGAAGGTGCCGATGAACCCGCGGTCGTTCCACCTCCACAACAGAATGCGCCCGAAGAAGTCGACGAGGAGCGTGTTTGCCTCTGTTGTCGTAAGTTTAGTTCTAATAATGATCGATACGTTTTTAAATCATTTAGCATTTAATTCGTACATTATTTTTTGGTAAATGCTTCAGAGAAATGCCGCGATGAGAGGGATCAATTTCAAAAAACTGTCACCCGACAATTGGCGGAACTATTGGCGATATGCCGCGGAGGGAATTTCTCGAACGAAAGGAGTACGCGCCAAGACATGGATTTGACGCTTTTGCCACCGATGCCCTTTAATAACGTCGATGCCCTTTAATAACATTTTGACCACGCATTGTCCAACGACGAGAAAATGCGCGATCAATTTGTAAGTATAGCGACGTTTGTAACAATAATACACTGCTGATACATCGTTATTCATTATGTAATTTCATAACGTTCCTTCTCATTCGTAGATTCGAAAACTTGAAGACATCGGTGGCAAAAGCGTACAAAAGTGCGTGAAATTCGCCATGGAGTCCATAATAACCAATGAACTAAGTCAACAAGTTGTGTGGACACTTGGTGCCGAAAACGTTCCGAGAATTTCGAAATTTGCATTCCCCCAAATTGTTATTGGTATGTATATGGATTCTTCTTCAACGAATTTCCTTTATCCACAGATGATTTCTTAGAATATTTACATGCACTACAATGATTCATTTTATTTCCAGATATAATACGGAAACAATTTCCGGACACAAAGTTGAAGGACGTAGAAGTTCGAATAGCTGATTGGCTCCGTCGTGGCGGAGATCGCCTGAAAGTGGCGGGTTTAGCTTCGGCAAAACGGCTTCATCAAGAAAATGTTCACCGACATTAAGCTTATTTATTAAAAAAAATATATATTATATGAGTTGCTACATTACTATATTTACATTAATAAAAGCTATATATTCATTTTTAATGTTGAAAAACAAAAATAGGAGCAGATGAGCCAAGAATAATTTTGTTGCATCGAAATTATGGATGGACATAAATAATATATATATATATGGAACAATATATATATATAATATATGGGCATCCGTATTCGGTATGATGCAATGAAATTATTCCTGGTTCATCTATTCTGAAGTTGATCCTTTTTTGTAAATAAAAAGATGTCCTTTCGATATCATTATTAGATGTCATTATGGAAACTTTTTTCCGACATCTATTAGACATTATCTATAAGATATCTTTAAGCAGTAGCTCAAGGCCGAAATGATATCTAAAAGTTATCTGTAAGTTATCTTTTAACTTTCGGACGTCGTACAGATAACTTTTGAATAGGTTTAATCGACATTTTTGCTACCTGGACCCTTTATGACGAGATTAAGTCAACTTACCGACAGTTAAAAATAGCTATCATATTGTCAGCGATTAGTTGACTGATTAAAGTTGTCCAAGAGTGAACATTTCGGATACAAAAAAGTTGCCGAGAAAGCGGACATTAGTGACACATTTTGCCACGCAAACGGTGTCGTTTTGAACATCTAAAAAGTTATCCGTATCTTTTTCTGGTTATCTTTTCGGCAATGTTCAGACGACATTTTGCTACCTGGGTACTATAATAAAGAAAAGGGTATCTGAAATATGTCATCAACTAGACAACATTTGGATAACATCTTTTATACTCTCCCGCCAAAATTTTAGTCAACTTTTAGACAACATATTGGCAGCAACAGAGAGATATCCATGAAAACGATCTCTAACTGGCGACATCCCAGGTAGCACAATGTTATCTGAACGTTGCCTAAAAAATAACCAAAAATAGGCATGGATAACTTTTTTGGTTGTCCGTGAAGGTACCGTTTGGATGGCAAAATGTGTCACTAATGTCCGCTTCGCAGACAACTTTTTCGTAGGCAAAAAGTTAACTATCAGGCAACTTAAAAAGGTCAACTAATTGCTAGCAATTTGCAAACTTCTATCGGCCGTCGATAAGTAAACTTTAAGTTACCAAAAGGGTGAATCTGAAAGTTATCTTTTGGACTGTTGTCTTAAAGATGATTTAACGAAGTTAACATAATGCCGTCTAAAAATGAAGTTAAAAAGATATCTATTCGCTGCTAAATACGGGAAGCCGAGAATAGTTCAGGATGAATATAAAATTAACTATAATGAACCGTTATAAGGACTACTTTTTGTAATAAATTATTTATTAGATTCAACATTGACAAGAATTGTTAATTAATTATGAATATTAGTCCTTATGGCAATTCAGTACAGATAATGTTATATTTTGTTTGCGATATATTATTGAAAACGGTAACAATATTATTATCAAACCATATGTTTTTATATTAAAATAAATTTTTTAGATTAAATCAGTCAATTATACTTAAAATTATTTCATGCATTATTATTATTTTCTTCATAAGCGCGGCGTTTGTTTAAATTTGTCCGAGCTATTCTGACTCGGTTGCCTCCACGGCGGAGCCAATCGACGATTCTATCTTCGATTTCTTTCTTTTTTGTGCCCTCAAATTGATTACGAATGACATCTGAAAAAGGTTTCAATAATTATATTCATATATGCTGTTAATAGCTATAAATAAACTCTTTAAAAACGTTATAAAGTGGCACATGTACACTACATGTACATAAAAATCGATTTAAAAATACTGATACTGGTACGTACCTACGATCACGCACGGAAATATAAGCTTGAACAGTTTAGGTATTCCCTCGCTACCAAGCATCCACACGACACCCTGGCTGACCTCGTCTGTCATCACGACTTCCATGGCAAACTTTACTGCCTTCTGGATAGATTTTCCTCCAACTTTTTCGATTTTGTGTACCTATATAAGAACCGGTCATTAAACAATTTAGTTCTAAATAATTTGGCAATAGCCCCAGTGATCAGAGTATTCATATACTTACAAATTGATCTTTCATCGTGCCATTGCTTCTCAGATCGAGATCAAATTTTTTCAACGCCTCTACAATGTGTATAGGCATCGGGGGCAGGAGGGATGTATCTTGGGCGGCTCTGCGTTCATTGCGATGGCCGTCGTGCGCTCTCATAAGCTCGAGGAGCTCATTCATTTTTCGTAACATCAGCCCCTCGAACCGTTCTCGAGCTTCTCTGCAAGCCTCTAACATAAATAAATAACATGAGAAGAATCATTCATGTTCAAGTTCAAATTCCAAACTACTCGGTGATGAGATTATTCTGTTTGCAATACTTACTTACGAAAATGTTACAGCAACATACTGCGTCGTTATGCCGATGTCCATCCTCCACTGCCACGTTCTCTTGTTCCGAAATGTCATCGACTTCTCCATCAACGACGGATTCATCTGTAAACAATATATTATTATTTCAAACAGTTTCAAACCCAGACTTCGATAAATATTAATATAACGGTTCATCTGTTCTCATTTTACCTTCATTATTGTCAATGATTTCCTCGGTCACTATAGTCGTAGCGGATGTTGAAGGAATCGTAAGGTCTTCCTGCTGAAATTGTCCGTTTTGAAGCATTATTAATATGCTCGGATTGATAAGCTGGAAATCTCCCTGAATCCCCGTGTTGCTATCACTCTCTGTAATTCAAACAAATTATTTATAATATGCGTAACGTTGTTACAATAACGTGCCGCGCGATTCAAACTATACAAATTTTCATACATACCTATAAAACTATTTGGTGGAAGACACATGATCTCCGGATTAGCTGGAAGTTATAGGGAATGAATTATTCGCTCAGTAAAGTGAATAAACATGGATTTTTGAACCATGCAGCAATGACTCACGAAAACTTACACAAACTTCCATCGGACCCAAGGATTGGACGTCTCTTCAATTGCTTCTTCGATGGAGCTGCCATAATCTAGGTAGCGCAAATAATATGGACAATCTTACGATTATAATTATTTTCCGAACAGTTCGGAATTTCTCTTTTATTTTGATATCCTCTATTATAGACAACAATTCGACGCAAAATAACATTGATATACACTAAATTTAATAGTGAAAATCCAATACAGCGAAATATCTTTTTTATTATGATACGAAAAATAAATCAGAAATATATCAAGAAACCGATCAAAAAATATTTCGTCCACGCTATTGCCTCAAACCTGCAGAATGATTATGGAAAAAAGTAAATTTGTGACGACAAACATTAGGTGTTGAAAATATCTGAAGTTAATCAGATGTCGCTTATGGCATTTCTTCCGGCGTGAGTTTATATCGAAATGCCGCATTTTGTTGAATCTGGAATATAAAACGCTATGAATAAATTGCTTTATGAACGGTATAAGAGAACAGAGAATATTTGTTAGTCTATTTGTTGTTATTTTGCGGGTATAACGTCGGAGAAAAAACTTTTTTTTTTACATATTTCGAAAGTACAACTATCGAGGACACCTTTAGAGCACTTTATGGGCTCTCGAAAATAATCTGATAAGACTTCCGAAATTTGAAATGAAAAAAAATGTCACTCAAAAATTCGTGTCTTTTAAACTTATTTTGCAAAAATACGATATAAAAAAAAATGTTGTCGAAATTTGAGTCGCACCATCCGAAAGAGCACCCTTGAAAATAGTTGATAAAGTACTTTAGGAACTTTTTTACTGACATTTTCATGGTAAATAATAACGTCGAAAAGAGGACTTCTGAAATGTGTCTTTGTGACGTTAAAGGGTTAATAAAAGTTACGTTGGAACGTTGCATGCCATACATCCTTAAAAAATGCAGTGTGAAAAAAAGTTAAACCCGAAAAATAACACAGGAAAAAAGTTGTAAAAAACCAATAAATATATGTGTAACCTTTATATAATTTACTTACTGCTCAATAAAAGCTGCTGATGAGATCACGGAAGAAACTTACGCGTTCACGGAGTCTTATAGTACGGTTTCCATGGAAACTCTAACAACTGAAATAATATATCGTCTCATGCTTGCATACACGCACACAAGCGGTTTTTTCATAAAAAATACGAAGAGTAAGCATTATAATTGGGTAATTTATTTAATGAAATGAAAATTATATTTACGAAAGGATGAAATACAATATTGCAGCAATAATGAGGTCGAATGAAACTCAAATACTTAAAAATTGTCCGACGGTTTTCTATTATTCTTTTCCAAGTACCAGAGAGTTCTAGTGTACATAAAAATACATATGAGAAGTAGCCGGAAGCTTCAGACATGTGGAGTAATTATCGTTATTGAAGCTATGACTCTGATTCTTTAATCGTTTACAATTGTTCAACATTTTTTTCGGAGTACTGCAAGTTCCAGTATAAATGAAATTACTCGTGAGAAAGAGCTTGACGCATCAGACGCACGAAATAATTCCGTTAATGGACGCTGTGCCACATGAGAATCGAGCTTTATTGACTCTCTTCTTTCAATCGTCCATGGTTGTCTAACGTTTTTTACCGAGTACTGCAGAGTCTCAGTACACAGAAAAGTACATGTGGGAAGAAGCCGGAAGCATGAGACTCGCGAAATAGTTTTTTTTCGTGGAAGCTGTGCCACATGAGAATGGAGCATCGTAACCTCTGATTCTTTAATCATTTACAATTATCAATAATTTTTTGCAGAGTACTGTAGACGTCCAGTATAAATAAAATTACCCGTGAAAAAGAGCCGAAGCATTAGACGCACGAAATGATTATTTTTAAGGATGCTGTGCCACATGAGAATCAAGCATTATTGACTCTCTTCCTTGAATCGTCCACGGTTGTCTAATGTTTTTTACCGAGTACTGCAAAGTCTCAGTACACACAAAATAACATGTGGGAAGAAGCCGGATGCATGAGATACGCGAAATAGTTTTTTTCGTGGAAGCTGTGCCACATGAGAATCGAGCATTCTTAGTTCCGATCTGTCGAGCAGCTATGGTTATCTATTATTTTTTCCAAGTACCAGAGAGTTCTAGTGGACATAAAAATACATGTGGGAAGTAGCCGGAAGCTTCAGACATGTGGAAACATTATCTTCGTTGAAGCTATGACACATGAAAATCGAGTATCGTTACCTATGATCCTTTCATCGTTTTTTTGTTCCAAGTACCAGAGAGTTCCAGTATACATAACAATACATGTGAGAAGATGCCGGATTGTTCAGACACGCGAAAACATTATTTTGGATAAAAGTAATTCCACCCATCTAATGACTCGTGCAAATTCCGACACCTGTTCTTGTCGCTATAAAACTGTTCTATAACTCAAAAAAAAATCCTTGACGAAAATCTATCGGAAAAAAACCGATGGAAACGTGGCCGCATTGTTGCAGGTTGCTTTGCGGACGAAAAAAAATCATTCCCCGCATTTAATGATTCGTCCGAATTCTCACATGCGTTTTTATCGCTGTGGAACTCGTTCGTTACTGCAAAAATTATTATTGACGGAAACCGATCAGAAACAACCAATTCAAACGTCTTCGCATTATTGCTCGCATACTGCATTATTTCAAACGCTCTATTGCTACCGGGAATTCGTGAGACGGCAAAAAATAGTACATTGTGTTGGAACGTCAAACGTCTCATGTATTCTCGTATCCCCCCCCCCCCCCCCGCTCCCCGACCCCCGCCATATCGCTCGCGGTTCCGCGCTCGCCGAGGAGGCTCACGTGAAAAACAAAAATTAGAAATTATTATGTATAGCACACGCACTGATGATCGCGGGTCAACGACCGAAGTGTAAACACAGAACAACGACGACAGCTGACCGAACACGAAAACAACGAAAAAATTTAACATTTAAATATTAACACATAACAATCACACGAAAACAACACAGAGACATAAAAGTCGACGAACACAAACACCGAAACAAACAGAAACGACAATTCGGGGGAAAAATTTGGGAAGGGACAAAAGACAGATGCCGTAAATCGGGCGTGTGACACTTTCGTGCACGGTGCTTATGTGTCGCGAGTTGTTCAAGACTGTGCGAGTCCTCGATTTCCTCAGGCATTCGCCTTCGTACTCCCTGAGTATCGCAGAGTTTTTCCCAAACTCTAGCTCTGATACGAATCACTGTCCGTTCGTTCGCGTACCGAGAGACTGTCTTACCACCAGGGCCAGATCGTCCTCGTCGGTACACTATTTCCACGTAGGTGACGCCGTAATTCGAGCGTGTGACACAATTGTGCACTGGACTTCGATTCCCAAGAGTATTTAGCATGTAATGCTCTGTTCAATTCTTGAGACCAAGTCTGATTTTCTGTTCCCTTGCTCCCCTATTTATACTCCGAATATATTGTTTAAACATCCCTTCCCTTTGTGCCATTTGTTTCTCTTAATATTGTTAACTTTTGTCCCTTCCCAAATTTTTCCCCCGAATCGTCATTTCTGTGTGTTTCGGTGTTTGTGTTCGTCGACTTTTATGTCTCTGTGTTGATTCCGTGTGATTATTAAGTATTAATGTTTATAAATGTTAAGTTCTTTGGTGTTTTCGGTTTCGTGTTCTCTGTCAGCTGTCGCGGTTGTGTTGGTGTGTATCCGTGTGTGTGTTTTGTTTATGTCGCGGTCGTTGAGCCGAGATCATCTGTGCGTGTTTTGACTTGTAATAATTTCGGATTTTTGTTTTCCAGGTGCTCCCGGTCGTTCACCCGGCTTTGAACAAATGGGGGGGGCGAAAGCATATGAGACGTTTAACATTTCATTACCCCCCCCCCCGATGATCAGCTGGCTGTCGAGGACGATCCCTCCGAGTCGCCCCGCGGATCATCGCTCGCGCGTGTTGTTTTGATTTTACTTTTCCAACTGTTTTTGCCGCGTTTCTTTCGTTCGTTTTTCGTACGGTTCTCGCTCGCGTTTCTTTTCGCTTTCTTATGTCTTATATCTTCTTAGATCTTATGTATTAGGGACGCTCGAAATAAAATTTAAAAATGATTTATGCGTTTTTCGTTTCCATTTATTAACCTCATTACATTTACCTTAAATCTATCGTGTATGGGTGTATCGTTGTTTTGTACGTGTGTATGTGTTTCTGTTTGTGTTGTAATTTCTCTTTTTTTTTTACATTGACGCGATCGACGCGTCGTCGTCGTCGTCGTCGATCTCGCTCTCGCTTTCCGGGAGGACGAGGTGGGATCGGAGGAACATTAGTTCCTCCTCTCCCATCTCGTCCACCACGGCGTCCTCGTCGACCTCGTCCTTCACGAAGGCTTCGAAGTCAAGGAGGAGCGTGGACAAGTCCCCGATGCTCACGCTCCCCCAGTCTTCGCTTTCCTCCTCACTTCCGGTTTCGGGATTGCTGTTTTCAGGTGGTGGTGCTGGTTGTGGAGTGTAGGCGCCCATCTTCGCCTGTGTCCACTGTAGATCTCCCCATTCCTGACCTTCGTGATCCCAGTCCGTTTCCTGGGGATTGTCCCCAGGTCGCGCAAGGTGGTATGTACGCATATACGTGTTCAGGGAGCCGATGTCCTCCCTGAGAATTTCCACCCAGAGACCAGCGGGGTTGGAGTTGTCGGTTGTCGCTCTCGATGCTACCGGTTGTTCGTGTAACATTTCGAAGATTGCTTCGGCTGTTTCCTCACTCCAATCCCCTTCCCCCAATGGACGCACACGGTCCAATCCGCATGCAACGGCGAGAAATGGCACTTGGAATAATTGCGGCGGCACCTGATAACACTGGTCCAAATTCACGGTCGCCTCCACTCCCCAATCTCCGCACCAGCAATGCACTTGATCGTTAAGGATGTGACAGGGCGTGGCTCTTCTCAACCCTGCTTCAGATTCGATGAGGACTGGTGCCCCCGGAAATATCTCCTCTTCAATCGCTCGGTGTAGCCATTGCTCTTTTTCTCGTAGAAGTTGCTCGAGACGTTCTTCTATGTATTTTTCTCCGTAGCACTGCAGCTTGATGTAGAACCAACTGGGGTCCAGGTATGCAATGATTCTGGTGGGGAGTGTTTTTCCTCGCCAGTTTTCAATATTCGCGTTTTGAAATTGCATGGTGCTCGCTTTGCGCTCAAACTCGGTTTAATCGTCCCCCTCGCTCTTGATTTCGAATCGTGTTCCTTCCTGGTGGGGCTTACAGCCCCAACGATTTTCCTGGGTACCACGATTTAACTTCGTCATCCGTGATTCGCCGAATTTCGAAATCTTCAGGTAATGTACCGTGTTTAATTACCAATAGGCGACCTTGTTTCATCTGTATTCTCGCTTCTTTTATTTTCCTTCTCCAACGCCTCTTGTTCGAGATTTTCGGGGGAAGGTCGATTGTCCGGAGTTTCCAACTTTCTCGCATATATTCTTCTTCGTCGCTCTCCGTAAGCCACCACGTTTGTTTATTTTCCATCTCTGTCATGTCGCTGTCACATTAGTTTAATTTTGCTTGTGGAGGTGTATAGTACCCCTTCCGCATAGCACGTGCGTTTTTTCGCGCGCTTTTGCCGGTGTCTCGATCGGTTGATATTTTGATCTTTTTTCGTCATCGTCGCGCCATCTCTGTGTTGTTGTTTACATTGCCCTGATCTACATCGATCATGGTCGACCGGGTACCGCGTGACACTCAGAGATGGCGTAAGAGTCTCGCCACGGCTATTCTTTCGAGTTTGCTTTTCGTTTTTGCGTTTGTTGTCGTGTACTGCGGGAAGTATCGCTTGGCGCATTATCTGTTGCATCCTTCATTGTCTCTCCGCTGTTCGTTGTGAGGGTGTTATCTTTTTCCTTTTCCTCTTCTTCCCTTTGTTGTTTGTAGCGACGTAGTAGGTCGCCGTGAAATTTTCCCCTTTGTCTTTTTGTTTCTGGATCAACGAGGAGGTATGTCGCGATCCCCACACATTTTTTTCATTTTATACGGCCCTTTGTATAGCGGCATGAATTTCGCGATCCGTTGGTTACTGGGTTCCGAAACGTTCAGTGCTCATACGAGCACTAATTCTCCCTCTTCGAAGCTTGTTGTGCGGTGTGCTGCATTGAAGCGTTCGGTACGTCATTTTCCTTGATGGATAATTCTTTCCTTTACCAATTTGAGTTTTTCCTCATAGTTCATTGTATCCTTTGATGAGCCTTCGTCTGTTAGGATCCATTTTCTCCAAATACGGTACGGTTTTCGTCGCTGTTGTAATTCTCTAGTAGTAAATTCCGTGGTTTCATGCGGTACGTCATTTATACAATCCTGGACGATCGGTATCCATCTGCACCACCCTGTATGTCTTTCTTCCAAAAATGTGCGGAAGAAACGCCCGAGTTCGCGGTTAAAATACGCCCTTGATTCCTTGTTTTTGAAGGCATTCCATCCAGGCTGTTGCTGTAAATTGTGTCCCATGATCAAATTGTAGTCGTGTTGGCTTCCCATGCTTTGGAATATAGTCGTCGAGGATTTTCTTGATGGTTATCGTTTAACAGCCTGAAGACTTTTTTCGCCCCAGGGTGTCCATATAATTCGTGACATTCCGTGATGAGTCGTTCGATGAGGTTTTTTGGAATAACTACTTTCCACCAGCCGCTTCTATCTCGCTTATGCAATACATCATGTATTAAACGGAAGTTTGGTCCAACTTTTGTTGTTTCATCAGTGTTCCAATACTTCTGCAGCGTTTCCTGTTTTTGCTGGTGCTCTCCTATTCGTTTCATTTCTGTGATGAACTCTTTTGCTGACTGGCGGGCCAGTAGTTCGGCAATAATTACCTCCGCCGCTTGTGTATCTGTGTCATCGTCGTACATGCGGCTGAGTGTGTCGGCGACGATGTTTCTTTTTCCCGGCCAGTGCTCGACGGTCATATCGTAATCCTGCAAAAGTAGTGCCCATCGAAGCAGTCGATCGTTGACGAATCGGCACGATTTCAGGAATGTTAGTGCCCTGTGATCGGTTCGTACTTGAATTTTCGCTCCCAGGAGGTACGTTCGGAATTTTTGCACTGCCCAGACGACAGCCAGGAGTTCCTTTTCCGTAGTCGTGTATCCGACTTCCGCTCCTTTCAGTGTGCGACTGGCGAACGATATTACTCGGTCCTCACCGTCAATCTCCTGTGAGAGTGTTGCGCCGAGTGCATAGTCACTTGCGTCCGTTGTGAGTGTGTATGGGACGTTAGCAGCCGGATGCTGCAGTAGTACACACGTTGTGAATAACCTTTTCATATTTTGAAAGGTCATTTCCATGTCGTCGTCCCATTCCCATTATTTGCCTTTCTTCAGGAGGCTGAGTAGGGGCACGGTTGTTTCTGCGTGCCGACTGGTGAATCGTGTGTAGTAGTTCACTAGGCCGAGAAAGCCTCGGAGTTATTTGAGGTTCGTCGGGGTTGGAAATTCCTGTATGGCCTTGATTTTGTCTTCCTGTGGCTGTATTCCCTTTGTTGTGACAACGTGCCCCAAAAATGGCACTTCTTGACAGAAAAACTTTGATTTTTTTAAGTTTAGCGTCATATTATGTTCTCTCATTGTTTGAAACAGTTCCTCAAGATGCTCAAGGCGTGCTCATACGTGCCCGAGTGGCATAACAGGTCGTCGACAACATTAAGCACGCTCTGTCCCATATTTTGAAGTACCACATCGAGTCCCCGTATTAAACTTGCGGTGCTTGTTTTTAGTCCGAACAGTGTTACTGTAAACTGGTAGCATTTGCCGTCGAACTGTAAGGTGGTGTACGGGCGTGATTCCTCGTGTAGTGGGATCTGCCAAAAACTGCTCGTCATGTCGAGGCTTGATATCACCATTTTTCCTCCGCATCTTTGGAAAATTTCGTCGACGGGTGGTGCGTTGTCGTGGTCATTTGCTAAATATTCGTTTAGTTGTCGTGCGTCTAAGCAGAGTCGTACACTCCCATCCTTCTTTATGACGGTGACCAAAGGGTTTATGTACTGACTCATGGCTCGTTCTATGACCCCGTGGTTCATCATTCGCTGGATTTCTGTGGCTACCTTCTCGCGATACTGTATTGGTACCGGATACGTCCTCTTCATGTACGGTTCCGCCTTCTTCAGAATCAGTCGGTGGGTGTAAGCTGACATCCGCCCTGGTGCTTTCCGAAATATCTCTCGATATCCACCCACGAGCTCTTTGAAGCGTGCTGCAATTTCGTGGGGTAATTCCGTGCACTCCGCTATCTTGGTGTCAACTTCTTCCTCGGTTACTTCTTTAATTTCCGGTTCTGCTGTGTCCTTTTCGATCTGCATTATCGGCGTTTCATGATTATCTGGGAGATCCTTGGTCTCGATCCATCGTCCTTCCTGGATCTGTTTGACCGTCCGTCGGTCGACCCTCAGTATGCCTTTACGCATGTCGACCTCGATCCCGGGAGCCAACATTGTGTCAATCCCGAGGAGAGCCTCTCTTTTTAATTTTGGAACGATAAGTATGCTGAGGTCGGCTCTCTTCCCATAGATTTCTACCGTGGCGAATAATTGATTTTTGAAGCGACCGGTGGTTCCGAATGCGCCCTTTATCTCCATTCCCGAAACGGGGAGGATAGGACATGTTTTTAAATTCTCTTTTCTTCTTTGAAAATAGTCGTCGGAGACGCACGTTACCTCGCTCCCGCTATCTACGAGGGCGCTAACAATGCTCCCCTCAATCTTTATACTGACAGTTGGGCACGTTACCGGTGATTTCGTTTGGTACTCACAACTTGTGCCCTTGTCCAGATAGTCTCGAGGTCTTTCAAATATCGTGGATATCCCCGGAAGTGGATCTCTCAGCTTTTTTTTCCATAACAATTTCCATTCCGTGGGAGGCGGTGTGGACTCTGTTTCTTCGACTGCTGGTGCTTGATCGGTGCTTTCGGCCTCTTGTCGTCTCTTCTTCTTTCGATTTAACTTCCGTTTCTCTGTTTTCTTTTTCCTTTGTCGTGCGTCTTCCAGGGCATATGCCTCAATTTGACCTTGACTTCGCTCTTCCGGGGTTGCGCCTCGTGATGGCTGAATTTGCAGCTCCATCGATGCGGGCGCAACCGTTATTCATTTCCCGGAATTTGTGGTGGCGTGACGTGTGTCCTCCCTGGGAGATTTTCGGAGGTGTGTGCCTTGTTCATCGGATTGTTTATCCCGGAGCCTTCATTTCCGTTTTGTATTGGCTGGGGCTGTTGTGATGGTTGCCACTGCTGCTGTTGTTGCCACTGACGTGGTGGTTGTTGCTGTTGCGGTGGCGTTTGCCATTGGCGTTGATTTTGTGGCTGCTGTTGCCACTGGCGTGTTGGTGGTTGTGGTGGCCACTGGCGTTGTTGTGGTTGTGATGACTACGGCCGCTGTTGTTGTGGCTGCTGTTGCCATTGACGTTGGGGCCATGTTTGTTGTTTCCCCCCCCCCGGTTGTCCAGACTTTTCAGTGTTTCCAGATGCTCTTTTTTTCGTGTTTATCGGCCCGGCGTCGTCGAATCCCTCCAACAGCTCCAACAGTCCCTCAATATTGTGGACGCTGCTGACGCGCACCGCCATTCGGATCGTTTCGTCGAAGTGATTGGCGAGTTTCCGAATAATTTCTCGCGTTTCCAGCGCCGGGGTTAAATCGCGGGCATTTCCGTATATTTTTGTCGCATAGTCGGCGCGGCTCATTCGTCCTCCGTCCCATTCATATGCGCCGAATTCCAGGTTCCTCTTGACCTTGTCCTGGACATCTTGACTCCAGTATCAAGCCTGAAATGTTCGTGCAAACTCTGAGAAATTCGCGATCGGTCCTTCGATAACACGCCACCAATCCTTGGCGTTATCTCTCAGTGTCTGGCCGATAATATAGCGAAGGTCGATGTTTCCAGTGACCTCCAGAAACTCTTCAAGATCTCGCAGAAATCGCATTGGTATTTCTTTTCCGTCTCCACTGAACGTCGGAGGCCTCTGTTTGCTCGCGTACATTTGGCTGACGTTCAATGAATTCTGCGACCATGTCGCATTTCCCCACGTTCGATTTGGCTCAACAAGTACTTCTTCGCATTTCTTTATACTGTTACGTCCTAGCCGGTACAATCAAACCCATGCGCATCAATATAACGCGTTCGGTCGGTATCTCACTCTCAACAATCGATAAAGTACCAACACATTTCCTATACACCTCTTACCATCACTCATCGATCATAAACGCTTATGTAATTCTACAATACCATACATTCTCGAGTATCGGGTAAATTAACCTAATATAGATGCAGAATTTGAAACTACTTCCACGCATAAACAGATAGATACCCTGTCTGGCAACATTTTTTCAAATTCCATTTATTCATATTCCAACAAAAGACTTAAGGGAACCGTATGGTCTAGAGCACGAAAATTTCACCTATTTTCACGATTTTTTTTTTGCCATAAAAAATTAAAAAATCGATGTTTTAACTTTTCGGGTTTATTACTACCTTTATTAAGTATACAAAAAATTTTTTTTTTAATTTTAAAAACAGTGTTTATTATCATATAATTGGCATTGAAGACGACCCTCTCGAAAAATCCGACCCGGACGGTGAAGATCGATCCGAGACTTCTACTCATCTGAAACACAAAATTCAAGAAGATTCTTAATCAGAAAGAGTGCAGTTATGGTCGGGGCTGGAACAAATCGAAAAAATTAAAAATTGACAAAATGGCGCGCTTTTGAAAAAAAAAATTCGTAAAATCGGGTTTTTTTCACTAGTTTTTTAGTATAAACAATAAGAAATTATTTAAATAAAATTATGATTGCAGCCCCGACGATAGCCATACATGTTGTGAACAACATATCCAAATTTCAAGTGATTCGGTTGAATAGTTTTTTTGTTTTCACCTGCGCGGTGCCGAAAAAAGTCGTTTCGAGATAAATGAGTTTAAAGTTTGAGGTACAGATATTTTCAAAAATTGAGCAAATTTTGAATACTTACAGTTAATCCGCGATTCCGGCACCATATAGGATTCCTTCGGAACGTTCATAATTCAAGATTTCCTCACTCCTTTCATTTCTTCGAGCTGTCCGAGCCTCTTTGGAGTTGTCCGTGCTCCTACGGTTGGCGCTCGATACTCGCAGCTCGTCTCGGTTTTGCGCTAGTTGCTCCGCTTGTGGCCCGATTGTTATGCCCATGGTCTCCATTATTTTCAATAGGGATGCGAATCCTTCATTGAATATGCAAGCGGAAATGTGAGTGGCAATATCAATGATTTTTTTTCCGGCAAACAGATGTTTCGGCGCAAGGTGCCACACGCAAGCATTGAAACTTTCGTTATTGTTCTGCGTATTACTGCCAATACACCTTTCCAATAAAGTCTCTGCTGTCAATTCTTCATAAATTGGTTTTAATATCTCTTGTGCTTCATCGCACAGAGCAGGTGGGTGCTCGTAGGTGTCTAAAGTACCTGCAGCCTCACTTTGACGCCACTTGCACCACGATTCGGAACCTGGAGGACAGTACGAGTGTTGCGGATTTTCATCTGTTGAAATTTTGTGATAATATGCTGCCCATATTTCACTTCTCATCCCTTCAGTCGAATTTGAATTACGTCTAATTGCTAGACCGTAATAAGTTGACAGCTCTTGCAATAATTTATTCGTCAATTGTTGACGCTTCGGTGTTTTATTTATCGATTTCCGCTGTGTCTTTTTTCCCTCTTCTTTTTCTGTCAATTTCTTTGTTGCTTTCTTTATTTGTGCATGTTTTTTTTTCGCATCAACAGCACGTTTGTACAAACGTTTTTTAACATGCAAAACACATTCTTTTTTGCAAACTAAAAAATCATCCCCGTAAGGCTTTGTGTCCAATAAGGCTTTGAACGTTTTCGTGTCGCCGTCTCCGATATAGTTCGCGTATTTTACGTTGTACAACTCTTCCGATCTCTTGAACATTTCCACGATGCCGTCTACCTCCATTTTGCCAGCACTTCCGGTATGATTTGCGTCACAGTGATCTTCATGCTCTCGATACCACGCTTCATATTCAATCGTATCCTCTTGGCCTTTCCATTGAGAGCAGGCTTGACATATACTGCATTTGACGACAACATCTAAAATTTTATTACTGTATTTCCCTATTAACGAGGCAATACCGAGAAGCGATGAGAATCCACGTTTCGCCCACGATCCATCACCAGACACAGAAAGTTCATCCGCGGGACGCCCAGCTTTTACATTCAACTCGACTTCTTCTTTCAATGCTCTTTGGAAAACGATTTTCGCGACGGCTTCAGCTGCAATTTTTATATTGTCCACGATGCCGTAATATGTACTCTTACAAATTCCTTGTCCAAGATCCATGAGACCGCACAAATTTTTCAAGCCTTCAAATCCTACTCCAAGCATTCTCAGGGCGAGAACAAGTCGACGGTTGATTTCAAATGCCTTATCAATTAACGGCGAAGACAAAATAAAAGTTTCTTTACACTCACACTTCACAGAGAGTTTGAATCCTAGACCACGTTGTCCGTTTTTGCTAAAAGTGACCGCACCGTTACAATCTTTACACTTCAACAACTGTTGCAACGTTAAAAATATCATGCTGAATTCGATGATGCAATAATTGAAAGTAGGATTAACGTTTACTTCCAATTCCTCATTGCCTTTTAATTTTTTCGCAGACGTGCTCGTAAAATCAGTAGTATTTTCGATAGTGAATCGATTGCCCTTGAAATATCTTTTGCGACCTACAGAAGATGGTCGTCTAGAAGAGTTACGGCCTTGCTTTCTATCCATATTTTCTGTTATTTTATTTCAAAATTTTCGATGTTGGTTCGTCAAAACGTAACGTTGTACTGATCAAGTCAGGGGAAAGCGAAATGACCGTTTCCCTCACAAATGTTCGACAATAGGTATATTTCGGGGAAGGGAAAAGTATATATAGGTATATAGTATGTACTATATACAGGTATATATTTTCGGAGAAGGATTGGGACAGCTGCTGTGCTCCGATTAGGTTACCGGTTAGCGCTAGACCCGTTAGGAGCGCGCGGACCGCTCTCTACCTGCGTTATGGGCTGTAGAAGCTGTAATATTGAGAATTTCTGCATGAAAATTTCACAGTATATCCTTGAGATACTATACTTTCGACATATCGAAAAAAAAAAAAATCGATTTTTTCAAATTTCTAGACCATACGGTTCCCTTAAGCGATACCCCTGCTCGAATAACCCCAGTTATAAGCAAGCTCATTATTATTCTCCGAATATTAACTCGAAACCATCCCCCTTTTTACAGGTATTCTCCACGCGAGGTGACGATCTCACGTCACCTTCGCGTGATCGAGATAATCCCCTCTACTAAAAAAAACAGTTTTACAAAAAAACCAAAACCAATCAAAATCAACTACAGTTTGCAAACTCCGCCTTGCAGAAGCGGGATGGTTAACCCTCTGCAAGACTCGGGGAGAGTTCTCGTTCAACCTTCGTAGAGTCACCATCTCGAAATACTAATTCTCCGCATTTCTCGAACTTCTTGCGAAAAACCGAACTCTGTAACAATACGCATTCTGTAAACTACCAACGAAGGTTTGAACCAACCAAAAATCAATATTCTACACGTGAACTAATCCAAAATAAAACTTTTGTTATCGGTTGTTTAAATATACAAAACCAAGTTTTATTTTATTTCTATCACCCAACGAACCTCGTTCACCTCATCAATATCCGAACTTCCCCTCATTAAATACAAATTGTGCACGGAATTCGCGAGTGATCTACCAAAGACTCATTTGTGCGAAACCTCTACCGGAATTCAAAGGTTCGCGCCCTATCTATGATCACTTCGCGTCTTCATCCAATATCTCCCTCTCGGGACGTAACAATTCATATATTTAATAAAATTGGTGGCAGCGGAAACAAACTAATCCGTGGGTGACGCAGATCATTCCCCACTACTTCAACTAGTAACACCAATAATAAAATTGGTGACAGCGGAAAATAACAAACAACAACAATCTAAATCACGCCAGAAAAAGTGGCAGTGGTAACAACTTCAAAAACAAAACCACCCAACAAACAATATAGGTGGCAGTGTAAAACTTTCAAAACTCTCTCGTTATCCGGACAATTAGTGACAACGAGAACTTATCTTCGACAACGCTCCGCTATATCTGAAAAGTG
This sequence comes from Heteropelma amictum, assembly GCA_959613375.1. NCBI lineage: Eukaryota > Metazoa > Arthropoda > Insecta > Hymenoptera > Ichneumonidae > Heteropelma > Heteropelma amictum. The sequence goes on along the minus strand of OY390726.1, from coordinate 6,504,330 downwards.
GGTGAAAAACACAAACTGATCTGCATTATCTCACGAACCAGTGGCTTTATTCGACACTCGAGCAACACGACTACACGCATATATTTAATAAAATTTCAATCATCAAGGGCTCAAGAAGAGCTCAACAACAACAAAACCAGGAGTAAATCTTCCGACTAATAGATCCAACATCAACCATACATACATGGTCATCCAAATCCAGTTCTACAATTCAAGGCCAACGGTCAACAACCATCACCCAAGTCTGCAATCTGTAAATCATAACAAACGTATCAATTAGTAAGTCAATAATTACCAAATCAACATGCAAAACAATTCAGTCGATGGGGACTTCACAAACCCTCATCCGTCAACCTCACGTACAAACACTACAATCAATCACGAACTCGCTTCACTAAACGCACGATATCGAGATTACGTTAGATATGTACCCGAATTTGACGGGACATCAAAAACATGTGGCTTAAACACATTCATCAACCTTTGCGAAAAAGGGCGAGAATTCTTCCCAATTGTTGGAGAAGAAGGCGTATGCACATTCTTATACAGTAAATGCAAAGGCGAAGTTAGCGAGGCAGTCCCTCTCGAAACCAAACTCGACGATCTCATTTCGGGATTAAAACGCACATTCACAGAGTCAAAACCAATAAAACAATGGTTCGAGGAAATGGGCAAATATCAACAACTGCGTAACGAATCCGTATCAAAATTCTATGGTAGAAAACGTAATTTCCTCCTTGCGGCAGAACAATCAATTCGCGGTATGGACTTGCCAGAAATAGAAGGTCTCATACTTTCTCTAAAACGTATCGCTATTGACCAATTTCGACAAGGTCTCATCATTGATTATCGCACACAAGTACCACTTCAGCGATATGACACACTCAAAGACATTTATACAAAATCGCTAAAAGTTGAGGAAACTATCGGTCCAGTCTCAGTAAATAGCACAACTTGTCTTCCGATCACACAAAAACCAAAAAAAAATATAAATCAATCACATCAAAGTAACGACAAAAAGTTCTGCACCCATTGCAAAAAATCAAATCACAATTACACGGAGTGTTTCGCTCTAGCTAAACATTTCAATCCAAATCGATTAAAAGAAAGCGAAACGAAAAACGAAAATGCTCAACAAAAAACCTGTCATTATTGCAAAAAACCAGGTCACGTGATTAACGATTGCCGAAAAAGAGCTTTCAATAACGGCAGAAAACAAACAACCCCAGAAACCACAAGCGACCAGGGAAACTCTATGTCGACCTCTCGAGACGGCGTCACGAGTGGTCAGACATACCAGGAACGCCAAGAGTAAATACTGAAATAAAATCAGTCGAGATTCGCACGGCAAAGTGCAGATTAAGTTCAAATACTTTAACGTATCTTTCGCCTGCTATATTAATATCCTCTAAGGATTTAATCAAAGTCAATACAATCTTTTTCGCGGATTCAGGATCTGAGCTCAATCTCATTAAACTAGAATGCATCCGGAAACCCGATTTAATTAACCACACCATTGTCTTTGAATTACACGGAATCTCGGCAACGGATTTACCTATGACTCTTGGACATGTCAAAATCAATATCGAAACGAAACTCGAAAATTTTTACGTCGTAGACAACGATTTTCCTGTAGAATTCGTCGCCATAATCGGACAGGAATTACTTGGTTTGAGTGGTGGCGCAATTGATTGGGAATCGAGATCAGTACGTATCCGGGGAGAGCAAATCCCATTTGCTAGTCCAGAATCGTTTCTTTTGAGGGCCCGTCAAAAGACGATGATGTTCGTAAAAGAGGGAAACGCACTCGAAACCGGATATCTACCCAAACTCGCTTTTCCTGACGGCGTATACGCAGGCGAAGCCTTAGTCACGAACGACAACGGTAAAGCTTATATTTACGCAATCAATACCCTGGATAAAGACATTAGAGTGGATGTTCCCGTAATTTCGCTGTATCCTTTCGATATGAGCACAGACGAGAACGATCAAACGAACGGAAGTTCCGCGAAAAATCAGACCCTAGAAAACACAAATGCTTCTCGGACGCGAGATAGCCGTGTTAACGGAGTAATAAACCTTTTGCGTCTTGACCACTTAAATGTTGAAGAGCGTAATGCCGTACTAGAACTTGTTGTTGAGTACGCAGACCTCTTCCACATCCCAGGTGAACCCCTCAGATCAACAAACGCTTGTATACATTGTATCACGACAACTGACGAAATACCGATACACACAAGACAGTATCGTTTTCCACATCAACAAAAATCAGAACTCGACAAACAAATAGACAGTCTATTGAACCTCGACATAATTGAACCATCTAACTCTCCTTACAATTCTCCTGTTTGGATAGTACCAAAGAGAGACGACTCTCAGGGTAACAAAAAATGGCGACTCGTCATCGACTTTAGAAAACTAAACGACAAAACGATTGGAGACGCGTATCCTCTGCCTCTGATAACCGATATACTCGATCAATTAGGCGGAGCCAGATACTTCTCTATTTTTGACTTGGCGTCAGGTTTTCACCAAATCCCTATGGATTCTCGAGACAAACATAAAACTGCTTTCACGACTCTTCATGGGCATTATGAGTTTACTCGCATGCCTTTTGGACTGAAAAACGCTCCCGCTACTTTCCAACGTCTAATGGACGTCGTGTTAAGAGGTCTCCAAGGTAACGAACTATTTGTGTATTTAGATGATATAGTTATCTACTCCACAGATATCAACGAACATCAAAGAAAATTTCGAAAACTTGCCGAAAAACTGCGCACAGCCAGGTTAACGTTACAAACCGACAAATGTGAATTTTTGCGAACGGAAGTCCGATATTTGGGACATTTAATATCAGCCGACGGATTGAAACCAGACCCAAAGAATATCGAAGCGATACAAAAATTCCAGGTTCCAAAAACCCCGAAAAACGTCAGAGAATTTCTCGGTCTCGCCGGTTATTACAGACGTTTCATCGAAAACTTCGCAAAAATCGTAAAACCCTTGTGCGATCTCACAAGTAAAAACGTTGATTTTAAATGGACTCCTGTACACCAGGAGGCATTCGAAACATTGCGCGATAAGCTCTGCACCGCTCCAATTTTACAATACCCTGACTTTTCCGAACCATTCAGTGTTACTACCGACGCATCGAACATAGCGCTCGGAGCTATCCTTTCCCAGGAAAAAATCGGAGAAGACCATATCGTTTCAGCAGCCTCTAGAGTCTTGAACAAAGCCGAGAAAAACTATTCTACTATCGAGAAAGAGATGGCAGCAGTAGTTTTCGCGCTCAAAACTTTCAGACCGTACCTCTACGGCCGCCAATTCACGCTATTCACCGATCACCGACCTCTCGTATGGGTGAATTCAATGAATGATCCTACATCGCGAGTACTCAGGTGGCGGGAAAGGCTGAAAGAATTCGATTTCAAAACCGAGTATAAACCGGGAAAAATCAACACTAACGCAGACCCTCTTTCGCGTAATCCCTACGTACTCCCAATTCATTTTAAATGGAAAACTCTGACACCTCCGTACCAAAACGACAGGTATAGACACCCGTTACCTCTCAGTAGAAGCGTAAGCGCGGCTGAATTCAGTCCACATAACGACAATTCAAAGAATCGAAGAGGCACGGAACTTCAAATTCAGGAACCTCCTACAGGAGCGATTTCCACAGTATGCGACACAATCCCAACTCCAGTATCAATTCAACCTCGGGAACAATCGTCTCAAAGTCAACCAAATCTCGAAAAACTCGCAATTACACCAGAAACACTGAATCCCGAGAATCTCGCAACAATACAGAAACAACAAAACCCCGAAATCTCAATACAGCAAACAAATCTCGACAATCCCATAAGTCAACCAAAGCTCGAAACCTCATCGAATCAATCAAATCTCGACAACCCAATAAATCAACCAAAGCTCGATCAGCCAGTAAGTTCACGAATCCAACAAAATTCCGAAAACCTAGAAACCTCATTGAAGTCAGCAAACTCAGAAAATCCAGTTATCCTCTCAGAGTCTCTAAAATCCACAAATTCAGTAAACACGCAAATCTCGGAAGATCCAATAATCTCGCAAGGTCCAGAAACTCCGTTAAGATCTCGAAACCTCGAAAACTCTTCAATCTCGCAAAATCCCATAATACCAGAAGGTCAACCAAATCTAGAAAAACAAAAAGACCCAGTGAATTCAGATAATATCGTAAATCTCACTACTAACTTAAATCAAGAAAAACACGCTACTAAACCTCGTCGAAAAACTCGCAAACCCTTCAGAAATCGATCTTTAATGATGCAATCCATGAACCTGAATTCGACAACATCATCCTCCAACCCCTCGTCTCCCTCGGCGAAGTCCTCATCTTCCTCCGAAAGTGAAGAGGATCATCATTCAAACAGGATGATCATTAATACCTCTACCTCATCGTCAGAGGAGGACGAAAAGGTGAAAATAGTAACCTCCACGCCTCTCCAACCTCGAGCGAGATTCTATTCCCCGATGAAATCTAAAAATAAAGGGATACGGTACTTCACAGGTTCCTCACCATATCCTAGAAAACGAAAAAACCCGAAATCAAAATCAAGAACAACTCTCGATAACAAAAACAATTCAATCGCGAAACAAAAAGTACATACGGAAGTAATGGAACTTTCCACAATAAACGAAAACGAGACTAGGGCAAAAGACCTAACCACAACGCTCAACGAAAGCATGCAACTCGAAACCTCTGACGCAGAAGATATTCAGAAAACACAAAATCGCGAACAAATTCTCGAGACATCACCTTTCATTATAGCACATTGTTCAGAACCTACCAAAATGGTTCCACAAATTCCTCTAATCAGAAGATCCGAACGAACCAAAAAGAAAAAAACCTGCTTTTGTTGTCCAGACGACGAAACACACCTCAAAAACCAGAACAAACCAAACGCCCGTAAAGAAAGAAAACGGATCACACCTCCAAACATCGTAACTCCCGTAGAACCGAAAAACATCCCGGAACCTCCTGCAATACCGTCAACTTCTGAGTTACCACAAGATCAGGAACAAAGCATCGTAAAACCAGCAACAATATCTTCGAGCTCACAGGAATCAGCACCAAATATCTCCAACGTCCAACCAACGTTCTCGACTCCACAGATTCAAGTATCAAACGCCTCGAGTTCCAATCCAATGTATTCCATATTGCAAGATAAAGGGTACAACACCTCGACCCCTGAAAACACAAAATCTATATTAAGGGACGAAACTCAGAATAACACCAACTCCACAGTGGAAACGGTTAACGAAACACTGCGTACCACCCAGTCCAATTCGCTCACAACTCAAAATTTAAACGAAAACGTAATAGAAACAAGAGACAACATCGAAATGGTACAAGATCATTATATTTGCTTTATATCCGCAGACGGAACAGTCTCAAACGAATTTGGCAAAATAATGATTGAGCTCGGATTACTGAAAAACCTATCCCCTTCAGAATGATTCGAAGTGGGGCAAGTTTTAGTAACAGGCACGCCAAAAAGACGGGTTTTTGCACTTGTCATACAGGAAAACGACAAAACTCTCGTAACTCTAGATAACTTTTCTAAAGCCTCAGCAAAACCTCAAAATTAAACTAGAAGAACTCAATGTCAAAAACGTTGCAATCTCAATAAAAGGAAACAACTTACAAGAAGCTAGCTGGCCAAAAATCAAAGAAATCCTTTCCGCAATCCTGAAAAATACAGACATCCAAATAAAAATTTGTAAAGACAAAATCACTATCCCTCCGGAAGAAGATAGGGAAGGGATAATCAAAGAAAATCATGGATCTCCTATCGCAGGACACAAGGGTGTTACCAAAACGTACAATCGAATCAGGCAAAAATATTTCTGGGAAAATCTGAAAAAACAAGTCGAAAACTACATCCGAAAATGCGAAAGCTGTCAAAAACGAAAACTCGTGCGAATAAAAACCAAACAACCCATGTTAATTACTGATACGCCTCTTTCGGCTTTTGACAAAATCTCCATGGATATAGTAGGCCCAATTAATCCTCCGTCATCACTCGGACACAGATACATACTGACAATTCAGTGTAATCTGTCCAAATTCTCGTTCGCGATACCTCTAGTCCACGCTACAGCCAAAGAAATCGCTCAGGGATTTATCACCGGGTTCCTCGGTACTTTCGGCGTTCCTAAAGCTATCCTTACCGACCAAGGAGCAGCATTCACGGGAAAAATAATGCAACAACTCGCAAAAAGTTTTAAATTCAAACACATCAAAACCACTGCGTTCCATCCTCAATCTAACGGATCTCTAGAGAGAAGTCACCAAGTTCTTGCAGACTACCTCAAACACTACACTAACAAAAAAGATTGGCATTTATGGTTACCTCTCGCAACACTCGCTTATAACACCAGCGTTCACGAAGGAACAAGAGTAACCCCACATCAATGTGTATTAGGAAAATTAGGTCGTGTACCGTCTGAATATTCCTATCTTGACGAACTCCTCACATACGAAGATCACGTGAAAAACGTCAAAAAACAAATAGAAGATGTCCAGAAGTTGGCAAAACAAAATCTAGAGCTCGCAAAACAAAAATCAAAAATCCGTTACGATAAAAAAATCAACCCCGTTGCTTTTAACGTAGGGGAAAAAATATATCTAGTAAAAAACCAGAAATCCAGAAAGCTAGATGACAATTACCAAGGCCCTTATACTATCACCGCAGTTATCGCAGATAAACCTGACATCGAAATCGAACTTGAAAATGGTAAACGTAAAATTGTACACTGCAACCGAGCCAAAATCGCGCATTAACATCGAAAACACATTTCAGGTACCCATGGAGCACCTGAACATGAGGTTTGTTCTGGTCATCTTACTCTCTCTTTTGCAAGCAGGATGCTCACTGATCGCACACGATTGTGGAGCACCGGCAACGAACATCACGACTCTATCTCTGCTCGAAATCACAGAATGCGACATCCCCATTAAACATCCGGAAATCGTTAATACTTGCGTACAATTACTGCAACGAGTCGAATTAAAAAACGTCAGAGCAATACAATGTAAAATTGAAATCAAACGTAGAGTAAAACATTGCGGGCTTCACTCACACACGTCAGAAGTGCTAGGTGGCTACGAGGAATACATTCGCGTAATCCCCGAAAACACTTGTAGACGAATCCACGAATTCGGCTCTTTCGAACTTTGGGATATACGATTTGAACAAATCACCATCAATTCCTCTAATCGTCGAAGCCTGACCCTTACTGGCACAGTCGATAAAGATGGTTATTGTATGGGAGGTCAATATTCTGATCCTTACGGTACCTGGAAAAACGTACTCGTTACAGCTCTAGTATCCATCGATGTTTACGAACAATTAGCCAAAGTTAATTTGGACAAAAACGAAGTTATTTTACATTCAGGCGTTCGCTGTAAACTTACCAAAGGCAACTGTTTAGATGCTGTTGGAGGGTTTACTTACTGGGATCCTACTCCCAAGGATCAATGCAAATTTCACAATTACGAAAGTCCTTTACGAAGGTCCCGCAGAACGAGTGAGAAGCGGAATAACCGAAGACTCGAATGTTGAAATTTACACAATTACATCGTCCGAAGTCACTTTCGCCCTTTCGGCTAAACGAGAAACAAATTTATGTGGATATAAATTAATCGAAACAGAACATCCTAAACTCTTTATTATGGACCAAGCCTATGGCGAATTCTTTGCCAAAAACAAAATCTCAGTAATGAATATGGACATATTCGCTTACGTTAATTCAAAATTCGTTTATATGGTAAAATATTTCGCAACTCAAATCACAAATCTTTATAACGATGTCATAAGACAAGAATGCGAAATCGAAAAACAAGTTTTAAAGAACACTTTATCTTTCGCGTCATTTGCACCAACGGACTTCGCTTACTTTTACATGAAAAGCCCAGGTTACATGGCTCACGTTGCAGGCGAAGTCATCCGCATCATAAAATGCATCCCAGTTAGCGTAACCACTCGAGAAACAAACGAATGCTATCAAGAAATTCCAGTAAAAAGAAATAACGAATCATTATTTATGACACCGAAAACTCACATTTTAGTAAACACGGGACATCAAATCGAATGTAATCATTTTCTCCCTCCTATGTACTATATCGATAACGACTGGTATCAAGCTCTTCCACACTTGTCATTAACGAAGTCTCCGGGAACAATAAGTGCTAGAACAAAACAAACATGGAAATTTTCTACTCCCGCACACCTCGCAAAATCCGGAATTTACACCGAAAAAGATTTAGATAGCTTACGTACAAGCTTGATGTTCCCTGTAGAAAAAACAGCGGTTTCAAACACTTTAGCTAGGGGAGCATCGGGACAAAAACTCACGGACCAAGGAATATCAATCAAACACTGGGTTAACGAAAATATTATTCAAGAAGCGGTCGAAAAAACTTGGGGAAAAATGTACTCCTTTTTTAATACAGTAGGAACATTTAGCACAACCCTGCTAGGAGCATGGGTAACAATTCGAGCCATTAAACTCATTATTGACACTATAGTTCACGGTTACGCCCTACACACCATTTACGGTTGGAGCATATGGCTGGTCGGAGCTATATGGGATTCGATCACAAACTTGCTCCTACATCTCGGAAAACGCGACGTAAACAAGTTAATTCAGAGTAATACAGAAAACACACTCACTCAAGTAAACTCGCTCCCCGTAAACGTAAATAATGACACAAAGCCCGAAAATTCTACGCAAACACCGGGGGAAACAAAAACAATCACAATCCCTGTCGCACGAGCTCCTGAACCAGCTGTGCAAGCAGCCGCATACTTCCCCCTGTATCCACCTATGGACTCTCTGAGTACTCCCGTATGTGCTCCACGCATGAACACGAACGAGCCAAAAGGATAAATTACCATCAAATCAATTACCATCTGTTCAGGAATTACGAGGTTTTCGTGATTCCTGAATTATTCGTAATTATCGCGGGAAATAGACGAGCGAGTCACGCCGAGCAATTACTCATGGCAGCCGCCGACGGCGCCACTTTTCGGGGCATTTCCTCTCATCGATCGCGTGATCGCTCGGCTTTTCCCTTCCTCTTTCTCATTCTTTCCTCATCGATTACACGGACCACACGCATTGTCTCACGTGGATTTTGCATACGGGACATTTCTCTGGGAATTGGGAATTCTCTGTGCGGGCTAATCATTCGAAAACGGGAAATAATCTCACGCAAGTATTCGGGATAGTGTTCCTCACTCGTCGGGCGGGATAAAGTAACGCTCATCGGGCGGATCGCCGAAATCTCGGTCGATTCGACCACGCGTCGGGCCGCGTCGCGTTACCGGCGTCGGCCATTGTCGGGTAATACGCGGGCACGTCTCACACGGGTGACAATTCTCGACGGTTTTCGGGCTACCGTCTCACTTTTACAACTACACCTTTTTTACTGTATCGTTGAGCTTAGAGAATATATATTTTTGTCATCATTATTTAAATCGTTGAAGTTGGGCCCTCTCCTCTCCACCTACACCAGATCCCTTCACAAACATTTTTGGTCCTTCGAGCCGGATCTGGTGGGGGGGTTTTCTCAATCATCAAGTTTTTCTCAAGTAAAACGTGCAGTGAACAGTGTGTGGAAAGTTCGGGATCATCGCTCACGCTCATTTCTGGACGATCGGGACTTGGTGCAATTTTCGGGTGAGTTACGGGTCTTCAATACGGACGCTACGACGCATTTTCTCATGTCGAAAAGCCTCAACGGCTTTGTCTCACAAGTATAGTGCGCGCTCTCTCACTCTGGTATAACGCATGCGAAGCGTCTCTCAGGCGATACGCGTCTAGTGCGCGCTCTCTCACACTCATTCGGGGGGTTTTCATTGTTCTCGGACATTCTCGTTCGTCTCTCGGGCAGTGAACATCGTGCGCGCTCTCTCACTCCCAGTTAACGCTACGAAGCGTCTCTCACGCAGTGAACGCGACTAGTGCGCGCTCTCTCGCTCTCAGCCGGGGACGCTCTCATTGGCTCTCGGTCATTTTCTCTCGGGACTCGGGCAGTGCGGATCGTGCGTTCTCTCTCAGATACATTTGACAGGCTCAGCGTATCTCGGGTCAAGCGCAGGCGAGTGTCGTGCGCGTTCGCGCTCTCGCTCGTACTACGACTAATCACGCGCAAATCGGGACTCATTTTTCGTGCGGTTTTTCTCAGACTATTCGGGTTTTCGGGAATTATCTCACGGGATTGACGGGTCAAATTTCGCGAGTGCTTCACGAAATTTAACGGGAAGTTCTTTTTCGCGCGAACATTATCATCAGTGATTTTTGATCGGGACTCACCGGAGTGAACTCGTCGGATTTTCGGACATTTTTCGGGTTTCTCATTCGATCATTTTTCGATTTATTGCTCACATATATTTTTTGGAATTTTCACGTTCGGGCTTATTTCGGGTTTTCCTCTTTCGGACATTTTCTCGGTTCCTCACGTGAACATCTCTCCGTGCTTCTCGCGCTCGGCTTTTCGGTGCTTCGCAATCGGGTTTTGGGATTTTTCTCGCGAGTGATTGCACGCCGAGATGGCGGACGGCGATGACGACGCGGCCGCTCCGGTCAAACCGATCGAACCGGAGAGTTTGGCCGTTCCGGAATCACGGGCGAGCGTGAAACCAAAGCGCGAAGCCGTGGTCGCGGATTCGGCACGGGAACCGACGAAATCGGACTCACGTCGGGACAAGTCTCCATCGGGAACGGGCGCAATTCCGCGGGTTCGGTCTCCTGCCACTCGGGACACCACCTCCTCATCTCACGGGCGCAGTGCGGGTTCTGCTCGTCTCAAGGTGGCCACTCAGGAGGCTCGGATTTCTCTCATGCGGGATTTGCTCAACGACCTCACGCGGGAAACTTCGGCAGCACTCTCTCGGGAAGAAATCGATGAAGCGAAGCAATCTGCCTTGGATGTGTGGCAGATGTTTGCTTCGGTTCACGATACGCTCATCGAACATCTCTCGGACGATACTCTCGTCCAAGAATACGCGGAGGCTGACCAGTACTGAACGGCCTTTTCTCTGCGAATGGCAATTTGCCAACGGGTGGGCAAACTTCGGGCTACTCTCAACACCGCTCTATCAACCACGGGATCGGCTCAATCGGGTAGTTCGGACACCACGGGACTTCGGCATCCGCTTCCGGAAATCTCACTGCCGAAATTCACGGGAGAATATTCTCAATGGGTGCCATTCCGGGACATGTTCACCGCTCTCGTTCGGGAAAATTCTCAGATCACCGACGTTGAGAAGATGCACTATCTTCTCACCGCGGTTACGGGAGAGGCATCGAAGCTCATTTCGAGCTTGCCTATCAGCGGGGATTCTCTCACCACGGGATGGAATACGCTCCTCGAGCGTTACAATAACAAACGGGCTCTCGTATCATCTCATCTCGACACTTTGTTGAGTACGGAAACGGTCTTACCACGCTCATCGAAGGATTTACATTCTCTCCTTCACTCACTCAAGGCGGCGTACAACGCACTCGAGGCACTGGGAGCCCCGGTGCGCCAGTGGGACTGGGTCATCGTCCACGTCGTCTCGAGAAGGCTCGACTCTCACCTGCGGGAAGCTTGGGAACTCAAGGCGGGTCGATCTGACGAACCTCCGTCACTCTCGGATCTTCGGGTTTTCCTCACCAGTCGAGCACGGGCTCTCGAGAACGTCGAGGCAACACGGTCCCAAGCCAAGGCAACGGGAAAGGACTCATCATCCGGGACTTACGCCTCTCGGGTACACGCAGTCTCATCTGGGCCGTCTCACGCGGGACCTTCAACATCGGGATCATCCTCAGTCACCACCGGGTATGCATGTTCCTATTGCAAGGGCGCTCACTACATTGTGGCGTGCCCAAGCTTTAGGCAGCTCACCAGCGAGGCACGACGGGACGAAGTCATGCATCAACGTCTGTGCTTCAATTGCCTTGGGAAGCACAGCGTGGCGGCATGCCAGGGGACGACGCGGTGCAAGGAGTGTGATCGTAAGCATCACACGATGATCCACACCGGGTGGTCGAAATACGGGGACCAATCATCTTCGGGGCCGACTCCACGCATCAACGCGTCGTCCTCTGCGGGAACAGCGAGCTCATCGGCTACTCCTCGACCATCGGGCTCTACTCAATGAGACACGGGGGCATTAGCTTGTTCGGGTTCTAGCTCATCCTCACTTTCGGGATTCTCAACGCTGCTGGCTACGGGATTGGCAGATCTCAAATTGGCATTCGGGGCAACTCATCGGGTACGAATGCTAATCGACAACGGGTCGGAACTCAGCTTCATCTCGGAGAAGCTGGCGAGACAGCTCAGACTGCAGCGGGACAACACGGTCATTCCAATCATCGGGATCGGCGGGACTCACTCTGGGATGACTCGGGGCGCAGTGAGCTGCGCTCTTCAGCCAATAAACTCTCACTCAATAATAAATGTCAATGTGTTCGTTTTACCTAAGCTAATGCCTATCCTCCCTTCCTTCTCACTAACTGGGTTACATTGGGCTCACTTGGACGGACTGCAGCTTGCAGATCCAGATTTTCTCTCACCACGGGCAATTGATTTCATTTTGGGAGCAGATTCATACGCTCAATTTATTCGTCCAGAAATTCGGAAAGGAGTAACCGGGACTCCTATGGCTCAAAACTCAATTTTCGGATGGTTAGTACTCGGTCCAATTGGGAATCGGGCATCATTCTCGGGTTTAATACAGCATGCTTCGGTCGATCACGATTTCGAAGACGTTCAGGCGCTTCTCACTCGGTTTTGGGAACAAGAAGAGGCTCCAAGTCCTCCTGCGCTTCAATTTACGCCTGAGGAGCAGGATTGTGAGGCTCATTTTGTCCGGACTCACGCGCGGGACTCAACGGGACGGTACATCGTTCGATTACCGATAATGTCGTCTACGAATCAACTCGAGGATTCGTACGGGAGGGCAGCCCAGGGCCTGCAAAGGCTTTTGCGACGACTATCACGGGATGCCTCATATCAGAAGCTGTATTCGGAGTTTCTGCGGGAATATGAGGAACATTCTCACATGGAACGGGTCTCACACGCGCTTACTCACGACTCACGGGTTTATTATTTGCCTCACCACGGGGTGTTGAAAGAATCGAGCACTACAACGAAATTGAGAGTTGTTTTTAACGGATCAAGCGCTACGGGAACGGGAGTATCACTCAATGACATTTTGCATACGGGTGCAAAACTGCAACGGGACATTTCAGACGTTCTCTTATGGGTACGGCGACATCGTTACGTCTTCGCAACGGATATCACGAAGATGTTTCGTCAAATTCGGGTTCATCGGGATGACTGGGACTTACAACGTATATTGTGGATCGATCAACATGGGAACATCATCGCATTTCGGCTCACAACCGTAACTTACGGCACGAGGCCGGCTCCGTTCCTCGCGGTTCGCGTTTTGTTGCAGCTTGTCGAGGACGAGGGCAGTAAATTCCCTGAAGCGGTCGCTCCTCTTACAATGGGGCGATACGTGGATGATATTTACGGGGGAGCGGACGATCTCACGGATCTCATCTCTCAGGCGCACCAACTCACCGGGATTTGCATGGCGGGCGGGTTTCCACTCGCGAAGTGGCAAAGTAATCATCCGGAGCTTCTCACCTCCATTGGGGCTAGCATCAGCTCGGAATCGTCTCACTCATTTCATGATTGCGAGACAAAGGTACTCGGGCTCACGTGGGTCCCTGCCACGGACGTGTTCAAATTCACGACTCTTCCACTCTCATCGGGGGATACGATCACGAAGCGAGTCATTCTGTCAGAGATTGCTCAGCTTTACGATCCATTGGGTTTTCTCGCACCTGTCGTGATTCGGGCGAAAATTCTCCTGCAAAATCTGTGGCTGGAGAAACTCGGCTGGGATGACGAAGTCTCAGCGCGCATACGCGACACTTGGGTCGCCTTTCGTCGGGAATTAACGAACCTTGGGAACATTTCCGTCCCAAGATGGATCAATCTCACTCCCTCCGCGATAGTGGAGTTACACGGGTTCGCGGACGCTTCACAACTTGCAATGGGTGCTGTTGTTTACCTCCGGGTAACGGAACCGGGATTAGCAACACGGGTTACAATGGTTTGCTCAAAAACAAAAGTTGCGCCTATTAAACGTCTCACTATTCCACGTCTGGAACTATCAGCGGCTCTTCTCTTGGTAAAGCTCGTTCGGTATGTACAAGATACTCTCAATCTCACTGACTCAAAGGTTTTTCTCTGGACGGATTCATCCGTCACGCTCACTTGGGTAACGAGTCATCCATCTCGGTGGAAAGATTTCGTTCGGAATCGGGTCTCATCGGCTCAAGAGCTCCTTCCTAGTGGACAATGGAAACTCATCCCCGGGCGGGACAATCCTGCGGATTGTGCATCACGAGGGTTAACCGTTTCTCAGCTCGAGCGACATTCACTTTGGGGGGACGGGCCTCACTGGTTAACGAAATCTCACTTCCATTGGCCTTCTCACATCATCGGTGCGGATCTCACTGCGTCGCTAGAGGAGCGACCAGGTCTTACACTCACTGTCTCAACAGGCTCAACCTCACAGGTCCTATGGGACATCATTCATCGCTACTCATCTCTCACTCGGCTGTTGAGAATAACCTCACTCTGCTTCAAAGTATTTACGACACTTCGAAGACAAAACCAAGGGAGACCGGGCTCACAAATCTCCCCGGGTGACCTGGAACACTCACGGCTTTTTTGGGCTAAAGCCACACAGGGTACACAATTCTCAAGGGAGCTCACACTTCTCTCATCGGGACAGGCTCTTCCAAAATCGCATCCATTCACGCGATTGACGGGATATATTGATGCACACGGGGTTCTGAGAGTGGGAGGGCGACTTAAGCACTCAGCCTTACAACCTGAGAGCAAACACGCCGTCATTCTACCTCGGGATTCGGCTCTCACACGACTTCTCATCGCAGATGCTCACCAGCGGACATTACACGGCGGGACTCAATCTACATTGGCATATCTGCGCTCTCATTATTGGATTCTCGGCGGGCGGGCACCAGTACGTTCATTCATTCTCAGGTGCGTGAAATGCGCACGTCAACGCGGGATAACGGCTCAACAGCTCATGGGACAGTTACCACTCACACGGGCAACACCTTCACGAGCATTTCTCTACACGGGAGTAGATTACGCCGGGCCAATCTCTCTCAAGATCGGGCGGGGCCGGGGCTCACGATCTCACAAGGGCTGGTTATGCATATTTGTATGCTTCTCAACCTCAGCAGTACACCTCGAAGTTGTTTCAGATTTAACTTCTGAGGCATTCATCGCAGCATTCCGACGTCTCATCGGGAGACGGGGCATTTGTCACACTCTCTATAGTGACAACGGGACGAACTTTCAAGGGGCCGCAGCGGAACTGCGCAGACTCTTCACGGGCGGGACTCGGGAATCGGAAGCTGCTGCTCAGATATTGGCTAACGACGGCACGCGTTGGGTTTTTAACCCTCCGGGAGCTCCTCACATGGGCGGGAAATGGGAAGCGGCCGTCAAGTCGGTCAAATATCACCTTCGGCGAACAATCGGGGAGACGGCTCTCACGTTCGAAGAATTTACGACTCTTCTTACGCAAATAGAGGCCGTCCTCAACTCTCGGCCATTGGAACCACTCACGGATGATCCGGAGGATCTCTCAGCGCTCACGCCAGGACACTTTCTCATTGGGGAAGCACTCACTGCAGTTCCGGAGCCATCTCTACGGGAAATCAACACGAATCGGCTCTCACGGTGGCAGCTCATACAGGAGAGACTGCAATACTTCTGGGATCACTGGTCAACGGGCTATCTACAGCGGCAACAAGCCATCTCAAAGTGGCATCATCCTTCTCATCAGGTTCGGGTGGGCTCACTCGCCCTGTTGGTTGATGCGAAAACCTCACCTACTAAATGGCCTTTGGTACGGGTCTTGGCACTGCACCCGGGACAGGACGGACTCACTCGGGTGGTCACCATCAAGACAGCAACCTCAACACTCACGCGACCGATTGCTAAATTAGCAATCCTTCCAATCTCACCGGGGACTCAGGATATCGACAGCACTGCTGCCGATGGCGGGCGGAATGTTCAGGAATTACGAGGTTTTCGTGATTCCTGAATTATTCGTAATTATCGCGGGAAATAGACGAGCGAGTCACGCCGAGCAATTACTCATGGCAGCCGCCGACGGCGCCACTTTTCGGGGCATTTCCTCTCATCGATCGCGTGATCGCTCGGCTTTTCCCTTCCTCTTTCTCATTCTTTCCTCATCGATTACACGGACCACACGCATTGTCTCACGTGGATTTTGCATACGGGACATTTTTCTGGGAATTGGGAATTCTCTGTGCGGGCTAATCATTCGAAAACGGGAAATAATCTCACGCAAGTATTCGGGATAGTGTTCCTCACTCGTCGGGCGGGATAAAGTAACGCTCATCGGGCGGATCGCCGAAATCTCGGTCGATTCGACCACGCGTCGGGCCGCGTCGCGTTACCGGCGTCGGCCATTGTCGGGTAATATGCGGGCACGTCTCACACGGGTGACAATTCTCACCGGTTTTCGGGCTACCGTCTCACTTTTACAACTACACCTTTTTTACTGTATCGTTGAGCTTAGAGAATATATATTTTTGTCATCATTATTTAAATCGTTGAAGTTGGGCCCTCTCCTCTCCACCTACACCAGATCCCTTCACAAACACCATCAAAGACCTATAGTTATCATAAAATTTTACCGACGGTCAAATCTTTTACCATCAAATTTTACTGACGGTGAATATTTTCCGGTTACCATCGAATTTTACCGACGGTCAAAAATTTCCATGTAATACTACATTTAACAACGGTCAAAATCTCTTTACCACCAGATTTTACCGACGGTCAAGTCTTGTTCGAAAAAAATCACACATTCCTTTTCGCACCACATACTACAACGGCAGCGCTGGAAAACAAGTCACGGCCAACAAAATGCGCAGAAAATATAGCACCACGGGCTGCGCTTGTCATTGCAAGCCCGCGGCCAACAAAAAGTCACCTGAAAGTTAAAAAAGGGGCTCAAATAAAGATAACCAAACGCTCAATTACATAAGAAAAATTATAAAGTTTATTAAAAATTGAACAAATAATACATATATTATTTTTTTTCTTTTCTCTCCTCTACCAAATTTTAAAGAAAAAGGCGGCGGGAGGGGGGCTCACGACAATCAGTCGCGGTCATACGCCCCCAAAACCCCCCAAGGGGTCTGCCAAACCGGATGACCCCAGTTGTCTTCGGGGTGGTCCATTCCCCATCTCCCCTCCACCATCCACCGGATGCCGTAAAAATCGAACTCCCCAGTACCTCCATCCTGCAACCAGGAATTCATCCACCGGCACCAATACCTCTCGCGCCGCACCTCCCGCATCGCAGCATAAAACGCCCGCAAACACTAGAAAAAGAAAAACAACACAAATAATTAAATAAGAATTCCGACTCACAAAAAAAAAAAAAAAAAAAAAGAAAAGAAAAGAAGAAAAATAAATTTCATACAACTCACCAAACAATTGCGACGTAAATCGTTAGCACAATCCATAATTTTCGCTCTCCTTTTTCTTCTCACAAAACTTGCACACCAAACTCTTTAAAGTCTCCAGCGAGAATGAACTCCTACCTCCCACATAAGAAATGAAACGCGCAAAGACCAAGAATGATCCCCACCTGTCTTGAGCGATAGCAAAAATTCTAAGGGAATCAAATAACATAAAAATAAGAATGACCGCGCGCGGACAACGAAACGCGTGAAGACCTCTTATCAAATGTTAAACAACACCTCGAAATAAGCAGAGCAGTGCATCCAGGTGACATGCAACTCATGCAAAAACGTTACACGAGTTATTAAAATATTATTCAGGCAATACTCTTGGCGATCTTCGGTATTACATATTATAGTAATTTAATACATTTTTTTTCAAAACTACGAACTTTGACCTATCATTAATCAAAGTATGCAAACCATGCAGAAAACACATGTATTTTATTATAAAACAGATACACTTACCTCTGTATTACATTTAATAAAACATTTGTAGTCACTATCATAGAAAATAAGAACCGCATGTAAATGGGTGAGTCATGGTATACAGGTGTTTTTAAGGGTCGTAAATTGAGCGGGACGCTCAATCTTCATGGTTGGGAGGTGTTACGTCCTAACCGGTACAATCAAACCCATGCGCATCAATATAACGCGTTCGGTCGGTATCTCACTCTCAACAATCGATAAAGTACCAACACATTTCCTATACACCTCTTACCATCACTCATCGATCATAAACGCTTATGTAATTCTACAATACCATATATTCTCGAGTATCGGGTAAATTAACCTAATATAGATGCAGAATTTGAAACGACAGCGACGCATAAACAGACAGATACCCTGTCTGGCAACATTTTTTCAAATTCCATTTATTCATATTCCAACAAAAGACTTAAGCGATACCCCTGCTCGAATAACCCCAGTTATAAGCAAGCTCATTATTATTCTCCGAATATTAACTGGAAACCATCCCCCTTTTTGCAGGTATTCTCCACGCGAGGTGACGATCTCACGTCATCTTCGCGTGATCGAGATAATCCCCTCTACTAAAAAAAACAGTTTTACAAAAAAACCAAAACCAATCAAAATCAACTACAGTTTGCAAACTCCGCCTTGCAGAAGCGGGATGGTTAACCCTCTGCAAGACTCGGGGAGAGTTCTCGTTCAACCTTCGTAGAGTCACCATCTCGAAATACTAATTCTCCGCATTTCTCGAACTTCTTGCGAAAAACCGAACTCTGTAACAATACGCACTCTGTAAAATACCAACGAAGGTTTGAACCAACCAAAAATCAATATTCTACACGGGAACTAATCCAAAATAAAACTTTTGTTATCGGTTGTTTAAATATACAAAACCAAGTTTTATTTTATTTCTATCACCCAACGAACCTCGTTCACCTCATCAATATCCGAACTTCTCCTCATTAAATATAAATTGTGCACGGAATTCGCGAGTGATCTACCAAAGACTCATTTGTGCGAAACCTCTACCGGAATTCAAAGGTTCGCGCCCTATCCATGATCACTTCGCGTCTTCATCCAATATCTACCTCTCGGGACGTAACAATACATTCGGTATGATCCGCCACGACGACGTTCAATGCGTGGCTCGTCCCAGCATTTTCGGCGATCCGTTCACGCAGCGTTTTTAATGCTGCGTCGACTGCTGCGAACGTTTGATCATGCTCTTTTTGTTTTCTATTTCTCTCTTCGCTGCAAAGTTGGTGTGACAAGATGAGCTTCCGTTCAGTCTCATCGGCCATCTCCTTAATCTTCCTCGCTAATTCTCGTCTCGCCTCATCTTTGACGATAGCGGCTCGTGATACACAACTCTCTTCGACGCTTTTTAGTTGTATTCTGAACCGATTGTTGTCCTTTTGCCTTTCGGTATTTACATCGTTAACTACTCGGACAACTGCTGCGAGATGTGGGTTTACTTCCGGTCTCCGGGGTTGCATATTATAGGTTTGGTTCCTGGTTTCTTCGATAATTTGTGCGTTGGTCGGTTCGATTATGCTTTGACTTTCGTCCAACGTGGTTTCGGCCGCGCTGTCACCATCCAGCGGTGGCGCGATCGCGGAGACTCGACCGATAATCTCACGGTCGTGTCGTCGAGCGTCTTCCAGCATTCCATCTGCTGTTGTGGATTCCCATTGTAGGGATTGGCCGCGTCTTGTGTCGGCCATCTTGTTCTACTCGTTTTACCGTTTGTGTTTCTCTACTATGATCGAGTCCCTGTTCGGGCGCGAAAATGTAACGTATCCAGTTTTGGTTACATTTAAAATTTGTTTGTTCAGACTCGATCAGGGAGTATATTAATTTAACGTCGGGTAAAATCGATAAAACAAGATATATTCTTCAATAAATAGTAGGTGTGTACAGTGTCTTTCGCGGTACCGGTGAGTATCTCGTGTGTTTTTCGCTTTATAATGGTTTGCCTACGTACTAAACTTAATCTTATGCTTAAAATACTAACAGTGTTCGTGATTATTATGTCTCGTGATGCTATGTAATTTAAAATCGACGCGTGCTGAGGTGTGGCTCGCGGAGAAACGCTCGTAGCGCCCCCTCTCTCGTGCGAAACGCGGCAGCTTTTGAACCGTGTGAGCACGGTGCCTCCTTTTGCCTTTCAAAATGTTCGCGCGTGGGTCCGGTGACCTCGGAGCGTATGAGCTGCCCTCGTGTGGCGCTCTATTGAAACGCGTTCGTCGCGGACTGGCGAGCGGTCCGCCTTAACGCTTTCAAAATGTTGCTAGCTGGTCCGGTGACCTTGGAGCGTCTGGGGCGCACTCGTACGGCAGATGGCGGAACTTGCTCGCCCCGTTGTCGTAATCTCAATCAATCGCCTTAATACTTTAAAATGTTCGCGCGTGGTGACGAGATCTATTGCGCAACTCGAGTGTCGCGTCGTTCGCTTGGCAGCGATCGAAATACAATATGTCGCCGATTGTGCTCGCAAGGTGACGTGCACCTGTCACTTTTCGTGATCTCTATCGGTAAGATGCCTTTTTAATATTTGTGTAAAGACTCACGGTGTTTTTACGTGTGGTGTAATGTAGTGTCGTCCTGTATTGGTGATATGTATGTTGTCACGTCACGTCCGTCTCGTGTAGTGTGGTACGTCCTCCCTGTTATCGCGTACTTCTCCCTCGACTCCGCTCCTATTCCTTTCTCTCACGTCTCTGTACCTATTTTTCTCCCTCCCAGCTGATTTTGACAGCTGTCACAAAACCGTGGTTTTCGTAAATTCCTCGTGTGATTCTCGTAGCCGTTCGCACGTTTTCCTGATCCCTCTGGTTTCCTTCCTTTACAGGTAAGTACTTCCTCGAGCCTTCAGTAATCGTCGTGGTCACAGTACGCCGGGAACACTCGGAATTACGGTCCCCACAAATATTAACTCACGACGGGTTAATACTCAATGTGCATACGTGTCTTCGAGTCGTTCAAAACGATACGAGTCCTCGATTTCCTCAGGCTTTCGCCTTCGTACTCCCTGAGTATCGTAGGGTTTTTCCCGTACTCTGACTCGACTACGAATCACTGTCCGTTCGTTCGCGTACCGAGAGACCGTCTTACAACCAGGGCCAGATCGTCCTCATCGGTACACTACTTCCACGAAGGTGATGCCGTAAATCGAGCGTGTGACACTTTCGTGCATGGTGCTTCTGTGTCGCGAGTTGTTCAAGACTGTGCGGGCCCTCGATTTCTTCAGGCTTTCGCCTTCGTACTCCCTGAGTATCGCAGAGTTTTTCCCAAACTCTAGCTCTGATACGAATCACTGTCCGTTCGTTCGCGTACCGAGAGACCGTCTTACAACCAGGGCCAGATCGTCCTCGTCGGTACACTACTTCCACGTAGGTGATGCCGTAATTCGAGCTTGTGACACAATTGTGCACTGGACTTCGATTCCCAAGAGTATTGAGCATGTAATGCTCTGTTCAATTCTTGAGACCAAGTCTGATTTTCTGTTCCCTTGCTCCCCTATTTATACCCCGAATATATTGTTTAAACATCCCTTCCCTTTGTGCCATTTGTTTCTCTTAATATTGTTAACTTTTGTGCCTTCCCAAATTTTTCCCCCGAATTGTCATTTCTGTGTGTTTCGGTGTTTGTGTTCGTCGACTTTTATGTCTCTGTGTTGTTTCCGTGTGATTATTAAGTATTAATATTTATAAATGTTAAGTTCTTTGGTGTTTTCGGTTTCGTGTTCTCTGTCAGCTGTCGCGGTTGTGTTGGTGTGTATCCGTGTGTGTGTTTTGTTTATGTCTCGGTCGTTGACCCGAGATCATCTGTGCGTGTTTTGACTTGTAATAATTTCAGATTTTTGTTTTTCAGGTGCTCCCGGTCGTTCACCCGGGTTTGAACAAATGGGGGGAGGGGCGAAAGCATATGAGACGTTTGACGTTTCAGTGTATCAAGGAGGCAAAGTGGGTCTTTAAACGCCTCGCGCGATGTTTTCAGTACGAGTCGTAGCCGTAAGTAAATCTCCAAAACAAAAATAGAAATTAACGTTCCGTTTCAAGTGATTAAAATTCACGTAGATGCAAAATATCCACGACAAACACAACCACGGAAAATAAATAAATAATAATAATAATAATAATTTTTTTTTGTTTTCTCTTCTTTTTCCCGAGAAAATACAAACAATGCCGACACACAATTAGGCCAATACGTCCACCTAGGCGCCGAATAGGACGCCAAAACACCTCCACTACATTCTATCGACTCATACTGGCGGATCAAGATAGCGAAAGCGACGAGACCGAAATGGCAAACCCCGCACGCCAGAATCCCGCAACATACATTGATCTAACAAAAAAAATCCCAGAATTCGGCGATGGAAATATAACGATCGAAAGCTTCATTAGCAGGTGTAAACGCGTACAGCAAACCGCTCCTGACCCAAACCACCGGAATTTAATAAATGCAATAATATTCAGTTTAACCGGCAGAGCATACGACTTAAGGCATCTTCTCACTTTAAGCGCCTCAAAAATAGGCTGTTTTTGCGATTTTTTTTCGAGGATTTTTGCTTAAAATTATGGGATAAAACGGATCCTATGTAATAAACACATCTTTCAAGTACATGAAAAAATTTTTTTTTTATTTTTTTAAACAATTATTATAATACATCAGTAGCATCGAAAAACCCGTGTAAAAATGTTATGGTCGTGGCTTGTTGATGGTATCTCCGAGACGGGTCGTCTGAAACAAAAAAATAAAACTGTTTTAGATTCAGTATGTCAGTGGCTACAGCGCATATCATCAGATTTTTGATATTCGCGAAAATAACAAAATGGCGCACGTTTTTCGAAAAAGTAAAAAAAAACCACGATTTTTTTGCAGTTTTTTGTAAAAAAAAAATTCTTAAAATCAAAATTTCAAAAATCTGATGATATGCGCTATAGCCATAACTATGAAGCATATGTCATTCAAATTTCATGACAATCGGCCGGATAGTTTCCGAAATTTTATCAACAAAGCACCGAAAAACCTTGTTTTGAGATAACTGCGTTTAAAGTTTTGGTTGCAGAAAAATCATGAAAAAACCTTACCTCGGGTTAATCAGCGATGCCTGCTCCATACAATGGACCTTCCGATTCTTCGTAGAAGGTGTGTTCGTCCAAAATAGCTTCCCTTCGTCTCGACCTAGTCTCTTTTGAAGCGTTAGAGCTGCGGCGGTTCCCTACGCGTACGCGATCACTGTCGCGTTTCTCGGCGTATTGAACGGCGATAGGGCCTAGTTTGACACCCATCACCTCCAAAATTTTTAAAACAGGTTGTAGCCCTTCGTTATAAGTGCATGCCGCTGTTTGGCAAGCAATTTCCACGGTTTTTCTTCCCGTAAAAACGTGTTTCGGCGCCATTGCCCAGACACAGCTGTTGAAACACTCGTTGTTATTTTGGGTATTTCCTCCGAGGCATCGTTCCAGTAACTCGTCCTTCGTCAGTTCTTCATAGATCGGTTTCAAAACCTCTTGAACATCATCAGCTAGAGCAGGAGGATGTTTAAAAGTTTCTATCTGATTGTTTTTCACTGCTTTCTTGTACTTGCACCATGAGTCTGAACAATACGTATGCTGTGGGTTGCTGTCGGTTGAAATTTTATGATAGTATCCTGCCCAGATCTCCCTGCGCATATCTTCGACAGAATTCAGGTTTCTTCGAATTGCCAATGAGTAATTTGTTGATAATTCTGTCATCAATTTTATTGTTAAATCTTGGGTTTTTACGACCAGTTTAGCATCGTTGCGCGGGATATTTTCTTTTGAAAAATGCACGTGTTAAGGTCTTATTACATGAGTATAGACCCGAAAACAGAATATACCTAAGCAAGGGGTACTACATTAACAAAAGAACACGGCTATTCAATTGTATAGAGTCAGATATACAGGGACCGTCCGAGCGGCGTGAAAGGGATCGCCGGGTACTCTCAGGTAGTCACCTAACGGTCGCCAAAAAATGTAGTTAGACTCGTCCGATCTTTATGAAATTTCGAGATGACATTTTTGAAGATATGTACTTTCAAAATTAAAAAAAAAAAAAAAATCGATTTTTTTTTATTTCCAAAGTGAGAAGACGCCTTAACAGACGGAAAAACACACAACACATTAGACGCGCTTCTCGCAGACCTAAAAAGGGCATATAAAAAACCGTTAGAATTATCAGACTTAGGACTCGAATTAAAATCAACCTCACAAAAATTCAACGAGTCATTCCTCGATTACGGACTTCGAGTAAAAGTCTTGCAAAATCAAATTATCGAAAGACTATCGGAAGTATACTCAGCGTTAGAGGACAGGGCGTATCTAGAAAAAAGAACGACAGAAGAGAAAAAAGCCGTAATCCAAGCTTTCGTACGAGGCCTCTTGGATAGAATTGCGAACCTTCTAATCCATCGAAATTTAGAAACCTTAGACAACGCTATAGATGAGGCAACAAATATCGAATTAGAACTGCAAAGGCGCGCAACAGTAAATCAAAATCGATCACGCGTAGGCGAACCTGGGGAAACAGTGACCGAAACAGCTAGAGTCCGATTCGCGGAAAAAAATAGGAGTGCAAACGAGAAATATTGCGAATTTGACCAACGGGGAGGCCATGTAACATCAGAATATACAACTTTAGCAAAAATGAGAAAAAGATGGAGACAAGATCGAGAGGAACCAAGACAATTCGGAAACCCCAGTAAGAATCAATTCGGCCAGAGAACACAAAACTATAACAATCACAACCCACAAAGTTATAACAAGTACAATCCGCGAAACTAAAGCAATTATAACCCACGAAATCAATATAGCAATTACACTCAAAACCAATATAACAACACCCGTAACAGCCAGTACAGAAACTCTCAGAACGGATACAGAAATAATTCTCACGACCGATATCGCAACTCCTACAGCCAATATCCCGATAATTCCCGTGGCGACCCTCGTAATAACCCTCGTGATCAATATCGCTACAACTCTCGTGACCGATACCAAAACAACCCCCATGACCAATATCGAAATAATTCTCGCGATCGATACTGCGATAACTCTCGCGACCGCTATCGTACGAACTCGCAGAATAGAAACGGTCACACGAGCCGCCGAGACAATTCAGGCACAAGGTCGGAAAACGTGGACAAATTTAACGATCTCGCGACAAAAAACGGGAGTGCAGCTCCGCGGAACAGCGCGACGTGGAGCCCCTCGAGAGAACGCCCATCAACATCGAACCAATAAAATCAAGTGACCCGGAGATCAGGAAAGCGACAATATGCCTAGGACTCACCAAACGGCGAAAGCCACCAACGGTTGCCATAAATTCACCCGATATAAACAAACGAAACTATTACGAAGGAATTACATAAGGTGTACTATACACAACCGGCAAATATACCATCGGAATTGAAAACATTAACGTTGAATTCCATGTTGTCGAAGACACTATCCCTGTTCCATATGACGCAATCCTCGGAGATGTGTTTTTCAAAGATACACCCGCGGATATATTATACACAAAATCCTGCATAACATTTTTCGATTCCATAATACCATTCGAGACCCAAGAAGAAATTAACATCCCCGCCAGATCAAAAACCTTAATATCAATCCAAATAAAAGATACCGACTTATCCGAAGGTTTCATACCAAAAATCGAAACGAACGAAGGTCTGTTTCTCGGCAACGCTATCGTAACGAACCGTGGTGGAATAGAGTATATAGGGGCAATTAACACAACCAGTCATGACATCTCTTCCGCAATCCCAATTGTCGAACTGCAGTCGATCGAACAAGTATCAAAAACACCTGTCGACATTGAAAGCAATTCTCGCGATACTCAGGACGAGCACCGCGCAGCAATTTGGTTAGCGGTTACAGACGAAAATAAGGAAAGGTCCGAAGCGGTAAAGTCACTCTTGCACCTAGATCATCTAGATGACACAGAGAAAGACAGAGTATACCAGCTTGTTTCAGAACATCCTCATCATCTGTTTAACCTGCCGAATGAACGACTCGGATGCACGACTGTAGTAAAACACGAAATTAACACCACCGATGACAGGCCCAGTAACACCAAACAATATCGATTCCCACAAGTACACAACTCCAAAATAAATGAACAAGTACAGGACTTATTGAAAAAAGACATTATACAACCATCTCCGTCTCCATATAACTCTCCGGTTGGATAGTACTCAAAAAATCAGATGATTCAGGTAAAAAAGGTGGCGTATGGTCATCGACTTTCGGAAACTCAATGGAAGAACCATCCCCGTTGCATACCCGTTACCAAACATCACAGATATTCTCGACCAATTGGGCAAATCGCGATACTTCTCGGTTTTTGATCTCGCATCCGGTTTCCAACAAATTGAGATGCACCCTCGAGACAAACCGAAAACAGCATTCTCTACACCGGGTGGACATTACGAATTCAATCGAATGCCATTCGGATTGCGAAACGCACTGGCTACATTTCAGAAAGCAATGGATTCAATACTATCCGGACTCCAGGTTGCAGATCTTTTCGTTTATGTAGATGACATTGTTATTGTAACGTGTTTTATTTCGTTATATTTAAATTTATATGGATTCGAGACTCGATCAGGGATCAAATTAATTTGTGGACACCCGATAGATAATATGACCCAGTTTTTATTCCGTATTTCTCCTTTACATAGCTTCCTTAGATTAACGAGTGTTTATGTGCATAGAAATTCAATGTTGGCCTAGGATAATTTGCGCTTTAAATATTTGGCCTATTTTAATTCGGGGAACGCTTAATTCAATTATTCATTGTCTCGCTCGTTTGTTTACGTTCTTCTTCCGCCGCTTCCGCGCGCGCTTGCCGTGCCTTGCGCTTGCCTTCTTTTTCCCTATCTGTTGATGTGTGTCTTTGTTCTCACTCACTCTCTTATTTCTTTTCTCTCTCTCTCTCTCTCTCTCTCTCTCTCTCTCTCTCTCTCTCTCTCTCTCTCTCTCTCTTTTCCAGAAAGCACGTTTTCCTTACGCTTTCCCTTTCCTTACTGTGCGTCCAGTACTCGGGAACAGCGACCAGTACTTGCGATACTCTCTACCTTCACACCTCCATCTAAACAATCTTACTTTCCTTACGTCCTTCCTTTCCTTATTATGCATCCAGTACTCGGAAATGACGTTCAGTAGTCGTAAGTTGCTTGTAGCACTGTGTGTTTTATGCCGGTTGAATCTCCTGTCATCTCGTTTTCCTCACGCCCTTGTCTTCTTACTGCGAAGGCCAGAATCACAAGGGCGTTCGTACTAATGAAATTCTTTAGGATATTTCTGGGGCTCTCCTGAGCACATTCGCCTTTATTTCGGTTTGTTCGCTCCCTTGACACCCTTCTTACTACCAAGGCCAGTTAGGTGTCTCAGTCGCTACTTCCACCTTTACAAAGGGCGTATATGCTCGGTAACACGGCGTGTCCTTTTCAATCGACTCGTTTTCGCATCAATTTGCATGAAGTCACGCTTGTTAATGCTGTGAAACAAGTGCCTTTACCCTTGCAGACCCCCGGTATTTATACCTGATTTACAATGTTTAAACTTCCCCTTCCAACTCCTCTTCCTGAGACATTTCGTATGTGTTTGTCTTAAATGTTAAATGAAATTATTGTTTTCGATGAAATTCCCTCAGTGTGTGTCCGTGTTTTGTTTTCGTAGAATTTCGTTAGTGTGTCTATCTATGTATTTTCGTTATATTAGTTCGTATGTGTCGTTACATCTTATGCTTAGGTGGTTGTCCGTTTGGTGGGGAGAGGCATCGTAATCGGTTATGTCTCATTATTTACGCAACCGATCTCGAAAAACACGAGAAAAAATTTAGGCGACTCGCGAAACGATTGACTGACGCAGGTTCGACTCTGCAGACAAACAAATGTAAATTTCTCTGTGGAGAGGTAGCATATTTAGGTCGTCATCAGCGAAAAAGGGGTACAACCGAAATCAGATTTAATCGAAGCGATCAAAAATTTTCCAACCCCAACGGACAAAAAGACAATTATACAATTTCATGCATTAGCCAATTATTACCGAAGGTTCATCCAATTGTGACGTCGGTCTGACGAGTCCACAATGAAATGTGACGTCAAGACGCACTCAAGGTTAAGAAACCTTGAAAAAATGGTCGTTCCCTTTTTGCCCTAGCCTCTCGGCCAATAGATTGGATAGGAGTCTTTAATTGAGGAGTGCAAATAAATGTGGAAACGTCGTGTTGGATTTAATCTGACTCAAAGAGTCTGTGTTTTGGAAAACAAATTAAAGATATACAAACAAAACAAATAATGGACTTACAGTTTGATAACGATGAAAACGGCAGAACGAAATCGGTCAGTCGAAAGGGTGAAAATCTTCGTTGACCTCACAGTTTCTCGAAATAACTTCAATAATTCTTAATTCTTCTTTGACTTAATACCTTTCAGTTTCAACTTTAAACTTTGAATATTTTCTCTATTAATTTCAATTTTTCTAGTACTTTAATCTTTTCTTATTTCTTTGAGTTTATTTAATTTCGGTCTCTTCTTTATTATTTGGACTCGGTACTTTTCTTTTGACTCTGCAACTTTCTGATTCTACTATTCACTTCTCTGTTCTGACTCTTCTCTGCTCTTAACTGACTTCTGCTTTCTGATTCACTTCTGCCTTTTTTGACTCTCTTCTGCCTTGATTTTCCTTCTGCGCGTCTTTTTATCATTTCGGTTTATAGGCGTTCCGAAATTTTAAGTCGTAGAAAGGTTCAACCAATGATGGTCCATTTTCATCTTGATTTTCCCTTTTCTTAAACTAAAGGGCCTGATGCTTAGGGAGCGCACACTCCCCTCCACATAGGTTATCCTATCTTTGTCGCGTAGGTGGGTTTTGCCCCTCCCTGACGGCCAAAGATGTTGCTTTGGGAAGGCCCATCTTCCCTCCACAACTTACGTCTAATGCGTATTATCGAATACAATATTTTATTTATTATATTATTCAATATTTGTCAAATTGTTGTTATTTCAAACGTATTAGCATTTGTTTTGCGATTTACCTCATGTCTCTTAATGACAAACTTATTTAATAGCGTCACATATAGTTTCTTTTCATGTCGTCCGTTTCGATTGTTATAATTATTCCAAATGAATTAGCTGTTATTTTCTTTGTTATTTTGTTTCCTCATTACTATTTATCAATTATTAATTCATTTATTTTAACATTAAGATTTCATTTGTCTGTTTAAATTGTTTACTGTTAAAAGAAAAATATTTCAATGTTGAGAATATTTGAAAAGTGTTTCGTTTCGTTTGAAGAGCAGCTGCATAAAGTTTTATGGTCGTGGAAATATTTGAGATTCGGTTTTCTTGGAATTTTGGTACTTAAAAATGTTCATGTTCCCTATCTACCCATGGCGTCTACGAGTCGCCAGATAAGTGGTCCTCGAAAGGTTGCGGCATCTCATATTACTCTCTTTCGTAGGAATGCATTTTCTAATCTTCATGCGTTTCCGTTTTCGGTCCGTTGATATTTTTTTGAACACGTGTGTTTTTTTGACAAAAACAGACTCGTGGGAAGTTTACATATAGAACATGTTTATAAGAGAATTTCTCGAAGAGAGAAAAAAAAAGAAATACGGAGTTTCGACTGACGTCACACAATATTTCGCAAAAATATCCACTCCTCCGACAAAACAATTAAAACAATCTGAAAAATTCAACTGGACAACCGAATGTCAGGAAGCTTCAGAAATAATAAAAAATAAAATAATTAGCCAACCTTTTTTACGATACCCAGATCATAACGAGCTATTTACATTAACAACCGATGCATCTCACTGCGCCGATGGCATCATCGGCGCAGTTTTAAGTCAAAAATACGAGAATTTCGATCACCCAGTAGCATTTTACTCTCAAGCCCTCACGAACGCCGAAATTAAGTACGACACCAGACATAAAGAACTGTTAGCAGTGGTAAAAGCAGTCGAACATTTTAGACATTATCTTTACGGAAAGCATTTTACAACAATAACAGACCATAGAGCACTCGTATACCTCACAACCAAACCTAACCCACCTCAACAATTACAACGCTGGCAAGCCCTACTAAGTGATTACGAATATGACATCCACCATAAACCCGGAAAACTCAACGTCGTCGCGGAAGCCATGTCAAGGAATCCATCAAAGATCCTACCGATTCGATTACGAAGCGAATCATCAGCCAACGAAAATCATGACACGAAAAAGGCCAAAACCACACACCAGCCAGAAACGCGCGGAAGGTCAACATCGGACGAACAATCAGGAAATCCATCACCTAGGAAAAAACGCGTCACAACATACAGCAACTCGGAACCATCAGGCACCGACACCGAGAACGAAGATTCAGACAGGAGACTGCGAAAAACGATGAAGGAAAATACGCATAAAAAAGTAAATCCATCTATTAACAATAACAACTGCGATACGGTAACTGAAGAGGAGGAACTCACGACGGACAAATGGGAAACGACTCGGCAACCAAACGAAAGGTCAACGATTAAAGGAACCACGAACTCGGCAGACAATAAAAAAGGAAAACGAGCGGAAATTAACAGAGAAGAAAACAAACTCAATAAATTAATTGACGAATACAACGCTAAACAGGAGCGGCCAGCGAAGGCAAACGAGAATAAGCTAACAAAGCTAATCGACGAATATAATTTAAAACAAATGAAGCAGAGTGCAAACGAAGAAAACAAATTAACAAAATTAATCAACGAATATAATATGAGCAAACAACGGAAACAGGAAAAATCGAACCAGCAAAGCAAAGAAAACGGACACGCAGCAAGCGAGAAAGAAATTAACGACGGGAGAAGTAAGGCAAAGGCACACGAGTCGGCCAACAGGCCGGATACGGGAGATAATACAGCTGATGCATCGGAGATCAGGCCAACGTCCCAATCACCCCCACCAACAACGGAAACAACGAACAAACAGAAACATTCTGAAGTGAAACCCAACTTCCGCTCACCAGCAACATCTAGCGAAGTAACACCGGCCACTTCAGGCGGCAAGACGACCGAACCAAATTTCCGTTCACCGCCACGACTTGACGAGAATCGAACGACTCACAACTCGACTCGCGAGATATCGGAGAAATCGCGAGAGCAGTCAACAGCCGAGCATCAAACCAACGACGATACGCTGAAACCACCGATCCGCCCACCAGAATCAACCGACGAAGACAGCCCCGTATCAACACAAAAACGACGCCCTGGCCGACCGAGTAAAAATTACACGACAACGGACAAACCCTCTTCAGCGGTAACGAACGATTACGATAATTTTGCAGCCGAAATGCACCAAAGTGAATCCGATGGAGATCCACCTTACGGACCATCGCAATACCACGGAAAGCGCCCGACATTACCAAAGGCGGCACCGCAAACAAGGCACATGACTCAAACTGAAGATGCCGAACGTCAATCGTCCACCGAAGACTCAATTACATCAGACGAAGATAACGTAAAAACCTCAGAATGGGAAGAAGAATCCGGAGATCCGGAAACACCAACGACCGAGACAAACCAGAGACACATGACATCGAACAACAACGTCATAATTAGCCGGAAAAGTATTCTCACACAGAAGGATAACATCGCTCATTTTCTCGCAGCGGACTGTATCACGAATACAACAATATCGCAAATCCTCGTAGAGAAAAACATAATCAACTACGAAGACCTTCGCAAGGAGAAACCAAGGGCTGGACACATATTCATAACACGCCGCGGAACCAAACGGATCTTCACCATGATATGTAAAGGAAAATGCACTGATAACACCGACTGGCATATGGTCCAGAAATGCATCGAGACAGTCATCAAAATCCTGACAAGAGGAAAACTCGAATCATGCACACTGGCCAAAGACCCTGAGATCATCGATCAATTTCTCGGGGACAGCATCAAAATCTGCATCCAGCGAATCACGGTCGAGCCAAAAATACGAATAACATTGTGCGAACGAATTATCACGGTACCGCCGAGGTTACATCGAAAATCAATAATGAAGGAGGTGTTACGTCCCGAGAAGGGAATTTGGTTCGAGTCACGTGATTACCAAATATAGGGCGCGAGCGATTCGAATGATGGCTCGCCAGTGAGTCTGTGGCTAGTGAATCCGTGACCCGCGAATTACAGTATATTGACAATGTTGAAGATTCAGGATTTTTCGGAGAAGGTGATGTCGTCTGCAGATCACGGCGGATCTTTCGAACAATCGTTTTGTTGGTCTGAGATATTTGTTTAACACTTTATTTTAACCACTAGTTAACAATTAATTCGTTACAGTTGTACAAGAAAGATGATTAATCTTTAAGATAAATTCGTCTGTTATATTCGTCGTTCGCAATACAGAGATTCTGATGACGTAAAGTCGAATTCGGTGAAAAGATATTGCGTAACGTTTAGATTTTGACAACAGACTGCATTCGTCGAGCGAATGGTAGGAACTGCACAACACCCTGTTGGGTGGTTGTCAACGGTGATGGAGGGAAGCTTCGCGCCTAACTCGACGCCGTTAAACGCTTCTTCCCCTTAACCCTCTTCCATTATGCGCGCGTAAGAATTCAACCATCCACGGTTTACAATGAGCTCTCTGTGACTATTTCCTAGCAATACCAAAGTTGTAACTGCCCTGGATGAAAAACATTCGTGCAAATATTTCACAGCCGTGCAGTTCGCGCGTGGCTTCCATTCGCATTGAGATTTTCCATCAAAATCCATCTGAATTGAGATTTTTTCAACTTAAAGACGACCGAATGACTGTACAGTCTTGCTAATAATAATTTCATATGCAATCAAATTATTTTCGAGATACAACCATCAACTTTTCTAATTGGATGAAATGACTTGGCTAAGCGGCGATATTTGTGGGTCTCTATCAAAAGAGATCCCACCTTTTACCGTTGTTCGCTATGGAATCCACCGATTGCGAAAAGAAATTGGTACGCTTCGGCGCCATCAAGGTTGATTCACTTTTTCCATCGCTTCCACCGTTGCACTTTGAACAACTCAAGCCCCCTGGGCATATTGCACCCTCACGTTGGTAGTGAAAGCTTTGTGTGAAAGTTCATGCGAGCTGTTCAGATTATATAAGGAGCTACGAATGAAAGTCGAGGGAGGTGGATCAAGCAGGGAAAGTTGGGCAGAAGTCCCTGTTTCGCGATTATAATTTAACGACGACGACGCTTTGCGGCAACGAAGCGAAGTTGCCCTCGGAAATCAATGCGAAGACAAAACCTTGAAACGACGTCGTGTGCTGGGCACGTTAGGGGGGGAGGTGGTTTTTGGGACGGGAAAAGCCGCGTTGTCGTCGTGTCTCGGCCGTTTTGAGCAGTCTGAATGTAAGGGACTTTTGAGAAGGACCTACGATATAAATGGAGTAGATGCGGTGCTAAAGGATATGACGGGAGGATGTAGGAGGTGGTCGCTAACGCTGAAGGCGAGAGAATCGGTTAGGTTCTTGGATGCGTCTGTAAGTATACTGGGACTGGATAGAGCTTGAATTCCGATTTCACCCTCTTCTTCGGCCTTTTCATCCTTGCTTTCTAGCCCCGCTATTCGTACATCGTATAAGTACATATCGTACTCTACTCCGAGATAATACGCTTCGATAAGACTGAAAGCGGCCTCGTTCGCTGTAGCTGCAATATTCAAGACTCTCGTTTTGGAGCTAGAACGTGTTTTTTCTAGGTTTATCCTGAGAATGTCCTTTTTCCAAACGTCCTCCAGAAAGTCATTCGTACATTATTCCAAATCTGCTTCCAAGCATCTCAAGGGTTTTGTTCGTTCGGCCAATTTATAAACGAAGACTGTTCTTTCCGGTTTGATTGAAAATAATCAGCAAGGGGATGAAAATACCGAAAAAGATTTCACGTCTCGTTTGTACCGGAGATGGCTCCGGTCCAGAGGGCTCGTAAAAAACGGACAGCGGCATTCGAATCCTAACTACCCTTTGGGCTACTCTGATTCACCCTTGCTGCCGCAATCCAGTCGTCGGAAAGAGAAACACCGCGAAGTAAAAGAGCGCCTTGTCCAAGCCGCACTGGTACTCGACAGGAGGCGTATGTCGTGGGAAGGGATTGAATCCGGCATTTGTGGTCCGGGTATTAAGAAATCTCTGTGGACGTTTGGCGGTCGGCCAACCGAATTCCCGACGAATTAAAATGCCGTTGACGCGAAAACGTGTGGGGCATCTCGGATGCGTGTCTATATTCCACTTATACCGTATTCTTGAATTTCATCCCCATAACCAGGCTTGCATTTTCAATTAATTCTCTTAGATATCCATCTGAATATAACTCAAAATACCGAGGAAAGTGAAACTTTGATGATTGTCGAGCACGTCGAGATCAACTGCGTCATAATCGTGACATTGATTGATTTATCACAAGTTACGTTCGTATAACAGTAAAGAGTTTGCTTGCTCAGTACAAGTGCAGTTGAAAAGCCAATTTATCCCATGATTTTTCTTCGTCGTCTTCATTTTTTAGCTTCCCATTGTACCTAAACCTCTCTCGGAGTATCTTACCTCGTTTCTTATGAAACTTCAGATGCGAAAAAACAACTGAATTTTAGCACTTTTGGCCTTCGAAAACAAATGGAGAAACAATTATTTTTACTACTAAAATTATGCTCTTCACAGTAGCTTCGATTATTCGATGGTTATCGAAAAATCAAAATAATAAATACGTTTCAAATACTTCTGTATCTATATTTTAAAAAAACGAAACGTCGTGTCACGAGAGAGTCTCCGCCATGTGTACAAAAGTTTCGGAAACAAACGTTGGTGAATTTTTTTCTCCATAACTAGACGGTGGGACTAGACGAATGACATATTTTTCTATAGAAGTGTAAAATTCCATGCCACGAAGCTAGCATTTTTCGTCTCGATCAGATTCCCGCGAAGCTCCTCAAGTTTCATATCGAGAAATTACGCGATGAACAAATTTGGTTATCGTGACTTTTCTTAGTCGACGTCGTCGTTAAGTCACATTGGAGTTTCCGACGTTTGAACTACACCTCGGAAACACATGTGTCGAGGGAGGTCACACATAGACCAAGAACTAAGTGTAGTATGAGTTTTACCTTATTGTTTCTATCCAAAAGGGGTGAGAATAACCGTGATCCGCGTTTTGGGTGATGCTACGAAGCGTTTGCGAATCGTGCACAAAGTCGTAGCTCGCGGCCCTTTCATTTGTAAACGAAATTACAGAATGAGGCTGTCGGTAGGGTTGAACGCGAGGGTGGGCTGGCAGGCGCAGCGGCAGGAGGAGGGGGAGGGAGGTTTACGCGGGTGATTCGGAAATGGCAATAGTGTCTCGAGACCTTCGAGGACCCTGAGTCGCGGGACTTTACCGTAAAGGTAGCAAGTAAGCAGCAATCCTATATACCAGACAAAACTCCTAGAAGGAAGGGCAAGCCCGCTGTTCTGTTCATCCTGGAGTTGTAGCTACGGAGCAAACTGTTCAAAGGAAATTAAGGAGTATTCACGCTACCACAAACGTTCCCAGAGAAGTACCGCCGCTGATGCGAAATAAGGAAAGATGAATGGAGCTCGCGAGACGCGGATGAGCAAAATTTTGCACAGTGCATCGAATGATGATACATTTTTTCGGACGATAGCATTTTTGCCCGGTAAAGTTTGCGCTGGATGTAATAAATGTGTATTACACAGCGTGGACTTTCCTCTGGACAAGGATGAGATGATTCTGAAGAAGCTATAACTGTGCGATGAAAAATACTATTTTATATAATCAATGATACGCGAGTACCAAAGACTTCGCGATGGAAAATGTGAGAAAAAAGGAACGCTAATTTTTAAAAACCATATTTTTCACTTAGAGACAGGAAGATTCCAAGATTCGTCGGAGATTTGTCATTAGCTTCTGCGAACAATGAGAAAATTGAAGGAGAATTCTTGAAATGCCCACGATGATATTTATCGTGAAACGCCGCATAATATTCCTCATTAAATTTAACGATTGACCACAAGTAGAAGAACGAATGGATCGAAAGAAATCGAGGACGGAAAATCCGAGAAACGAGGGTATAATTCTTTCATAACTGTAGGGTGACGCAGAGAAATGAAAATAAATTTTTAT
The DNA here is from genome assembly GCA_959613375.1 of Heteropelma amictum. Taxonomy (NCBI): domain Eukaryota; kingdom Metazoa; phylum Arthropoda; class Insecta; order Hymenoptera; family Ichneumonidae; genus Heteropelma; species Heteropelma amictum. The sequence goes on along the minus strand of OY390726.1, from coordinate 6,468,046 downwards.
ACACGGTATCATGATTTTGAAAATGATAAGAATCGCTGTGTTGCAATGACGTCATTTTTTTCCGAATATCTTTTGTGGATGGAACTGCAAGTACCGCAAAGAGTCGCGCATGACAGGGCTTCGTCGTTTTTCCTCCCTTATTTCGCGTTCAACGCGTGTGGGGTGAGTCTCCGGTAAGACGAGGGTGGCAGTATGGCCGCTCGTTCACCCGGGACTCCGCCCTCGAGTCGACGACTCTCGAGGGGGGAAAAGGAGACGACGACGACGATGAAGCACGAGAGTAGGTGAGACGGAACTCGGGAAAACCAACGCCACCCACGTTTGAGGATCGAATTGTACTTTGCAAACGTGCATCGCCACTTTTTTCCGCATGAAGAGAAGAATAACATAAATTTTATCCCGGCGATTTTTTAGCAATCTCTCGCGTCTAGAATCACGAAAGATTCGCCGGAGTAGAGCTGACGTTAAAAGCACAATAATGTCGTTTTTTTATGACCAAAAAACGGTGCAATTTAGGAATTTATTTTATTTTATTTATTTTCTTCACTTTTACGTAGAGTTCTTTCATCGTTCTTTTAACACACTTCAAACATTTATCGAGGCGAATTTCACAAATAAATCGTGAAAAAGATTCAGACTCACTGGAACAGGGAAGAAACAAATGGACCGACTTGCTCTGATCTATTTATCAACGCACCGTAATGGTAAATGATGGAATAACCGGCGAACAAACGCTGTGGGGAGAGAATCACATACTGACTAGAATCCGACGATTTTCCGTAACTGGTCGTATGCTCTTACTGGGCCCCTCTTTTTCTTAACCATAGAGGAAGAATAAGTGGGATGAAAAAAAATACATGTACGACTTCCCCCACCTCCTCCCGCCGCTGCTGCAGACTGACCACCCCATTGAAAGTGACCGGTGGACCCAGCAATGGCCAGTTGATGTAATGTGGGAAAGAAAACCAGTCCGACTTGTCGTACTAGCTGCTGGATGAGAGAGATGGAGAGAAAAAGACCAGATACGAGTACGTCGAGGAACGAGACGAGGATTAAAAAAAAAAAAAAAGTTCGAAAGGGAGGAAGCTCCGAACAATCATCAAAGGTCACTTCTGGAACTCGGACAGTCAGGAAGCGATTGCCCAAAAGGACTGGTGAGAAAGCGGAGGGCCAAGAAAACGAGAACGAAGGGAAGAACGTGAAGACGAGCAGGGAAGAGAAAGACAACAAAAATACGAGGGTAGCATGTACGAAAAACCTGTTCCGGGTCAGTTTGCGGGACTCGAGTGACCCAGATAAAGGTCAGTATAGGCGCAGCAGCTTGTTTCGCTTTTGCTGCAAAAACCCTTTACCCTCTGACGACCCTCTCTACTGTGGGAAAAATCATTTACGTTTATCAGCTTGACTCGCGAATTCAAAAACATTCAATGAATATGTTTGCATATATTTTGTTAAATTTGATTTCTCAAGTGCACGAGAAACATTTGTATTCCCTCGACGTGTAAACTCTGATGGAAAAGATTGTTGTTTTTAGAAATTGACCATTTTTTTACATTTACCATCGTATTTGGTGTTGGTGGAATTACATATTGTTTATTTATTATTTATTTTGGATTTGAAAAATTATAAAAACGGACCAGAAGATCGTGACTGATGGTGATTCGCGTCTTCTCGTATCTGAGGATGAACAGGAGGGGCATTTTCGTTGCTATACCGTAGAAACCATGAGTAAGACCGGATTCCTCGTACGGTCACAGCTTTCCAACCAGTTATAGTTACATTGTCGTAAAAGCCGGTATAGCATAATGCTTAGAGAGATTGTCCATGATATTCTCCATGTACGATTTGTTGGCCCTCGTACTCCCGCATTTGTAACGTCCAGTTAGACCAGTTCCACGAATGTATATATTTCGAGACAGAACAATGTTCAATGGGTTCGGTGGGCATTCGGTCTACACCGAGAGGCTCGTTTTCCGCGTGTAATATATCGTGTACGTATACAGTGTTAACGTACGAAACGCGTTTGGTGAGCGAAAGCGGCAGATGCGAATCTCCAAAAGCAGCTCAAAGTCCAGTGGATGGATGTGGAATCGCGGGGTAACGTGATCCGAAATTTATTGCCCCCCAACCTGTGCCCCCCAATCTATGATTGGGGGGCACAGGTTGTCAAATGGAGCGACCGCTCAGTACCGTTCAAAAATCGAGAGACCGTGACGATACCTAGCTGAACAAGCTGCGTTTATTACGTACGCGTAAAAAACACAAAAATCACAGAAGGATATATTCCGCGATTAAACATTCATGATGGAGTTTACATCGGCGAAGCCGTCGTAACAAATAAAAACGGCGTAGCGTGCCTTCGTGCGTTCAATACAACCGAGAAATATGTAGAGCTCATCATACTTACGGTGACCTTAGAGGCATTCGAGCTCCTTAATCACAAATCAGGTAAAAACCGGGATCCTTGCGAATCAGCGAACAGTCATAACGACAATAAAGCCTCCGACAAAAATTCACGGGACCTACCCAGTAATGAACGACCGGCACATGACTTAAAAATCCAGACGATAAAATCAGAATCGCCTGATGTAGCATTTTCCGAAATCAAAGCACTGCTTCGTCTTGACCATCTTAACGATGAGGAGCAAGCAAGTGTAAACAAATTAATCCGGGAAACGTACGACCTTTTCCACGTTCCGGGAAAATTCTTCGGGTCAACTAATTCAATCGAACATAAAATCGTAACGACAGACGATCAACCTGTCTTCACACGTCAATATCGATTCCCACCCGCACATAAAAACGAAATCATAAAACAAGTCGGAGAATTAATAGAAAGCGAAATAATCGTACCTTCAAATTCACCACATAGCTCACCGTTGTGGATCGTGCCTAAAAAGCCGGATTCACAGGGGAACACTAGATGGCGAATGGTAATTGACTACCGAAAGTTGAACGAAAAAACCATAGGGGATGCGTATCCGCTCCCCAATATTACGGAAATTCTCGATCAGCTTGGTAGCGCAAAATATTTCTCAGTTTTTGATTTGGCGAGCGGTTTTCACCAAATTAAGGTACATGATCGGGATGCCCACAAAACAGCATTTACAACGCCATTTGGGCATTACCAGTTTTCGAGAATGCCGTTCGGTCTTAAAAACGCCCCAGCCACATTCCAACGATTGATGGATCGCGTGCTGAGTGGTTTACAAGGTACCGAATTGTTTGTGTACCTCGACGACATTGTACTGTATGCGAGTTCATTGCAGGAGCACGAAACAAAATTTAAACGGTTAGCTGAGAGATTGCGTCAAGCATGTTTGAAACTCCAGCCAGATAAATGTGAGTTTTTGCGCAAAGAAGTTGTGTATTTGGGTCATATCATAAGTGAGAGTGGCGTTCGACCAGATCCGAAGAAATTAGAAGCGTTGAAGGAATATCCACGGCCGACCACGCCTACAAAAATTAAACAATTTCTTGGCTTGGCTGGGTACTATCGGCGCTTCATTAACAATTTTTCGGGCATAGCTCGCCCGCTCACTCAACTCTTGAAAAAGGGCTCAGCCTTCAAATGGACTGACGCCCAAGAACAAGCGTTCATTGAAGTTCATTAGAGACACTCTTTGCAAGGAACCCGTGCTACAGCATCCAGACTTTATCAAGCCATTTGTGATAACAACTGATGCTTCCGCGATTGCGATCGGCGGTGTACTCAGCCAAGGCAAGATAGGCAGCGACAGACCAATAGCGTACGCGTCACGTACTCTCAATAAAGCAGAAGAAAAATATCCCGTAATTGAGAAGGAATGCCTAGCGATTGTCTATTGCGTGAACCATTTCAGGCCTTACGTCTATGGCAGGGAGTTTTCATTGGTTACAGACCACAAGCCATTGGTTTGGCTGCATTCAGTGAAGGATCCCGCTAATCGACTCGTCGCATGGCGTTTTAAACTCGAAAATTACCAATATAAAATAGTATATAAGCCAGGGAGGGCAAATTGTAACGCCGATGCATTGTCTCGGAACCCCCTTGGAAACAGAAAATCTGTTTTTGTTGTAACACCAATATTTAGCAAATATTTAGCAAAACGAAAAAACGAAAGGTCGAACTGGGAGAATCGTCAGACGATGGACAAGTCGCGAATAAGCAAGAAACTACCGCCGAGGTTCCACTAGCAGAACCCGACGACGAAACCGATTCAGAAGATAAAAATGATAGCGATTCGATAAGCGAAAATAATAATGATTCAAAGACAAGCGAAGTTGCACCGGAAAGTACAGATTCCGATGAGGGCGGGAACCAGTCCGACAGTTCTACCGATTCTCTCAATTCTACTCAGTCCGTCGCACCAGTGCCTCTCGAAAGGCTCAATATTGTAGAAAGTAGAGACCGATTATCAATGCGTAAAGATAACTTGGTCTTCTTTGTAACTACGAAAAACCAACCTGTAGACGACGGAGCAAAAGATTTAGCATCCGCCTTAATCTTACCAATGTACAAGCATCTGACGCTCGCGCGATCCGGGGTCGAACGCGTGGGGAAACGAATAATAATTGCCCTACCCGTAAAGAACGACCTACGAGCTAACATTGTTAGAGACGATCTGGACGAAGTAATGCAGTCGCTTCGCGACGTTGTAACCGAATTAATGTTACCATCAATAAGCATAGCGAAAACGGCAAAAATCGACAATTTTCTTTGGACGGGAGTACTCCAAGGTATACACCTTCATTTGAACGATCTGCCTGTACAACTTACGATCTGCAAGCAACTCATTCACGTTCCACCCGAGGAAGAGCGACGAAACATCATTGAAGAATGTCACGACTCATTAATCGGCGGTCACAAGGGTGTTACAAAAACCTACAAACGAATACGCGAGAACTATTTCTGGGCCAACATGAAAACACAAATTCACGAGTATATTCAACACTGTCGCAGTTGTCAACTGAAAAAACTCGTTCGAGTCAAAACAAGGCAGCCCATGGTGATCACAGACACCCCGCAGAGTGCTTTCGATAAAATAGCTATGGACATTGTAGGCCCTTTCCCTGTCATTCAAAAGGGGTCCACACATATCCTTACAATGCAGGATCTTCTGACGAAGTATTCCTTGGCAATTCGTATGCAACGTACAACAGCAGCAGATATAGCCGATGCTTTTGTTAAACACTTCGTGAGCCGATTTGGGGCGCCAAAGGCAATTCTGACCGACCAAGGCACGAATTTTTGTAGTAGCCTTCTGAAGAATTTGGCCACGAAATTTAGAATCAAACAATATAGAACTTCGTCATTCCACCCTCAGTCCAATGGCTCTATCGAGCGCTCTCATCACGTCCTCGTCGAATATTCAAAACACTATGTCGACCGAGAAAACGATTGGGACCAATTCCTGGAAATGGCTATGTTTTCGTACAACACCAGTCAACATGAGGGAACGGGTTTTACCCCCCACGAGTTGGTGTTTGGGAAACTGGCAAGGCAGCCCGGAAGAAGCGACCGCATCGAGGAACATCAGGAACCAACGTACACCGAATACCTTCGCGAATTATTTACCAAAATACATGGTCTCCAGGAAATGGCCGCCGAGAAATTGCGAGCTTCTAAAGAAAAATCGAAAACGTATTACGATAGGAAACAAAACGAGCAGAATTTCAAGGCTGGCGATAAGGTCCTCCTCCTGAAGGAACCTAAACTCGGAAAATTTTACGATCAATATACCGACCCGTGCGAAGTCCTAGAAATTCTTCGTGATGGGAATGTTAAAATAAAATTTAAAGGAAAACCCAAAATTGTTCACGCCAACAAGCTAAGGATAACAAAGTTATAGTAATCAATGTTTTGCAGGACACCATGGAAAATGAGCGGACAAGTAAAACACCGAACGAATTAAGGATCCTTGTCGTGGTGCTCGTTCTGTTTGGAGGGATCCAACAGGCCAAGGCCCTTGTCGGGTACGACTGCGGAGGGTCAACGCTAAACGTTACAACGCTATCCCTGAATGACGTAAAAGAATGCGACGAGCCATCAAGCGACCCGGAACCAGTGTCAACTTATATACAACTCCTCCAACTCTCAGAATTCTCGGATACTGCTGTGGTTCAATGCAGAATAGAAATATCCCGCATCATAACACACTGCGGAATGCATTCGCATAATTCCCTAGTTCACAATGGATTTCAAGAATACTTACACGAGTTGGAAGAAGCATCGTGTCATCGATTACACGAAACGGGAGTCATTCGACTTGGCTTCGCCACCGAGGTTCACGGAATTCGCCGTAATGATACAACGACTAGAAGCGTTACACTAGCGGGTTCAATCTCTGTTAACGGGCAATGCCAAGGGACTCAGTACAGCGATCCATTTGGCACTTGGAATGACGTAGTGGTGCAAGCATCAGTGAAAATGTCGCTATTTAACTACCAGGCAGTAGTTAACCTGCAAACAGGGAAAATAGTCCTGCCATCGGGAACGCTGTGTCAGCTGATAGACGGAACATGCATTGACATTGATGGAAATAACGTATTTTGGAGAACAATGCCATTGGACTCGTGCAACTTCGACGTGTACGATGTTCTCTATGAAGGTCTGGCATCTAAATTTTCCACCACCGAAGACGGATCGAGACTACCCGATGTATACACGCTAGTAACCGAACACACGACGTTTGCTTCAGCCAAACGATCGGAATATACTGTGTGCGGCTATAAGCTAATAAGAACTGGACATCCGAAATTATTCATATTAGAAACTCAAAAAGGACAATCGTTCGCTACTCAAAAGAGAATTTCGGTTAACAACCTCGACATGTTCTCCTATATAAACTCCAAGTTTATATACGTTGAGAAACACGTCCGGAAGCAAATGAAAAACCTATACAGAGACGTAGTCGTACAAAGATGCAACCTCGAGAGACAAATTTTGCAAGGCGCACTTTCCACTGCAGCTTTATTGCCGGAGAGATTCGCCCACGCCGTGATGAAAGGGCCCGGTTACATGTCGGTCATCGCGGGAGAAGTAGCGCATATAGTAAAGTGTGTACCGGTAGATTGCAAATTGAGACGTACCGAGGAGTGTTACCAGGAACTTCCCGTTACATATCGTAACGAAACGTATTTTCTATCAGCAACATCACGGATGTTAGTAAAATCAGCAACGCAAATAAACTGCGACCCGGTCGTACCAGCACAATACCAAATAGATGGAGTTTGGTATCGATTTTCGCCGGGACCAATCGAAACCTTAACACCACAGTCACTGGTACCATTATCGAAGCCAAGTTGGAGATATCCGACAATCGGAAATCTGGCTAGTAGCGGAATATGCTCGCAAGCCGACATCAACAAGCTTCGCGAACTTATAATGTTCCCAGCCGAAAAACCGGCTCTCCTTAACAACATCGCTCGGGGAACCATCGGTTATCAGGTCCCCCCAGGAAGTGTATCGATACACGGATTTCTCGACGAAGAGACTATCAATCACATTGCCGAAAATGCTGCAGAAAAATTCTGGAACGGGTTCATGACATTCGGATCGGCCAGCGGAGGTATCATTGGAGTCATCTTGGTTTTGGCATTAATGAAATTCGTTACCGATACATGCGTTCACGGATATACCCTCCACGCATTGTATGGATGGAGCATACACCTTCTCGGAGCGATATGGAGCTCGGTAACCGGACTTCTTCTGACACTAGCACATCGCAGAAACAACGAACCAAACACGGACATAGAGCGTGGACAACATGTAGAAGATATACAATATGAAGCGATATCACCACCAACCCCAGTATCGAGAAAAATGTATCCAGCACTGTCAACAGCAAAATCAACAGATAGTTTGGTTGGTGTCAACCCCGAACTCTCAGCGCGGCTATACGCTTCTCGTATGCAGAGCCACGGCGCTGCATCCGACTAAAAGGGGGAGGTGTTACGTCCTGGGTTGACACAAATCACAATAACCTTACATAATACATTTACATAATTATTTTATAAATTAATTAAACTTTATGAATTTTATATTATGAGAAACGAACGACGACGTTATAAATTGTCACACGGACTCGAGTAACACATTGCTACGGCGTGCGAAACGGTCAGCGTAAATTAAATCATTCTCATGCTATCTCGGTGCGATAAAAGTGGCAAGAGAAGACACGGGATTGCAAAAAACCATGGGAACGAAATAGGTCAGCAGTTTTGACGTTCTCGAAGGGTCTAGATGGAGGGCGGAGAATCGTCAGGAGCCAGTCTAATTCAGAAGTCGAAACGAGAACGATCTCTCTCTCAAAACAAGGATCGCACCGAGATAAAACATTATAACGAACGAAAAACAATCAGTGGTGAAAAATATAAACTCATTACAGTTGTCACGAGTATTTTAATTGTTTTCGTAACAAGTGTAAGTATTTTTCCCCACCTCGAAGCCAGGAACCAGCACGATCTCCCACACCGGACCGAGTTAGAGGAAACACCAGGTAAGTGCCGCACAGTTCACATCCCAATACCCTCGTATCCCCGGTCTTATCAACTAAGACCCAAAAACGAGGAATGGAACAAGCGAGTTCGTCTTGTTTTATCACTCGGGACGTAACAATACACATATAGATATACATATAGATATACATACAGACCGTTCAACGCCAATGTACACCTCTCGTATTGAATAAATTTGATAAAATCTACTTCGTCAAGTGTTAGCTTCTCCATTTTAATTCCCTAAAAATTAGTAATAATTTGGGTACGGCGTAAGCGTTGTCGCCGTCTTCTCGCCATAATTCGTGTTTTAATCCTTCGTTTCTGCGTTTCTTCGTTCAAGAAGTTCGGTCGTTTTAGACGTTCTGCTTCGGTTTTTGGGTGGTTGGGTGAGTGACGGGGTGCCATACCTGGGACTCCGTTACTCTATGCTGCGTTTCTTCGGCGGATGTGCAGGCTGGGTAAAGCATGGGCTGTGCTTCGGGCATTGTCTCCGTTCGTGGGGCAGGCGTTGGGTTTATGGCCAATGGATTCTCGGGGTCGTAGCTATTGTTTCGCTGCTGCGGTCGCTTTTTCCCCAGGTGAACGAGGAGGTGCGTTATTGAGCTCCAAATCGCGCCTAGGAGGCAAATGCTCTATCCGTAAATGGAATGGAGGGCGTATCGTGGGCGATCGTGTCTATGATGAATTTTATGGCTTTTACGGTTATCCACATACCGAGAAGCGTAGCACTGAAGGTCCCGATGGTGTTAAAGAATTTGTATGGTTTTCCCCAAATTTTTTCTAGAGACTGCTGAATAATGTCTTCGTTGACCCAGTGGTTCATTGAGATGCCCTGATCCACTGTATGTTGTCCCGATGTTCCCCTAGCCAAGGTATTTAATACCGCTGTCCTTTCCACAGGAAACATTATACTTGAGCGCAAATTTTCGAGCTCCTGGGATGAATATATTCCATTGCTCGCTAGATGTTCTGGCATTACGTATTTCCAGGACGTCTTTGTATCAGCGGAGATTTCTTCGGGTGCGACGGCTTGCGCTAATCGCGGCAAAGCTTGGTACCAAATATTGTTTATGCGGTACATTGGAGAAAAGAACGAATTGCACTCGATTTGGTGACCAGTTTTAATTATGATTTGCGTGCGCGGCATCATAAACAAAGACTCGTTACCTCTTGTTATCGGCAATTCTTGGTAACATTCGTCTGTTTTTCGTGTGTTTACGCTGACTGGTACGCATTTTGATATTCTCATTACCTCTCCTGCTATATGTGCAATGTAGCCGGGTTCCCTATGCAAATTCCGCTGGTGCGAAGGAAGCAAATCGTAAAATGTTACGTAATATTCGTTTTTCCAATTCGCATTCTTGTTGGACTACATTGTTATAAAGGTCAGTTATTTGGTTTCCGAAATGTCGAACAATGTATACGAGCTTTGAGTTCGTATATGCGAAAGTATCCATGTTCACGGTTGATAATTGTTTTTTTCGTGAAGAAGTCTCCATTCTGCTGGTCGACTATATAGAGTTTGGGATGTTCCGTTTTTATGAGTCTATAACCGCACAGGCTGGTTTCTCCTTTGACAGCGAGAGCGAAGGTGATGTCTGCTGATGTTATTGAATATATTCCGTCGCCCTCTGATTTTTTGTGTCTTTAATTTTTTCAGCTTTTCCTTCATAAATTACTTCGTAGTTATCGAATTTACACTGGTCTCTGGGGATTTGTTCCCAATACGTATATCCGCCTTCCCAATCCGTACATTTTCCTGAGCTATATTCACATCTTGTTCCTGAACGTAAAATGATTTCATCGTGATTTAATTGTACTGTTGCATGATGCTCGGATATACAAAAATAGATTTGTCCCGTTACTATAACTCCTTCCCAAGATGTGTAGTCATCAGAGAATGAAGTTCCTTTACAATTGCTATTGTTATCTATAGAACCAGCAATTATTGTAGTCCGGTGGTTGGTTTCGTTAATAGCCAGTTGGTCGTAAACCGTGTTATATAGTTGATACGTTCCAGTGTCGTACATTTTCCGACATTGTTCTGCTGAAGCTTCTTTGATGTATTCCGCGTATCCTCCTTTTACTTCGGATGTATGTGAATGCATGCCTCAATATTTAATTTGTCGATGAATTTCAAGTTTGCATTGAATAACTCTTATCTGTGAGAATTCTATCCTTTGTAAAAGTTGAATTTTTGACTGTGTAATTTCCAGTTTTTGTATGGGTATGTCGCATTCCTTGATGTCTAGCAATGACAAAGTTGTGATGTTCATCGATGGTGCCCCGCAGTCATAGCCGATTAATGCGTCGATGCGTCGCAACGCGCAGGTATCTTGGGTCGGTCCGCGATATACCTGGAAGATATCGGTGTGAGTGAACGTTTTTGTGTTGGAGTGGGTATTCTAATGGGCTAGTTTTGCCCTGTCGCAATGAATGAATTTTCGTTTCTTGTTTTCTAATTCGATTTCGATGTCATTTTGATCCGAAAAGGTTTGCGTAACTGTGTATGGACCTTTGTAATTATCGTCAAACTTTCCGTTCTTTTGATTCTTGATTAGGTAGATTTTGTCTCCGATTTGAAACTTTACTGGGTTTATCTTCTTGTCGTAATGAACTTTAGATTTTATTTTTGCATGTTCTAAGTTGTTGTGTGCCAATTTTCTGGTTTCTTGCAATTGTTTTGCCAGATCTTTTACATGTTCGTCGTAAGTAGGCAGTTCGTTGAGATACGCGAATTGCGAGGGTAAACGAGCCTCTCTACCTAAGACTACCTGGTACGGTGTATATTTTGTTCCTTCGTGTACGCTTGTATTATAAGCGAAGGTAGCTAGTCTCAGCCATTTGTGCCAATCTTTTTTGTTCGTGTAATGTTTTAAATAATCAGTTGTTAGCACTTGGTGGCTTCTTTCTAAAGATCCATTTGACTGAGGATGAAATGCGGTAGTTTTAATTTGTTTGATTTTTAATACTTTAGTTAATTGTTGCATTATGCGACCTATGAATGCTGCTCCTTGATCAGTTAGAATTACCTTTGGACAGCCGAATAAGCATATAAATTCCGTTAGTAGTGCGAAGGCAATTTCTTTAGCGTTTGCGGTTACTATTGGGATTGCAAACGAGAATTTTGATAAATTGTCTTGAATTGTGAGGATATAACGATGACCAAGTTCGGATTCTGGAGAGATTAGACCGACTATATCCATTGATATTTTGTCGAACACGTCTAATGGAGTGTCGGTGATCACCATTGGTTGTTTTGTTTTGATTCTCACTAATTTTCTTCGCTGACAACTTTCGCATTGTCTAACGTAATCTCCTACTTGTTCTTTAATATTATCCCAGAGATATTTTTGTCGGATTCTATTATATGTTTTGGTTACGCCTTTATGGCCTGCAATAGGGGATTCATGACACTCTTGGATTATCCCGGGTCTGTCTTCGACGGGAGGAATTACGATTTCGTCCTTACAAATCTTGATTTTAACGTTGGTTCGAGAGAAAGTTTCTTGAATGATGTTCTTTATTTTTGTCCATACGTTATCATTTAAATTACTACGTCCGCGAGATATGGCTGCCGTTTTGATGTTTAATTCTTCCATTTTCATTTTCAAGTTTTCGAATGCTAGTGTGAAATTCTCTTTTATCAATGGGGACGAGTTATTTTCTTGAACTACCAAAGCAAAAGTTTTTCTATTTGGTGTCTCCGATAGTAATACTTGACCGATGTCGAAAGTGTTGTATGGATTTAAATTCTTTAATAGACCGAGTTCTATCAATCTTTTACCGATTTCGTTCGACACTGTTCCGTCAGCTGAGATAAAACAAATGAAATTATCTCTCATCATTTCCAGGTTATCTCTGGTTTCAACGACATTTATGGTTTCGGAATCAGATTCATCATTAACTGAGAGTTCTATCGATGTATTCGTTTTTTGTTTGACATTTACGTTTACTTCTATCGGTGTATGTGTGTTTCGTAAGTTGCATGCCTCGCTTTCTTTTGGTGTAGTTGTAATTTCTGTTCCGGGCACGTTTACATTCGAGGATTCGTTTGATTTTTGAACAGGTGTGCGATGCCCTAAAGGTACTTTTTCTGTGCTTACGGACATCTGGATTTTGGAGTTTGATCCTTTCGCTTTTGTTCCTTTGGGTCGAGCCTGTGTTTTTTCTGCGTGTGCATGACTTTCTGTGTCCGAGCAGCAGGGACATTTTTTCTGTATCCTGTTTCTGCTGGATCTTCGAAGTATCGTTGTAGCGACTCTTCATTTTCGCTATCTGATTTATGATGGGGTCGTTGCTCCTGAGAGACCTCCATCATTTCGAGAGCAGGTTCTCCTTTAGTTAGATTTTTTTGTCTGTCGCACGCGTCGGAAGATTTGTTCAATTTCCTTTTTACTCGCTTCGCAATGAATGGGGAAATTTCGGCTGTGCTTGGTGACCGTTTTTCTGGGAGTTCCTGATCGTAATTTTGGTGAAAGCTGTCTTCTTTAGAACTATCCAGAGTTTCATTACCTGAAGGGTTAAGCGGAGTAGAAGTGCTAGCCACGGCGCTACATTCTTGGTGTGCCGGTGGTGGTGGTGTCCGCGGATTATTGTTCCCATTGCTTTCTGCTTGTACCTGTGGATTGACGGTCCTAGAGGAGGGTTTATTTACTCTCACTATTTTTTTGTGTAACTCGTCGTTACCCGACTCCATATCCGAGGATAAAGGAGTTTTATTGATAGCCTCGTGGTTGGGAGCTATATAAATTGTATTTTCTTCGTCTTCTTCTGAAGACGATGCGTCAATTGTCGATTGAGTTCGGAACGGTTTATATCGTTTCTTATGATTTTTCCGTTTATTTTGTTCCACTGATTTTACCTGATTTAGATTCTGATTTGTGTGAGGAACTATACGGAGGATTTTCGAGTGTCTAGACTGAGATTTTGAGTTTGATTGTCCCCGAGACTTTTCGTCTCTTTAACGTTTTCATGTTGATTAACCCGTTGATCAAGCCGATTTTCTTCATTTAGATTCTTGTCAGATCCTTGCATAACCGCGTCCATGTATGTGTCTCTAAGAATTGCCATATCAGTGGGCTCAGTTATTTGGGGAATATTCGTAGATTCGTTTTCTACGGAGGAGTTTGAGAAATTTTCTTCTGAATTTGTTCCTATCATTTTCATTTTCTTTTGACTTTCTGGCGATCTGAGTCCGAGGAGGAGGAACATAGCTTCGCTATTCCTGGTTGTAAATTTAGTGTTCGTTCTCCGTGAGGAGACGTGTTAATTGGCCATTTGCGTTTGATGGGTAAAGTAACGAGATTGCGAGACAATGCGTCCGCATTCGTATTTACTTTCCCTGGTTTGTACTGGATTTTGAAATCGAATTCCTTTAATCTTTCTCTCCATCTCAGTACACGAGATGTCGGGTCATTCATCGAATTTACCCAGACAAGTGGTCGATGGTCAGTCAACAATGTAAATTGCCTACCATAAAGGTACGGTCGAAAGGTTTTTAAGGCGAACATTACTGCCACCATTTCTTTTTCTAGTTTCGAATAATTTTTTTCGGCTTTATTTAAAACTCTTGATGCTGCTAGTATCATTGGGTCTTCCCCGATTTTTCCTTGTGATAGAATCGCACCGACCGCATAATTGGATGCATCGGTTGTTACAATGAAAGGTTCAGAAAAATTTGGATATTGCAAAATTGGTGTAGAGCAAAGTTTGTTTCTTAAAGTTTCAAATGCTAATTGATGTTCGGAAGTCCAAATGAATTTATTATTTTTACTCATGCGATCAGACAAAGGTTTTGCTATTGCTGAAAAATCTTTAATGAAACGCCTATAATAACCAGCGAGACCTAAAAATTCTCTCACGTTATTCTGAGTTTTTGGAACGTTGAACTCTTTCACAGCTGCAATGTTTTTAGGATCAGGTTTTAATCCATCTGCTGATATCAAGTGTCCTAAATATCGTACTTCCGTTCTTAAAAATTCGCATTTGTCTGTTTGCAAAGTGAGATTTGTCTTGCGTAATCTTTCAGCAAGCTTTTTGAATTTGGTTTTATGTTCTTCTATTGAACGAGCGTATATGACTATATCGTCCAGGTACACAAAAAGGTCGTTACCTTGTAGTCCTTTTAAAACGAGATCCATTAAGCGTTGAAAAGTAGCCGGTGCATTTTTAAGCCCGAATGTCATTCTATTAAACTCGTAGTGACCGTGTGGGGTCGTAAAAGCTGTTTTATGCTTGTCTTTTGGATCCATATTAATTTGGTGAAAACCTGATGCTAAATCGAAGATCGAAAAATACTTTGCTCCTCCAAGTTGATCGAGAATATCTGTTATCAAAGGCAAAGGGTATGCATCTTCAATTGTTTTATCATTTAATTTTCTGAAATCTATCACAAGTCTCCATCGTTTATTACGTTTAGAGTCGGTTTTCTTGGGAACTATCCATATAGGTGAGTTGTATGGCGAGTTTGATGGTTCGATTATATTCAAAGATAATAAATCGTTCATTTGTTTTTCTTTTTCCGGTTTTTGAAAAGGAGGGTGCCTGTATTGTCTGGTGTTGACCGGCAGGTCATCCACAGTAGGGATTCGGTGCGTACAAACATTGGTTGACCGGAGAGTCTCGCCTGGCAAATGAAAGAGGTCTGCGTATTCTCCTACAAGGTGTAAAACCGCATTATACTCTTCGTCGTTAAGATGGTCAAGACGCAAAAGATTCATTACCTCATTAACACGGGTCTCTCGCGTCCGAGTAGCGCTTTTGTGTTCTAAGGTCTGAGTTTTTGCGTGACTATTGTCTGTTTGACCATCCTCGTCTATACTCATATCGAAAGGATATAAGGAAATTACAGGGACTGTTATCTTTACGTCTTCATTTGTGGTGTTGATAGCGTATAGGTAGGCTTTTCCATTGGTGTTTGTTACCAATGCTTCGCCCGCGAATAAACCATTTCCCAGCGGCAAGCGCGGTACATATCCCGTTTTCAACGTATTATCCACCCGGACAAACATGATCGTTTTCTGTCTGGCCCGCAGAAGAATTGATTCTGTGTTTGTGAATGGAATGTCTACGTCGTTTACTCGCACGTACCTCGTTTTCCAATAAATTTTACCATTACTATTACCAAGGGTTTCGTGCCCAAGTATCGCGTCGAATTCTACTGGGAAGTTATTCCCGACAACGTTAAATAACTCTGATTTGTTGTTTATTTCGATATACGTTCTCCCTAATGTCTTCGGTTTGTCTGTTTCTGAGATACCATGTAATTCATAGATTATTGATTGATCGATCGAGCTTTTATCAGGGATGTTTTCGATTTTAATTAAATTAAGTTGAGTTCCTGAGTCTGCGAGAAATAATGTGTCAGATTTTCGTAAACTTCCCGAGTTTATTATTATTGTTGGGGCATTGTAACTATCAGATGTTATATTTAAGTTACAATCTGCTCGAAGGATTTTCCGTACCTTTTCCCTTTTATTTAGCCCTGGCGCTCTTGTGAGTGTAGCCCCATCGCAGCGCCCTGTCGAGGGATTGACACTTCGTTTCCCGGTTGACTACCTGTTTGGGTTTGTACTGCTTTCCGACCATTATTGTATGCTCTTTTCCGACAGTCCTTAACCCAGTGACCCTTTTTCTTGCAATAATTGCATGTGACGTTTTTGTTATTTTCTTGTATGTTTTCTGAGTTTTTTTATCGAGCCAAAGCATAACATTCGTTAATGGTATGGTTGGTTTTTTTGCAATGGCTACAGTATTTTCCCAAAGGCTTATTTGTTTGATCGTAATTTTTCTTTTGATTGCATAGATCACTGAATTCATTTTGGGGTTGAATAGGTAAGCAAGTTTTGGTATCGTCAGTCTCTATGTCTGTGCCCATTGTCTGTTCGACATCTAGTGCTTTTCTCAAAGTATTGTCGATGTTTGGTTTGGGTTCGAAAGTAATATGTGAGCGATATGACGATTTAAGACCTTTTCTGAATTGATCAGCGATTAGGTCTGCCGCGAATTCCTCAGCTCCCGTTGGGTTGTCTAAAAATGCGTTATTCACTGCTTGTTTAATTTGCGAAAGGTATGATATTAATCTTTTATGGAATTATATCACTGACTCTTTGTTTGATTGTTGGACATTTTTTATTTCAGTGATCCATTGAATTAGAGATTTTCGAATGATGAATCTTCGCTTTAATGTTTTTGTGAGCTCTTCAATGGTGGGAACAGATAAACTTTCGAGTGTTTCGCAGGCGATGCCCTTACATTTCCTTCTTAAAAGCTCGACAATTGGTCTTTCGCCTACGGCGGGGATAAATTCTCTCGCGGATTCGCAAAAGTTTAAAAAAGTGATTAATGAGCATGACGTATATGTCCCATCGAACTCTGGTATATATTTGGTAAAATCTCTATAATTATTATGTAATTGGTATAAATTATTATCTATCGGTGGAGGAGGTGGATACGGCGCGTATATTGGAGGTGTCGCGTGTGGTATTTGAGGCACGAATTGTTGTGGCGGTTGTTGATGTGGTTGCCCCGCATCGGATGTTTCGATATCGATTTCCGGCATTTTAAAATTTGGGACTTACTTTATAGAAGATCTTGTAAAGATGATACGTTCGCTTGATGTGTTGAGTACGTTACTTCACGCTGCTTCTTCGAAGTGATGAGTTGTTTGCTGGAGCGTTGGTGAGCTACCTGAGACTCTTTGGATGTTGACCGTGTTGATTTATGCGTTGTTTTGACCGTACAGATTATGAGCTGCACTTCGTTTGTGAGGTTAAGCGATCAGTGTTGTTGAACGATTATCGCAGGACGACATGAGTTTTATTGTTATAATAAACTTCAGACGATTGAGCGCTCCTTTTTGCGTTGCCACCTGGTTGTATTGTAGTAACTAGGTGAAGCTCTCGTCAGTTTTACAGTCACCGAATTTATTGGTGATGTAATTTGTTGGTTTCCGCTGCCACCAGTTTTATTGTTATAATAAACTGTTACGTCCCGAGAAGGGAATTTGGTTCGAGTCACGTGATTACCGAATATAGGGCGCGAGCGATTCGAATGATGGCTCGCCAGTGAGCCTGTGGCTGGTGAATCCGTGACCCGCGAATTACAGTTTATTGACAATGTTGAAGATTTAGGATTTTTACTCTTCGGAGAAGGTGATGTCGTCTGGAGATCACGGCGGATCTTTTGAATAATCGTTTTGTTGGTCTAAGATATTTGTTTAACACTTTATTTTAACCACTAGTTAATAATTAATTCGTTACAGTTGTAAAAGAAAAATGATTAATCTTTAAGATAAATTCGTTTGTTATATTCGTCGTTCGCAATACAGAGATTCTGATGACGTAAAGTCGAATTCGGTGAAGAGATATTGCGTAACGTTTAGATTTTGACAACAGACTGCAATCGTTGAGCGAATGGTAGGAACTGCACAACACCCTGTTGGGTGGTTGTCTTTTTAAACGTTGTTGTCCGCGTCCTTTTTGGGAAAAAGGTGGGAGTGATGCTCTGATTTTACATAGTCGTTATTGTAGGATTGGTTGGGACGTCCTTAAAGTTTCGTTATACATCTTGTGATTGGTATAGATGTGATAACAAAGTAGTGCGTGATAAACAATTGTGCTTGTTCTTGTTGTGCAATATCCGAAGCACTAGCAACAAGCTTCAGAACGACATTCGACGCACCCCGTGCGATACTTTCCTACCAGGGTACGAACTTCATGTCAGATCTATTCGCATCTTTAGCAGAACTGTTCAAAATCAAACAGTACCGAACGACAACCTATCACCCACAGTCCAACGGAGCGTTAGAGCGAAGCCATCGCAGTCTTGTTGAATACCTCAAACATTATATCGACATGGAGAAGAACTGGCACGAACTAACCCCATTTGCCGCACTATCTCACAACACAAGTGTCCACGAAAGCACAGGGCACACACCATACGAGTTAGTCTTCGGAAAACCAGCCTCACTACCGTCCGAATTCCCACTTCATTGCATAGGAACTTAAAAGAAATTCGACAGTTGACACGCGAGAAGCAGTTAGCGGCGAAGGAACGCAGGAAACGATATTACGACAGGAAGGCAAAAGCACAAGAATTTAAAGCAGGGCAACAAGTATTTTTATTAAAAGAACCTCGGAAAGGAAAATTAGACCCCAATTACACCGAGCCATATACCATTTTGGAAATACTCAACAATAATAACATTAGACGTCAAATCGACAATGACAAAGCAAAAATAGTACACGTAGACAAAATCAAAATGGCACATGTTGCAGATACCATACAGCCGCTATGAACAATGGCATCCCAGTGGAAAACTCACCATTCCCACGGAACCCCGGATTATACTTGCACTCACTCGGTACACTCAGAACATATCACACAGTCTGGAACCTTATCACATACGCTAACACAGAGGGATTAACAACACGAAGGGCACAACTCAAAGAAAACCTCCACAGTCTCCACGAATATTGGAACACATTAGGATCATCATGCCTTATAGAAGGACAATTAACGTCGGTTAAATCTCACCTGAACACCATCGAAACATCTCAATCGATACTCGAGGAACTGATCCCGTCAAGAAACACCACACAATTGCAAGAAAAACGAGCTGTACTTGGGTTTATAAGGAAGGCGTACAGATTTTTATATGATACAGTGGATAGCGATGACGCCGATAGAATAGCCACACAGACAGAAACACTTGCGAACAACTCAATAGACTAGCAGAAATCGTACACAATCAAACACACATAGTAAAAACAGGCTTTGATATAACAAAAACAAATTACAGCAATAAAGCACGAAATCAGTAAAGCAATGAACATATTAAACCTGGCAGTAATCGACATCAACGAACAAATAAACATTCTGAAATATAACCAAGTAGCGATACAATTTATAACAGCAGTAGAAAAGGACCTTACGGAACTGGAAATGGACGTAGAAACATTAATAAACGCTATTCTCTTCGCAAAATCGGGACAAATTCACCCACGACTTTTAGCAACCAAAACTTGGCTACAAAGCGCCGAAGCCATTATAAAATCGTCACCAAGCACCGAATTTCCAATTCCATTAGACCCCAAACATATACCAGAACTGATAGAACTATCCGAACTAGTAATCTTTCACAGTAACGGGAAACTCGTTTATATAATAAAAATTCCATTGTTAGACATAATACCGTTTAACCTATACGAACACATGTCAGTCCCAATGCGCCAGACCCCGTCGGACACACGTTTTGCTCATATTAAACCAGCATCAGCCTTCACAGCGATTGCTGAAGATTTCGAAAACTATTTTAGCTTATATAACCTCGCAAATTGCAAATTGGCGAACTCCATGCATATATGCAAACAAGTTAATCCAATACAACGAGTGGTAACGAAGCTGTATGCGAGATACAGCTATTGATTGACCCACATTTTCAAAATCTCGGAACATGCGATGTCCACCTAAAAACACTGAGACAAACTCTCTGGGCGAGGATTCATGATAGTAACGCTTGGCTATATGCAGCTCCCGTGGCCGAGAGGCTATACGTCACCTGCGACGACCACTCATCAAAAATTGAGACTATTGAAAATTCAGGGATATTAAAATTGAAATCAATGTGTCAAGCAAAACAAAAACAACAAAATTGATCCCGGCAATGGAAATAACGACAGAACTCCAAGTAAATCTTTCACGAACCATAGTATTGAATATTACAGAAATAATAAGAAATTCTATCAAAACAACGGAATCAGTAAACATTGCGGAAATACTATTGGAAACAGAGATCTTCACCGATACTTTAGGTTCAAGTACTATAAATAACGATTTAACAAAAAATGAAGTAGCATTGAAAACAATAATTCGAAAAGCTCGCGAAATAACGAAAACACACCACATACACGACAGACTATCAATGCTCGAGAAAATACTAAAGTTCTGTGGAATCTCATTGGGATCAGGCTTGATATTGGCCGCGATTGGCTGGAAGTTCTCATTATTTGAAAAGCTATCCTACGTACTTAAATTGACATCCTGCATCAGTAAACGGAAAACCCGAAACACAAACCCAACCATAAAAACCATAGAGCAACAGGCACAATACCACAGACAACCGGTAGAGATAGTAGAAATCTCGCACACGAACACACAGCGAGAAATAGGAACAACAACCGAAGTAATCCCCGAAAGACCAGCATGCGCGATAATGTACTATCGAGACGCAGTACCGTGATGAGAGTCGGGAGAACGACAACAACCCACAAACGAAGCATATACCTTGCCCTATTTCCAAAATTCCAAAACCTATCCACGAATGAGTGTGGTATAACGAAAAAAGAAATGCGTCCAACAGGCTTCCGACACCTACACCGACCAGGCCGGAAAACATCCGGATTGAGTGTCCGGTGTGTCGAAAAAGAGGACCCCCGAGGGAACTAAGGGAGCACCTCATCCGGTGCTGCGCAACAATAATCAACCGGCTGGCTGCGAGACCCGACGCAGACCGCACATGGAGAAAACTCCATGTGCGCAGCATACTGGGTGAGGCAGGGGGTCTTCCCATGGACCACGGAAACGACGGCAACAACATTCGCCACAAAAAAAACAGCAAACACAACAACAATAACAACAGCCATCCAACAAACACGCCTTGACCCGGAAATCTCCATAGCCCTAGCAGGCTGCCGTCAAGAATCAACGATAATAGCACCCAAAACTACGCCGAGACCCACTACAACGACGACAGACGCAACAGCGACGAAGACAACACAGCGACCACCGACAAAAGAAACTCAGACAACTAAACAGACAAAAAGACAACAGCACTGTCAAATCTTACGAGGCATCAACAGAGAATGAAAACAGAAAAAAACGACACTTCAGACAATTTCAGAACACCCAACACCTGACCCGATTGAGATAACGAATAACGAAACAAAGCACGAACCCCAAACCCAAACCCCACATGCCCCAGAGCCAGCACCACGAGGCCTGGGAACAATTGCAAAGAGACCCAGACCGACACCAGCACCACGGAAGCAACAGCACACTGGTACAACAGAAACAGAAACACTGAACGATGCAATGGAACGACTACTCACGATGATGAGAACAGAAACGAACAGAACCTTGACAAACGTAAAACAACTAATGACACACGCAATAGATCACGAACTGACGAAACGAGAACGCGAAACACAAAAAAAACAATAAAGTATGAATGCGGGATGAATGGGAAAGCGTATGATTAGCAATTAAGTCTCTAGGTTGAGCATTACACTATACAACATAATCTTTCTTTTTACACCCATACTGTTATTATTCCATCATCCCCATACTTTCATTATTCCTTCTATTTTTTGTTCTTATCATATTATTATTATATCTCATCTTATATCATTCTATTACTCTCGTTAGTATAATTTTATTACAACATTTATAAGTTCTTCTACAAAAATTCCACATTAAAAAATTACATTTACCACATCAAACGACATATCAATCAACCAGATACACATAGCCACATCCAACCATATCACAATAACGCCCACACTCCACTAACACAGAACTAATCAGAACTTAGACTCTTACAGAGACATTTTAAGGAACATAACGGAATAATGGAATAAAAAGGAACAACAACAACAAATAAAAGAAAAACAATGACAGACTATAACAATTCCAAACTGGCGAAAAAAGTGACAAACAGAAAAAAACGGAAAAAGGAAAACAATAAACAACAGTCCAGACGACTCGTACTGAATTCGGAACACGGAAAAACATAACAAATGAGACAACCATTGCTTCACTTCCACTACTACTCACAACCCAACCCATCATGATTAACAGCCCTCGTCTTATTAACACGATAAGTAATCAATAACAGTTAGTTTCAGATATCCAGACAACGGGACACCAAAAGATAGCATGGAGACACTAATAGGATAACCGAACCAACATCTTTTAATCCCAGTATCCTGACCAGATACACACACCAAGGTCTACATCTCAATCAACAGCAGGAAGAGGAACAAAAAACGCACAAGAAACAATTCAATAGATTATATCGAGTCATTCAAATAATAGAAATCAATGTAAAAATATTTGTATTATATAGCGTCAATACCGAAAATTTCTTGTTAAAAAAGTGTAAACGATGGAGACCATCGTCCTCAAAGAGGGGAAGTGTAACGGCCCTATCCTATAACCATTTCTTTCCCACACAATACGTTACACCCACAGCCAGTGCTGCCAGATAGCGCGTAAAACTTACCCTCTCTCTAGTCCTTTACGCTCCCATCACACAATCAGAGAAGCGCGTGTCCGTGAGCAAGCGACGCTCGGGCGACGCTCGGACGCCGTCGGAAAGAGCCGAGCGCGCTCGAGAAACTTCGCCTTACTACAGAATACAATTATTATCGAATAAAATCATTAAATCATTAACAAGATACATATCTGTTATCATACGCGATAATAGAAATTGTAATATCATGTTCTCGTCATAATCAAATTCTCCATGCTCACACGTCGCCACAGGTATTTTCAAATGTTTTTCATGTGACAAAATGCTTTCAATAATGTAGGTCAGGAATAAGTGAAGATTAAATAAAGAAAACTGTGCTCGTTGACGAATTCTGTCTGATGTACATTACATTCATAGGTTCTATCACAATGATGTATGTAAATATATGTGTTATTACACATATAAGGTCAGGAATAAGTGAAGACCAAATAAAGAAAATTGTGCTCGCTGACGAATTCTGTCTGTTGTACATTACATTCATAGGTTATATCACAATGATGTATGTAAATATATGTGTACTAACACATCACTGTGATATAACCTCTGAATGTAATGTACAACAGACAGAATTTGTCAGCGAGCACAATTTTCATTATTTAGTCTTCACTTATGCCTGACCTACATTATTGAAAGCATTTTGTCACATGAAAAACATTTCAAAATACCTGTGGCGACGTGTGAGCGTGAAGAATTTGATTATGACGAGAACATGACGAGAACATGATATTACATATTGTGACGTCCGTCGAAACTCCGTATTTCTTTTTTTCTCTCTTCGAAAAATTCTTTAGATAACGTTACAAGAACACACAAAACGTCTAGACTCTTATAAAAATTTTCTGTATATAAACTTCCCACGAGTCTGTTTTTCTCAAAAAAACACACGTGTTCAAAAAAATATCAACGGACCGAAAGCGGAAACGCATGAAGATTAGAAAATGCATTCCTACGAAAGGGAGTAATTTGAGATGCCGCAACCTTTCGAGGACCATTTATCTGGCGACTCGTAGACGCCATGGGTAGATAGGGAACATGAATATTTTTAAGTACCGAAAATTCCAAGAAAAACAAAATCTCAAATATTTCCACGATCATAAAACTTTATGCAGCTGCTCTTCAAACGAAACGAAACACTTTTCAAATATTCTCAACATTGAAATATTTTTCTTTTAACAGTAAACAATTTAAACAGACAAATGAAATCTCAATGTTAAAATAAATGAATTAATAATTGATAAATAGTAATGAGGAAACAAAATAACAATGAAGATAACAGAAAATTCATTTGGAATAATTATAACAATTGAAACGGACGACACGAAAAGAAAAGATATGTAACGCTATTAAATAAATTTGACATTAAGAGACATATGAGGTAAACCACAAAACAAATGCTAATACGTTTAAAATAACGATATACAATTTGACTAACATTGAATAATATTATAAATACAATATTGTATTCGATAATACGCATAAGACGTAAGTTGTGGAGGGAAGATGGGCCTTCCCAAAGCAACATCTTTGGCTGTCAGGGAGGGGCGAAACCCACCTACGTGACAAAGATAGGATAATCTATGTGGAGGGGAGTGTGCGCTGCCGAAGCATTAGGCCCTTTAGTTTAAGAAAAGGGAAAATCAAGATGAAAATGGACCATCATTGGTTGAACTTTTCCACGACTTAAAATTTCGGAACGCCTATAAACCGAAATGATAAAAAGACGCGCAGAAGGAAAATCCAAGTTAGTAGGCAGAAGAGCGTCAGTAGCAGAAAGAGTATTCAAGCAGTGCAGAACAGAGAAGTGAATAGTAAAGTCAGAGAGTTACAGAGTCAAAAGAAAAGTACCGAGACCAAATAATAAGAAAGAGACCGAAAATAAATAAATTCAAAGAAATAAGATGTGACGTCGGTCTGACGAATCCACAATTAAATGTGCCGTCAAGACGAACTCAAGGTTAAGAAACCTTGTAAAAAATGGTCGTTCCCTTTTTGCCCTAGCCTCTCGGCCAATAGACTGGATGGGGATCTTTAATTGAGGAGTACAAATAAATATGGAAACTTCGTGTTGGGTTTTATCTGACTCGAAGAATCTGTATTTTAGAAAACAAATTAACGATATTACAAATAAAACAAATAATGGACTTACAGTTTGATAACGATGAAGACGGCAGAACGAAATTGGTCAGTCGAAAAGGTGTAAGTCTTCGTTGACCTTACAGTTCCTCGAAATAGCTTCAATAACTCTTAATTCTTCTTTGACTTAATACTTTTCAGTTTCAACTTTAAACTTTGAATATTTTCTCTATTAATTTCAATTTTTCTATTACTTTAATCTTTTCTTATTCCTTTGAGTTTATTTAATTTCGGTCTCTTCTTTATTATTTGGACTCGGTACTTTTCTTTTGACTCTGCAACTTTCTGACTCTACTATTCACTTCTCTGTTCTGACTCTTCTCTGGCTCTTCTGCTTTGATTTTCCTTCTGCGCGTCTTTTTATCATTTCGGTTTATAGGCGTTCCGAAATTTTAAGTCGTTGAAAGGTTCAACCAATGATGGTCCATTTTCATCTTGATTTTCCCTTTTCTTAAACTAAAGGGCCTGATACTTCGGGAGCGCACACTCCCCTCCACATAGGTTATCCTATCTTTGTCGTGTAGGTGGGTTTCGCCCCTCCCTGACGGACAAAGATGTTGCTTTGGGAAGGCCCATCTTCCCTCCACAACTTACGTCTTATGCGTACTATCGAATACAATATTTTATTTATAATATTATTCAATGTTTGTCAAATTGTATATCGTTATTTTAAACGTATTAGCATTTGCTTGGTGGTTTACCACATATGTCTCTTAATGACAAACTTATTTAATAGCGTTACATATCTTTTCTTTTCGTGTCGTCCATTTCAATTGTTATAATTATTGCAAATGAATTATCTGTTATTTTCTTTGTTATTTTGTTTCCTCATTACTATTTATCAATTATTAATTCATTTATTTTAACATTGAGATTTCATTTGTCTGTTTAAATTATTTACTGTTAAAAGAAAAATATTTCAATGTTGAGAATATTTGAAAAGTGTTTCGTTTCGTTTGAAGAGCAGCTGCATAAAGTTTTATGATCGTGGAAATATTTGGGATTTGGTTTTCTTGGAATTTTGGTACTTAAAAATGTTCATGTTCCCTATCTACCCATGGCGTCTACGAGTCGCCAGATAAGAGGTCCTCGAAAGGTTGCGGCATCGCATATTACTCCCTTTCGTCGGAATGCATTTTCTAATCTTATGCGTTTCCGCTTTCGGTCCGTTGATATTTTTTTGAACACGTGTGTTTTTTTCAGTCTTAGCAACCTGAAGCGAGCTACCTATCGTATCAGAGGTGTAGAATTATCGTATACGGAACAAAATTATCGCATTTTTTAGGATAATGTCCATAATACAAAAGTAAATCACTTTAAATGTAACATTGATATATATGCTTGTACTTGATATTGTAGTTCTTTTAAAACTGCCCTATTTTTTTTTAAACTAATCCGACCCTTGAGTCCAAATGTTTTACGTATGGTATGTACAGACCTGAATCGATGCACTCTCCACCTCAATTAACGCACCAACATTTGAATTATTACTCGGACAAATACAGTTTCAGAGTTCTGTGTGAAGTGCGCCACCATTTCGTATTTATAAAGAAAGCAAAGATAGTCCAGGAGCTGAATACAAAAAATGGTCTTATTTATGACACCGGCCCAGACCGATTATAACCGACGAATTCGTGTAGGGCCGATGTCCGTGATGAAGGCCTGACACTTTCCAACCACAGATTTTGGGAGGCTTTTTTTGGCACGCGGTCAAAGTTGGCAAAACCATGTTTTTGAGAAACAACGTCGAAACTATTGATTCCAGGAAAAAAAAGTTCAGTAACTATTTGTAGGTATTGGAAAAACAAACAATTTGGTGGGTCGCAAACTGAAATCGGTGGATTAGAACGCTCGCAATAAATTAAAAACTAGCCAAAATGGCCATTTCTATTATACTCCTTTATTCATTGAAAAATGCGTGTACAGCCTCTAAAATCTCAGAATATATGCCCCTCGGTCCACTGAACAAGTGTGCAAAACCGGAGCTCGATCGGATGAATAGTTTTCGAGCAAAGCTATTTGTTATAAAAAAACCGACCTTTTTCGCGAGGAATTTGCAGAGCCGAAGAATGTCGCAGCGTAATGAAACAAAAACAAAGTTAAGGGAACCGTATGGTCTAGAAATTTGAAAAAATCGATTTTTTTTTTTTTCGATATGTCGAAAGTATAGTATCTCAAGGATATACTGTGAAATTTTCATGCAGAAATTCTCAATATTACAGCTTCTACAGCCCATAACGCAGGTAGAGAGCGGTCCGCGCGCTCCTAACGGGTCTAGCGCTAACCGGTAACCTAATCGGAGCACAGCAGCTGTCCCAATCCTTCTCCGAAAATATATACCTGTATATAGTACATACTATATACCTATATATACTTTTCCCTTCCCCGAAATATACCTATTGTCGAACATTTGTGAGGGAAACGGTCATTTCGCTTTCCCCTGACTTGATCAGTACAACGTTACGTTTTGACGAACCAACATCGAAAATTTTGAAATAAAATATCAGAAAATATGGATAGAAAGCAAGGCCGTAACTCTTCTAGACGACCATCTTCTGTAGGTCGCAAAAGATATTTCAAGGGCAATCGATTCACTATCGAAAATACTACTGATTTTACGAGCACGTCTGCGAAAAAATTAAAAGGCAATGAGGAATTGGAAGTAAACGTTAATCCTACTTTCAATTATTGCATCATCGAATTCAGCATGATATTTTTAACGTTGCAACAGTTGTTGAAGTGTAAAGATTGTAACGGTGCGGTCACTTTTAGCAAAAACGGACAACGTGGTCTAGGATTCAAACTCTCTGTGAAGTGTGAGTGTAAAGAAACTTTTATTTTGTCTTCGCCGTTAATTGATAAGGCATTTGAAATCAACCGTCGACTTGTTCTCGCCCTGAGAATGCTTGGAGTAGGATTTGAAGGCTTGAAAAATTTGTGCGGTCTCATGGATCTTGGACAAGGAATTTGTAAGAGTACATATTACGGCATCGTGGACAATATAAAAATTGCAGCTGAAGCCGTCGCGAAAATCGTTTTCCAAAGAGCATTGAAAGAAGAAGTCGAGTTG
This sequence comes from Heteropelma amictum, assembly GCA_959613375.1. Lineage (NCBI taxonomy): Eukaryota > Metazoa > Arthropoda > Insecta > Hymenoptera > Ichneumonidae > Heteropelma > Heteropelma amictum. Next base: position 6,440,048 of record OY390726.1, on the reverse strand, counting down.
AATGTAAAAGCTGGGCGTCCCGCGGATGAACTTTCTGTGTCTGGTGATGGATCGTGGGCGAAACGTGGATTCTCATCGCTTCTCGGTATTGCCTCGTTAATAGGGAAATACAGTAATAAAATTTTAGATGTTGTCGTCAAATGCAGTATATGTCAAGCCTGCTCTCAATGGAAAGGCCAAGAGGATACGATTGAATATGAAGCGTGGTATCGAGAGCATGAAGATCACTGTGACGCAAATCATACCGGAAGTGCTGGCAAAATGGAGGTAGACGGCATCGTGGAAATGTTCAAGAGATCGGAAGAGTTGTACAACGTAAAATACGCGAACTATATCGGAGACGGCGACACGAAAACGTTCAAAGCCTTATACGAAAGTTTCAATGCTTGCGTGTGGCACCTTGCGCCGAAACATCTGTTTGCCGGAAAAAAAATCATTGATATTGCCACTCACATTTCCGCTTGCATATTCAATGAAGGATTCGCATCCCTATTGAAAATAATGGAGACCATGGGCATAACAATCGGGCCACAAGCGGAGCAACTAGCGCAAAACCGAGACGAGCTGCGAGTATCGAGCGCCAACCGTAGGAGCACGGACAACTCCAAAGAGGCTCGGACAGCTCGAAGAAATGAAAGGAGTGAGGAAATCTTGAATTATGAACGTTCCGAAGGAATCCTATATGGTGCCGGAATCGCGGATTAACTGTAAGTATTCAAAATTTGCTCAATTTTTGAAAATATCTGTACCTCAAACTTTAAACTCATTTATCTCGAAACGACTTTTTTCGGCACCGCGCAGGTGAAAACAAAAAAACTATTCAACCGAATCACTTGAAATTTGGATATGTTGTTCACAACATGTATGGCTATCGTCGGGGCTGCAATCATAATTTTATTTAAATAATTTCTTATTGTTTATACTAAAAAACTAGTGAAAAAAACCCGATTTTACGAATTTTTTTTTCAAAAGCGCGCCATTTTGTCAATTTTTAATTTTTTCGATTTGTTCCAGCCCCGACCATAACTGCACTCTTTCTGATTAAGAATCTTCTTGAATTTTGTGTTTCAGATGAGTAGAAGTCTCGGATCGATCTTCACCGTCCGGGTCGGATTTTTCGAGAGGGTCGTCTTCAATGCCAATTATATGATAATAAACACTGTTTTTAAAATAAAAAAAAAAATTTTTTGTATACATAATAAAGGTAGTAATAAACCCGAAAAGTTAAAACATCGATTTTTTAATTTTTTATGGCAAAAAAAAAATCGTGAAAATAGGTGAAATTTTCGTGCTCTAGACCATACGGTTCCCTTAATCCGAAAGAGTCGGACAATCATGTACACTTTGGAGCAAATCGATTTTTCACAATTAAAGGGGTGAAAAACGACTCCAAAAAGAGGGTACGTTTTTTACTCATAAACAAATGGAATTCCATCGCGAATTTTCAAGTGACAGAGTCAGGACCGGCATTTTCCGAAAGCAGTCGTTTTTCTACGACTTCAGAAAAAAAGAAATTTGCAAAAAGTTAATTAGGGGGAGATAAAAAAATTAGGTTTTAAAAAATTATTGGAATTGTTCTTTTTAACATAGAGAGCTAAAAATTAGACGGCGTACAAATTAAGGCTTATGCTAACTGAAGAAAAATTAGCGGAAAAATCCCATATAAATTTATTGTTCATTACAGCGTTTCATTGAGAGGCCAAATGTGACGCCGCGTTCGGTAGCAGAGTGGAGCGGCCGTCTCTGGTTCGCCCGCGCTCACGCGAAAAGTGAATCCGCGCGTCCAAATTCGACGAACATGGAATATCTACGGAACTAATTAACTTATCCGGTTGATTTTTTTTTAAATCTGGGCTAACTTTTTCCGCTGATCACGATTTTGTTATTAAAAATTTTGAAAAATGGAAAATTCACCTCCGAATTCAATGATTATTTTTTATATATTTTTTTTACACTCATTTTTACTCGACTTTTGGGTAAAATTGGATTCGAATATCATCGTAATAATGTTCTACAACTACTCTATGAATGAAAATAAAAATCCAATGAAAAATGTTTTGTTATGCCGCACTTGTAATTCCATTATAAGAAAAAATTACTTAATTGAGGCCATTACAACTACAAAAAACACCAAAGATTCTTAAATTTGAAGAATGTTTTTTTTCAATGAAAATTATAAAACGTAATGACAAGTGCTGCAATAACAAAACAAAAAAATTAGTGTAAAAAAAAAAATAAAAAATAATCATTGAATTCGGAGGTGAATTTTCCATTTTTTTAAATTTTGCATAGCAAAATCATGATCAGCGGAAAAAGTTAGCCCAGATTAAAAAAAAAATCAACCGGATAAGTTAATTAGTTCTGTAGATATTCCATGTTCGTGGAATTTGAACGCGCAGATTCACTTTTTGCGCGAGCGCGCGCGGGCCAGAGATGGCTGCCCCCACTCTGCCGCCGAACGCGGCGTCACATTTGGCGTCTCAATGAAACGCTAAAATGAGCAATAAATGTATATGGGATTTTTTCGCCAATTTTTCTTCAGTTAGCATAAGCCTTAATCTGTACGCTGTCCAATTTGTAGCTCTCTATGTTAAAAAGAACAACTGCAATAAATTTTTAAAAACTAATTTTTTTATCTCCCCCTAATTAACTGTTTGCAAATTTGTTTTGTCCAAAGTCGTAGAAAAACGACCGCTTTCGGAAAATGCCGGTCCTGACTCTGTCACTTGAAAATTCGCGATGGAATTCCATTTGTTTATGAGTAAAAAACGTACCCTCTTTTTGGAGGCGTTTTTCACCCCTTTAATTGTGAAAAATCGATTTGCCCTAAAGTGTACATGATTGTACGACTCTTTCGGATTAATTTCGTTTTTGTTTCATTACGCTGCGACATTCTCTGGCTCTGCAAATTCCTCGCGAAAAAGGTCGGTTTTTTTATAACAAATAGCTTTGCTCGAAAACTATTCATCCGATCGAGCTCCGGTTTTGCACACTTGTTCAGTGGACCGAGGGGCATATATGCTGAGATTTTAGAGGCTGTACACGCATTTTTCAATTAATAATGGAGTATAATAAAATTGGCCATTTTAGCTGGTTTTTAATTTATTACGAGCGAACTAATCAACCGATTTCAGTTTGCGACCCGCCAAATTGTTCGTTTTTCTAATACCTACAAATAGTTACATCACTTTTTTTCCTGGAATCAATAGTTTTGACGCTATCTCTCAAAAACATGGTTTTGCCAACTTTGACCGCGTGCCAAAAAAAAGCCTCCCAAAATCTGTGTTTGGAAAATATCAGGCCTTTATCAGGGACATCGGCCCTACACGAATTCGTCTGTTATAATCGATCTGGGCCGGTGTCACGTCAAATGTATTCAGCTCCTTGACTAAGAATATAAAAGGGAAGTAACAAGTGGAATAGAAAAGTTTTTTTAATCAATCTATCCTCTAGTAGTGCAAACGGAAAATATAAATATTAATGTAATTAACGTTTTGTATACAAGATTTACGTAATGATATTTTTATATCAATATATCCTCTGTTTGTGCAAACGAAAAATATAAATATTAATGTAATTAACATTTTTCATGCAAGATTCACGTAATCATATAAAGAGACATACAAAATATCTTATTTTCTCTTCGATTACATATTAGTTTTTGGTATGTATCACTTCATTTACCATTGATATTCATATGAATTTTCGGTCACTCAAAAATCGTTTGGCATTCAAATGCTGTTGAACTCATCCACATCCGTGTCACTATACAAATCTTGAATTGTTCTGGTAGTGTTCTCCGTTGTGGGTTTTTTTTGTACAGTAACGTTTTGTTCATACGACTATATTCGCTCTGTGATGGGTTATATTTTGTGCAATTCTTTTCTTCATTACCTTTTACGCGTTGTTTGGCCAGGAGAACACCATTCACAGTCGAAATTGCCGTTTTATTGCGAGTTTTCGTTTTAATTAAGTTGATTTGGCTGAATATGCGCTCGCTGTCGGCATTTGAATGGGGGAGGAAAATGACATCCATCGCAAATTTTGAAACATTTTTGAATATCATCCCCTGGTCTCCTTCGCAATCCATCAACTTTACCCAAAAAACATCGACCTCATTTTTCACATCAATATCTGCTGGGTGCTCAAAAGACGGTAATTGACTCCATTCGTCATCGATTATTTCATACTGATCGCTCGATACAATCCATGGAAAAGCCTCCATCAATAGCAGCAAACTAGGAGTGAGATCTCTCGTCTTTCGTAGCATTGCTTTTGACGGATTCAGATTTGTCATCAGTTTTAAAACAGGATCCGCGAAATTGAAGCGTTCCTTGATTTCTTTGCAGCCTTCCATCAGAAAACCGACACAGGTTTTTGTGAAATCGGATTTCAAGTTTTCACTGTTCCGAATATCAACCTGATCGAGCATTTTTCGAACTTCAACGCCGAAGTACATATTTTCCGGACGTAAACGATGCGACTTATTGCACGGATCCAGGTCGTTCAAGTCGGTTCGATAAACATAATCTTTGGACATATACGTCTCTGGCAGCTCTTGATAGTTTCTGCATATTCTATCGTGGAGGATCGTGACAACTACAGACGCTGACTGGAAAAGTTCATTCAATTTCGTGAATTATGGTAGTATGTAATCGAGAAAAAGATAGAATAGCTTGACGATCGGATTGCTGAGAGCTTGAACAATCTGTTCAACAGATTTCAATCGAATCGTCAGCATTTGGTCTTGAAAATACAATTCGAGTGCAGGCCACTTGTCAATTATCCTGGATACAACTGCTTTCAAAGACAGCCAACGCGTTTGAGCTGGGCGGAGAATTTTGTGAACGTCAATTTCCAAAAATGTTTGAAATTTTTGGAACAAATGCTGTCGTTTCGAGCTGTTCTTGAATTCCCCGTAGACGTTTCGCGCAAGATCCTCACAACTTCTTGGCAATTTTTTGCATGCATTGCTGGCACAAAGATGCAATGAGTGGCATATGCACTTGAAAATGTAGATACCCGGGCACTTTTGGAGAAATCTTGACGCTACCGAGTTTTCTCTTCCCATCATCGTGCTTGCTCCATCTGACGCGAATCCAATAATATTGTCGAGGGGAATCTCATAATCTTCGAAAGATTTTAGTCCAATCAAATAAACTTTTTCCGTAAAATTTTCGCCTACCCGAAAAGTAGCTGTGGATTCCGGCAGAAACAGGTGTCCTTATTATCCCCTACATTTTGCGCCAGATTCTGTCCGTGCGTTTAGCAACAAATAGCGGTTGAATGCCGGAAGTCAGTGATTTTTTTTGTTTTTCGCTTATATAATGAAAACTATTGGTCGGATCGAAAAAAAGTTAAATTGAAAGTTGTAGAGAATTGAAAAATCTATCGATTAGCGTCGGTCCGATGTCGATATTCTAATTTTTTGCTCAACTATAGCGCTCGGAAATTAAAAAAAGGCGTTTTTTCCATTATTTTATTTAAAAATGTTAGAAAGCATTTAAGGAGTTGCGATTGTGGATTTGGGAAGCTTTCAACTAGTAGAAACTACGGTTTTAATTTGGTTGAAAAAAAGTTGATAGTTTAGCAACAATCTAATTTGCAACTAAAAAAAGTGTCCCACCAGATTGTTATTTCTTGCCCTATGGATAATCGTAGAGCAATGAACAAAACGGTTTTGGATAGTCAAAGAGTTGAATTACAACTTATCACTTTTGGAAAATCGATTTTTGCAATTTGAGACCTTCAAAAATGGCGTAAAAAAAACAACGTTATTCAAAGTAAAAAACAATGAGGAAAAAATGGTCGTATAAAAATGCGACAAAATGCATTGCAAAGCTGCTATTTTTCTACGAATTTTGCTAACCTGACTTTTGCTCCACGATAATTAGGAGCCGAGATAACACTTTTTTTTTTTAATTCCCCCTCCCTTTGTTTATTTATATGAAGCAACGAGACCTCGACGACTGCACAGAGGAAGAGTCATATTATCCACAGGGACCAGCAGAATTTGTTTTCTACAATTATTCATCATATTTATTGATGGGGGAAGTGGAGGTTCTTCCGGGACCGTTCGACGCGCCGCGCGGAGGGGGAGCCGGAGAGAGCGACCCAGCGCTACGCGGCCGTCGATTCGATCGCGCGGAAAGTGATTTCAAAGGTTCAAACTGACCTCGCTGTCTGTATCTCGGGACCTCTCTCGTTGCGATGCGATGCGATGCGAT